>OZ020175.1:2128036-2339194 GCA_963971145.1 Sussaba pulchella | reverse complement strand
AGAATTTTGATACCGAGCAAACATACGTAATTATCGCGAAAACAAAAAATAATAATTCCCTTGTGGAAATTATGCTTTCCCGACGTTCGTATGTACGACGAAAAATGAATATGTCGTAATCACACTAGTCAGCATGACATCATACCACTTCCATCTTTAATTAAATTGCTGAATTCATTAACTCACGAAAAGAATTTTCTCATATTTTTAATAACCGTCAAACGACAAGTCTTACTAAATGATGTCGATATTTATCAATTATCTCAATTATCATCGAATACGAGCTTACAATGATTCGTGAATTCAACAACCCACCAAATTAATCGATCAATCAATTTAATCAACAATTTATTCATTCCTCGTAAAGCATTAAAAAAAACAAACGATGCATCGATTGCAATCTTCGTTTAATTACATTTTAGTCGTGTGTAATAGTAATTATATTACGCATTCCAGTCATGAATGTATGAGCTGAAATATCAATTCGGCGTATCAATTGTAGGGTCGATTTGGGGGTCGGTTGAAGTTGCCTTATCTCGGAGGTAGCAGGAGACTATTAAACAGTGTGCCCGGTGGCACATATACGTCCTATATATCGTCGAATATGTAACGTGCAAGAGCAAGACCGAGCGAGGACGAGGCAAGGATGGTGAACGAGAGAGGGGGAGGGGAGGTGGCGAGAACCGTCGTCGAGCACCGGGGCGTTCGTATGCATCGGAGCTGGATGCACGCAATGCACCATATACCACGAGGTGAATGCTCGCTCGCTCCGGGCCATTATTTACCTTCAAACAGTACACGCACGCGGAATAATATATAACGCACGCGGTGGCTCAGAGTCTTGCTTCCGTATCGGACCATGATTTAGGTGGCAGCACGCTCTGTTCCGTTATGTTCTCTCTATTATCTCTCTCTCTCTCGCTCTCTCTCTCTCTCTCTCTCTCTCTCTCTCTCTCTCTCTCTCTCTCTCTCTCTCTCTCTCTCTCTCTCTCTCTCTCTCTCTCTCTCTCTCTCTCTCTCTCTCTCTCTCTCTCTCTCTCTCTCTCTCTCTTTCTCTCTCCCTGCTTCCTACTCTCCCTCTCGCCTATTGCAACATGTACATATACGTAATGTCTCTGTGCGATCGTGAGTGCGGGCTACGGGCTAGTCCGGGAGGATGCTCGATGGGTCAAAGGTGCAATTCCAAAAGGAGCGAGACTGTAACACCCGGTGCCATCAGGAGTTCAGCAGCCGTTGGGATGGGACGGCTCAAAATGATCCTTTGTCGATGGAGAATGACTTGGCGATTGAACAATGAACCGTGCTACATTGAAACGATTCGAGTGGATGGCGAAATAACGTACTTTGATATAGTCCCCTAGCTAACTTTTTTTAAGTCCCCGTTCTCTAGCCTCATTCCCCTAGCTCCCTTCCCCTAACCCCATTTTCCTAGGCCTCTCTTCTCATAGCCCTTTCCCCTGGTCCCTCTGCTCTTCACGCTACACGCACGTATGCGTAGGGACTTTTGGTTTCCTACCTGAACCAGCTCTAGGGTCCTTTGTGTATGGGCGGAATACCGCGAGATCGACAGGTCCGCTCGGTTATCGGCCTCGTCCACGTTTTTGGCGGTTGTCTCGTAGCTGCTGGGAACGTATGCGGGTCTCTTCGCGGTATGATCCCCCATTGAATTGGCGATATTACGCAAGGGGCTCATTTACTCCACGATTGGTACTGATTTCGAGTTATGGGTCAAATCGCGATGGTAACTTTGGGAATGGATAATTCAATATTGTTTGATTATTTGTTGTTATTATAGTTTCATTGATTCGACAATTTTTATGTCTTCATACGATTATATGGCATTGATTTGTTTATTCATTTTTCATTCGATTCTTTTTCATTTATTTTGGCTATTTATTGGATTGAATAATTAGTTCTATGGGGATTATTGGAAAATGGTCGAAAGTGAAAACGGTTGACTCGTTGTACGGAGAAAACTGTGATTCGTAGAAGACTCATTTTAGTTGAATGAAAAACGTGTTCATCAATCTTGAATTTCCTATAAAAAAACATTATGAATGGTAAGTATCGTAAGAATTTGTCACTTCATGGTAAGATCACGGTAGCATGGATCACGTAAAATACAAACTGCTCAAATTTGTAAAAGAAATGGTAATATTACAAATTGTTCTTCTGTTCAAAATATCTTCTAATTCGTTAATTAAATTTTTGCATTAACTTTTTTATTTCCATCGGCATAAATTCTCCAAACCTTTGTGGCAAAAACAAAAACCATTACATAGTGGGTTTATAACAAATTATACCGTAAACGCCATCTCAAACCCAACGTCGTTGAGTACTAAAAGAAAATTAATTACAATGCAAAGAAACAAGAATAGCGACAAACGATCTTCAAATGATAATGGAAATACTTTCACGTTGCAATTTCATCACAAAACTGTGCTCAACCAATTTTCGCAAACGAATCACTGAGTTTTCACTGCAATTGTGATATTTTAATTGCGATTGTACGACTGCTTTCGAATCCAACGGCGGAACCCGGAATCCGAATAAGTTCATCGCTTTTTCGCGATGTTCCAAGTAAGTACGGACGAGGCATCGCACAGCGAAACGGAATTTCTCCGGTTGCGTCCCTCCGGCACGAAGGGAGACCATCGGACCCTCCACCGCGTGTCACGGACATGCGACGAAGTAACTCGAGAATAAAAGTTATTCCAAGGCTTCATTTGATTTTCCGATTTCACGACGACTGCGGTATCGCAGTCCCGGCCGGGGCAGAAACCCCTCTACGGCTTATTCTTTCTTCTTTTCCTCGAGAGAATTCCACGTAGCTGGCGAGCGAATATGGCAGACGTAAAAGAAGAATAAAAAATAGACAATGATGGAACATTCCATGTGACATGCGATCCTATTTCTGTGTTTCATCCTGGAAGATATTTCAACGAAATTGAAGTTGAAAGATAGAGAATCGTCCGGTTAAATTTGTAGGGTAGAAGTTTGTTGAACATTTGTTATTTATCGGTCGGGAGATGATTGACTCGGGTCTCCGCTTGTGGCCTCTGATGGCTGTTGTCGTACAACGTTATCGTGCAATCGGGTCGAACGGACGGTCGTCGAAGTAGTCGAAGTCTTACGTTTGAAAAAAATATCGCATCACAATATTTCGGGGCAAAATTACGCACGTGTGTGATATTTTTAAGTTTAGAGAAATATTTTTTGTTATATTTTAATATACCTACATCGTAATAATCACAATTTTCTCGGATAAATATAAAGATCCACAAGGTAATTTATGTGTGTGTTATGAAAATTAAGATCTTTTTTCATATAACAAATCTTTGTGGGGAATTGTCTATTATTCATCTTTTGATTTAACAATAGCGCAATAATCGGAGGGTCTATAAACAACGTTGACCGCAGTTAGATATAGCTTTTGCTTACTCAGTAGAAGCGACTACGTCTGGTCAGTGCGATATGAACGCGCTCTGGTATTTGGAGCGGGTTTTTTATTCAATTTTGATTTCGATCATTACACTTGAACAAATTTTTTTTTAACTGCCACATAAACCATCGTCTCCATGTACTATTTAATTCTAAAATCCGTCACTATTGCCAAATACCTCGCCCAAATATCGAACGTCAATTGAAACATTTTCTACCCAAATTCCTCAAAACATTTTCATTTGCTGAAACAATTTTTCAACGACAATTCGCTCTTCGTGTCATTTCCAGTATCGCGCGCTATTTTTTAATGCCTCGACGAGCTGTCACATTGATTCTCGAATCGCTCACGTGCGATCACAGCAAAATGATTTACTCTTTTGGAATAAATAAAAAAAAAAAATACTGATCGACGTATTCGACAATGGTTACAATATTGAAAGCTTAACGACACGCGAAAAATCTCACATTTGTTGGCGACAGCTGGCAGCTTGTCGGTTACACGCCGGGTTTTGCGATCGTCGAACCATTCGTCGTGGACATTGCGAAATCGGCTCACGAACTCGTTATCAAGCACTTCTATTAAACAAATTACGAAGTCATGTGGCGCTCGAGCGACACTCGGACGCTCCGTCCGACGCTACACCCACGCAACTAAATATCCGAGTGATAACATACGGTTCGGATGGGTTTTGGTGGCACACAACAGCGGAAAAGGCCGCGTGCCGCGTGAACGCAGTCCGGCCCGATAAATTCTAGAAGCGAGCGTTGCAAAACCAACGTATGCAATTGAACGTTTTACCGTCGTGCGTGAGTTTGTGTGTGTCGATTTAACAAATTGTTCAGCTATCAACGGTCTGCTGCGGCTCTCTATCTTTTTCTCTCTGTCTGTTTCCCTCTCTCTCTCTCTCTCTCTCTCTCTCTTTTTTTCTCTCTCTTGCTCTCGCTCTATCTCTCTGTCGACTGGCCCAAATCCCTGTGCACGGCATAATGAAGCTCGAGAACGAGTTAAACACGATTCCACGGACGGGACAAATTTTGTCAGAGGCTTATCAATGTTTAATTCATTTTTTTATCAGCTTCCGTAACTTCGTTGTGCCATATAGCCTCGGAGCAATCGAAATTAATATATTTTTGAACAATTAAAAATTATTTTCGACGCGTTCGTTATCATCCTCGCTATGATAGTAATTTGATAACTGATAATCGATCAAATCAATGACTGTCGGGTTATTCGATGTAATTATGGGCGTGCAGGAAATAATCCCGCATGTTTTGTGATCGAATTATTATTGATCGAAAATTGTAGATTAAACGAGAATCAAAATTGACGCTACGGAGGTACGATTTTTGTTGGTAATTTAATAAATATTATTTGAGAATTCAGTGATTCACGACGATAAATGAATATTTTCAATCACAAATGTGAAATAAAAAATTCGAGAACATCTAGACAAAACATTTTTATTATTATTCATAAATCGTGTAATAAATTATCATTGTAGTAATAATAATAATGATCATAATTTCTTATTCATAACAATAATAATTATTATTATTATTCAATTATAATTGTAATAATAATAATAATTATTATTATTATTATTATTATTATTATTATTATCATTATTATTATTACAATCATAATTGGATATGGTTATTATTTTTCTCATTCTCTCCATTTCAATCTCACTACCGAATAAAAAGGCGTAGCATGAACGACGAAAAAAAGAAACATTATCGTCCGCCGCCAAAGCCCTCATTCCCATATGCCACGAAGCTCGGATAATCCGAATAAAGTACGTCAGACGCGTAAGTAGTTTGATAATCCCGCAAGAAGGGTCGTCGTTAACCCGCCCGGGGATACGGGAAACCAGCCAACATCGTAAACCGTAATCCGTTCCGCGAAATCGGCTGTTCGAAAAATCCTCGCACAAAGGTGCGGTCAGTGACTCACGCGGTAAAGTGCGGCGCCATATGAAGCTTTTTCATAGCTCAGACAGCGAGAGCTTGCGACGTATACAACGCTAAGCGAATACGACGGGCGGGTGGGGGGAAGCAGCTTTGTCGAGAGATATGAACCACGAGCCGAACCCTTAGCCCATTGCTCGGACTCAGCGTTTTATCTCGGCACATCATAAATGGTCGATTTCAAGGGCAATTTCGCAAATTGGGAAACCAACCTCGGAGTTGAGGGCAGGAGGAGGACTCGAGAAACCCGAAACCGCGATACCTCGTCGATTCTTACCCCTTATTATCGGTCCGTACACTCATGTTCACCGTCATTGATGTGGGATCCTGACTGAGAGACTGATTGACGCCAACCTTAAGCTATTTGACCTTAAAAGGTGAAATTCGATAGGCACACTGTTTTCGTAACGCCTAAGATATTTTCTGATAATAGGTATTTTGGCTATACCCTCGTTGAGGGGGTGGGAAAGGAGGATATATTTTTTTAGAAGACATCAATGTCTCAAAAACTGATAATCTTGATATAAGCTTGGTATTAAGGTTCTCCTTAAAAAATGGAGTAATTTTTTAATCACCATCAGTATTGTTTTCTGGTCTTCATCATTGAGAAAGCCTTTATTGAACATTCTTTCCGTCTAACGTAAATAGTCGTCAAGATATTAATATAACACGAATAAAAATTCCTCGGGGTATATGAATGGACCAGCTATCTTCGTCTTATAACCAATCACGTTACGACTAGCGTCTGCACGAAAAATACACGACTCCACGTCACCGAGATCGCAGGCAACAACTTGTCGAATAATTTTTAAAAAACCACGAACGATGATTTACGGAGGTTCGCGTGATTGTTACTCGTTGAAATTAAGACGAACAAAACTCCGTGACTATACCATATGCGTCAGCTTGCCGGTAAACCCTTTTAGTCTGCTCGTGCTACGAATTTAAAATGCTTACGGTATCGATTTGCCGAAGGGTTGGTACGGTCTCGAGAGGTGGAATATTCATTTTGTATTCACCCTAACACGTTTTCACTTTGGTCTCCTCCTGCTGCGCTATTACGATGAGCACGGTCACACATTGAAATATATAGCGGCATATATACACATAGCCGTAATCATATATATATATATATATATATAACAGCGATGAGGGGGTGGATGAGAAGGGGCTGGTGCTTCCATTATATTTCGTTGGCTCGTCGATTCAACCTTAACTCTTCAGAATCGCTCCGAGTACCGAAGTGCACCCTCAACCCCTCTTCCACTATTCTTGCTTCTCACTTCTTACATTCTCTCTTTCTCCTTTCCTTCATCTGCAAGCCCTATCGCTCCGTACATCCCGGAGTATCGATTACTTCATTGCACCCCAAACGTAATTCTCTCAGTCAAATTATCTACAGTTAACGGAAGTTCAATCTGTATTCAAGAACAAGTTTTTATGTTTGTAGTAAAAGGGAGCGAAATTTACAGTTCTTTATGAAAAGAGTCGTCGTTCGTTGTACAGCGAGTTCCGTGTTCGATCGTCAACTTCGTCTGTTTGGCGTTCTCCGAATCAGCCTCAATCACGTTACTATTTGGCAAAGTTTTAAGTTTATACTTCTTCAATCGACAAGCTTTTTACGGCCATCGGAGTTGTTTGGTTCGTCAACTGAACCTTAGTTTGAGTTTCTTAGAACTTGAAATGGTTTCGCAATATATTGTTGAGGAAGTATTCTTGTGCAGAATTGGTTGAAAGGAAATTTTGTATTTTTTTTTGTTTTAAGCAATTTCGAGAGTAGTAGGACCTTTTACCATCCAGCGAAATTTTTTGTGAATCTGTCATATTCAATCAGTCAAAAACATTTTTGCATACATCGAAGCGAAAAAAAGCTAAAAATATTTTTTTGTACTGCGCATGACTGATTCTAATAGAAGGAAAAACTTCATTCTAATTTCTAATCCCATTTATTTCACACAAAATTCCCAAAAGTCAGCAATTTTCAGGATAGTCACTCTAGCACAGTGCCTCGAATCAGTGGAAATAATTTTGTGAATAAAAATGGCCCTCGAATCACTCGAAAAACATCCACCTACGTAATTCCGCGAACAATGCCCGATGAAACCCCGAAAACAAACCCGTGAAATTCTGTCGCAAAATAATTCCGCGCCAAGTTGGACAGCTCGTAACAATCCACACAGTTGCGACGCTTTTGATTAACCATGTCACTTACATTTATGGGCATGGTTTCAAAACCCGTCCCGCGAAACATTGAACTACCAACGTTATTTCGAAGGAACAATTATGAACCGCGGACAGGTACGGCGTCCTCCATAGTTTCCGGGACTTTGCAGTGTCAACCGTGGTTACCGGAAACGACGACATATTCGAGGCACAGCGAGGGTGCATGCATGTACGTGTACGCTAAATTCTACAACGTTCTAATTTTGGTTCTACGTTGGTTCCGTGCAGTTTCATTTAATACCAACGGACAGTTCTGATTCAACATGTAAACGAGCTCAAACTCCTTGTGCAAACGGTATTTTGGACCCTCACCTGGTCCGGACGAGGCCGACGAGAACGACGAGTGGACGGACAAAGAGCTTCAAGGAGAATAACGAGGGAGCGGAAACGGCTATAGCTGCAACCTCGGGAGATGAGCTTTCGGGGGTTAGGTGGACGTTGTAATAGGTTGAATCACGGAGCGTGGCGCAAAGCGTGAGGATGTTGGTAAAGTCCGGCGGGAGAGCGAGAATGGGGGAGGAATATGTGCTGAACAGGGTAGGGACGTGGGCGGGGGCGTCAAGAGAGGGTCGAAGACTTGTTCGAAGCTGGGGATTGGAAAAAACCGCCCTTCGCTTGCTGGTAGTCGATCAGACGTGAGACTCGCTCTTACCTTTTGCTGATGAAAGAGCTTTCGGGGACTGAACCATTAAAGCGCCAGGCTTGTGTTAAATTAGAAAGTAACAAATTATTTTGGGCATTCATTCGAGAGAAATGTATTTGAAATTATTTTTAAAGAAATGCGATATCTGCACAACAATAAGAATCTGTATGGATAGCGATATGAATAAACAAGTAACAATAATAATAACGGATATTCATATTTATAATCATTATGAAAAAGTCCCTTTATCACGAAAGAGTATATTATTATCCATAATATAGGAAAATATACAATACAAATAATTTACAATAAATTATGGTTCTACAATGAATTCTCGACAATAATGACTCGACTGTATCAAATGGGAATTATAATCCATGATGATTTAGTAATCAGAATATATCAAATACATTTTTTTATATTTCAAATACATTTAAATTTTGCCCTTCCTTGGCGCCATTAAGTCATGGAGCACCCAAAATTCCATCAATCTGCACTACAACAGCAGGTGCATCATTAAAAAAATGAAAAAAAAACTTTTTCTCATTACGTGTAAAAAGTTGCCCAACAGTACATAAAAAGTAAGTGTTGAAAAAAATACGCAAAGATATAATTGTGACCTACTCTCTCGGCCCATGCAATTTTTCTTTGAAATTAGTAGCTCGCTTTCGTTGTACTCGCTTCCCTATGATCATCAGTGTCATCATTTCCTGCGTCACCCAGAGCTTTGACAGCGGGAGCAGCGTAGCTTGAAATTATTCGGCATGAAAGAGACATAAAGGGATTTCGAAAAAGAAGGTTCAGAGAGCTTGCAGGAAATGATAATAATGGATGAATAAGAAGAATCGAAAAATCTTGACAGACGAGAAAAAGGGTGTTTTCGGGACACACGCGTGGTACGCGCAGAACCGTGGTATGAGAAAATGGAAAAAGGGTGACGGACAAAGAACGAGGGAAAAGAAAGCGTGGAGAGGGTTGGGAAGGAAAAAAAGTAAAAAAACGTACATATGTCAGACATGAATTATTATGAAGGGGGTTGGTCGTGGGGGATGCGCTCTGTGTATTCTGCGTCCCTCGACGATTGTAATAAAAATCTTGATGGAGCTTCTTTGGCGCTACTATCGACCTACGAAACATCTACCCACTGAGTAGGGGTGTGTCAGGGTGAAATGGAATTTCGGGGAATTTTGATACGTACCCTGGTCGACTCTTCCTCTTTTTGTATTTTTGATTCATGATTGCAGATGGAGTGGAAAATAGGTTACGTCGATTTCCGTGCAATCAACCTCTCAATTCGTCGCGAATATGGAGCGCAATTGATTAATTATCGACGACGTCGATATGACTATTTGGAAAACATTTTTAGAACGAGATTTTTTATGAGAAATATTGAGTTTAAAAAAAATCGGTGATTATAGGCTCATAAAATCTCCATTCAGCTTCATCGAATTATTCATCTGCACCCGAAATTCCATTTTTTCTGATCATCCCCTAAGACGGCCCTTCAGAATGTCGCAACGCATCAGGATTTTCCACCATAAGGTTCAAAAAAAATCCTGCTGGCCCCTGGACATTCCTAAAGCGATTCGAACGTTGCTCCAACGAATATCTCATTACGAAATAACCCAATAGAAATTACAAATACATCCACATACCACTTTTGATCGATGTGGGTGGATAATTGCAGGACGTCCTGTTTTACCAATTAAACCCCAGGCCACTTTGCACCAAGTAACAGTGAACGTGGCAAATGCATGATGATCGAGTACGAGCGTGTATTGGTACGTACGTTGTGTTTTTGCGAATCGATTATCGAGTGTCATCGAGGCCGGTATTGATGGGTTTGCTTGTGCTCCGGGGTCGCGATGTCAAAGTACCCTTTGATGCGGTGGGATTCTCGATCGTCAGAGCGAATGAGCAAGAGAGCTCGAGAGAGTCCGAGGGATCGAGAGAGCCAGAGAAATTTAGAGAGCCGGTGAGATCGAGAGAGATCGAGAGCGGGAAAGACAGAGAAAGCCACCAAGAGCCCGGGTGATGAAGTGACAACGTGCCCTGTCGATTCCTCACTCTAACAGGTACGATGCATGTTGCTGCAATACGAGCCTCTCGATACTATCAACGATGGCAACGCATCGTCGGACTTCAACAATGCTTCGGTGGCATCCCGTCGTGCCGGAGTGACGCGTGAGAGAGCGAATACAAACGCAATTGATGGAACGTGTGTACGTCAATCGGATCAGAAACCATGAGGACATCACGGAACGAAAAAAAAAAAAAAAAAAAAAAAAAAACCAACGGAGCAAACACGTTTCGGCTGCAATCAATTTTATTTCGAAGCCTCGAAATGAAAGTAGAAAAATGAAAAAAGATTTTTTTTATTGTGACCGAGTTTTAATGAAGCAACAGGCTGTCAGCGAGGCCGGTATGAGCTTCAATGTCGGCTGCATAGAGTCAAAGTTCATGTGTGAATGTAGGCTCTACCGCAGAGGGTGAGTAAATATTACCCCGGACGAGTTAATTATAACGGATGACGAGAGGGTAAAAAGATGCAGGGTGCGTGAGGAATAGTGGGGGTGCTCTGTGACCCGGAGCGACGCAGAGGGGTGAAAGTGAAAGAGCTGGAATGGCTTTGGAAGTGCATCATGATAGCATCGAATACGATGGTGGTGCCGGGGGTTGTTAAAGGTCGACTTTAATACGTTACCCTCTGGTTCATGGTTTTCTCCCTTCTATCATCTTTGGGTGTTTCCGTAGGCAATGTTAAATCAAATCTTTAAATGCTAATTTTGACATTCTTTCTATGATTTGACTTGATTGTATAATTCAGTGGTTTGGATAGTTTTGAACAGTGACGTTTCGGGGGTTTTCAGAGAAATAACTGTTTAGAGTATTTTGGAAATTTCGAATAATTTATTGCGTATGTTTAATAGCTCGCTGTATCTTCAAGGCTTGATCATCAAACCTGCTACTATTACTAATTATTTCTACAACAAGAATCTCCAATATTATTAACAACGCCCAGCAAGATAATGATATTGGAAATTTCTTCTTAACATAATTTTCGCCAGGCTCAAAAATATTTCTTCGAAAATCTTTGAAACTATCTGTCCATTCTAGTCTCAACTCGAGACGCAATTCTAATTCCTTCGTATTGTAATTAACTTTCTCTGGGTCCTGAATGTCCTTCCTAAAAAAATCCCTTCGAGCCTGGGTGACACGTCCCGGCCAACACTCGCACCCACTATCGGGACAAGATCCACTTTTGGCTACGACTGCAGCCCACCATCGAAGGAGTACCCAAACTTTGGCAGCCACCGCCATTGGCTCGAACTCCTCCGGCTTATCAACACTAAAAATGGCACACCTAGAAAATCATGCATCCAATTTGATAAAACTACCAGAGTCCCACCTGCCGTTCTATTTTCCCTTAAACCCCATCGAAAGGTCAAAAAAAAAAAAAAGGTTTTGTGCGTTCCACAAAATACAGGTATTCAACACAGCTCCCATAACCGTGAATTCTCATTGTGGATGATCCATAGCTCCACCATTTTGCCCAAGCCAGAAGCCAATGATGTTACATTCGCTAAATTCACCTGTTGGGAATCCCTTATGGCACGACGGTATCTCCGCCCTTCCTTCATTTTGCACGGGTAACGTTATGAAACGGAATTCCAGGACCATCGCCGGCCCCGGTATGCCATAGGTGAACCCAGTAGGTGACTCCCGGATTGCTCTCGGTTCGCGGGTGAGTGGAAAATGTTGGGTCCTCCTGGAAGCCCGTGGAAGCACCGCCCGGGGGATTCACATCAGGCAGTCATACAGTTTGAGAGCCTCGGCCTGCTCGAGTACCCGTTAAATAATTATCCATCTAGCCATGCGCCTCGCGAAGGCAGTGGGGGGAACGTATAGTTGAATTCCCAAATAACTGGCTAATTTTCACGTGGAAACTACCTGGCCCGCTCACGTCGTTTCATCCATACTCCATGACTTGCATGGCTCGGCGAAATACTTTCGTGCTCCACCACGAACCCCACCCAGCACCCCACGGCAAGTTGGATCGAGCCGAAATTGCAAATTCGAAATCCATACTCACGTGGAATACGCTCACACCCGTATACATAGACATATGTATGCATACATACGTTCGAACTGTATACTTAGGTATAACTTTGAAGAGTCACAGACCAAGTGCGATGTAGGTCGGTTCGGAACCAGCAGCCACCGCCCACTTCTCAGTTGCAATGCTAACTACTGACAGATCAAATACACGACGTCGTCAAAATTTCTCGCTGATGGATGACGACGAGTCTCTGAAGTTCTTTTTTTCCTTTTTTCATGTAGTAACGCGCACTGAGTTTTACTTCGAGAACGAGGTAATGGAAACTTCGCCCGATTTTCATTCGGTTCCGTTCACATCGGAAAGGTATACGGGATTTGCTTTGGTTGCAGTCGGTGAAAACGAAGACTCATCGTGGAACCGACTAGATGATGAAATTTTAAGATCGTTAAACACGCGAAGATGCATCTAGACGTAACGAGAGCTTTTAACTGCTTCGCAGTTTACTTTCGTTGCTCTTCGTGTTATCTTGCGTATATATACATAGAATCGTTCGTATGAAGTTCACGTGACGGTCATTGACTTCACCGTCGTTACTTCTCCGACTCTCACTCCATCTATTTATCCCAGCTCCTGATTCTCGTCTTACAAAACTTTCAGAAAATGAGAGAGCGAGAAAGATGTATATATATAAATATTAGTGATAATTAATAATGATTGTAATAAATAACTATCAACCTTGATTTGGTTATTGATTTTTATTGTCCTTTAATTATTTTCATAATAATAGAAAGAACGAGAAGGAGAAAAATAAGGATAATAGTAATTAAGTATTGACCGATTGATTGAATGGATAATTGTTATAATAATTAATGTACACGTAAGAGAATAATATATGTATGTAAATATCAATCACTAATAATCATATTTATAATGACCCTAATAATGAATAATCAAGTTATTGATTATACACACCTATTTATAATTGATTATTATCGTTCACTAATTTTCAAATAATAATAACAATCATAAGAATAATATACTGAACGATTGATTGGATAATTATCACAATAATCAATGCACATAAACGTTAAAATGGTCGAGATTAAGAGAACGAGGAAGAAAAATGGATGGAATCCAGCATGGTTGGCCCCCTTACGTGCTTTTAAAGAGACGTGGGATAACACGGGTCGACATTTATAATCTCTCCGGTACTCGCACGAAATTCGGACCACACGCTATACCGGCGAGTATTCCCGAGTCGGGGAAGCGCGGAACACGTTGCTCGGAGAAGGGATGAGGGACGAGAACAGAAGCGGGTGAGTGAGCATTCCGTAGCTCCGTATACAGGCCGCATGCGGAATTCACGAGTCCTGATCTTTCTCCTTCTTCCACCCTTGTTGAGCCTACCCTCGCATCACGGTCTATACCCCCGCGTTTGTCCGGGCTTCTCATTCCCGCGAAGTCTGCTACACCGTTACTACCCTCAGGGGCCAATTTCCCGGCACCCGTGACAAATGCTCTCCTCTTGTAATGCTTGCGCGACTGAATCAAGATATATACTTATGATTATGTTGGTTACACTCTGCTTACGAGGAAAGTAATGGTGTGGCGAAAAGCTGGGGAGAGATTTGAGTCTGCTACGCGTTCATGGGTTGGTTCGATGATATCTTTTGCTGCATCGTTTTACTATAAAATGGCGTATAAGAGGATTTGTTGGGGAATGGATATTTTTCGGAAGAAATCGGGGTGATTTATAGACAGAACATATCGGATTACTGCTGATAAGAGGAAGACCTGAATAAAGGCTTATTTGGGTCTATAGTTGGATTTTGTTGTCCAAATGGAAGCCCTTGTTGGGGACAACAACAATATTTTCTGAAACTAACTTTGATTACTCTTCGGATTGGTTTTGAATGAGTATTAATGATATCAGTAGATTTTTGGCCTGCAATTATTATTTATTTTTTATTTGGCTGATATTTTTCTAGTTTTATGAGATAGCGAAAATTATTTTTCATTTTATTATGTTTCATTGTTGGAATATTTGAAATAACAAGAACCTCCCATCGATAAAATAATCATCATTTAAAAATAAATCTGTTTCCATCAAGAAGCTCACGGGCTCCGATTCGTGCATAACATCAATACCTTAGAAATGCAAACACGAATTGCACGCCCATAGGCTTCTTATCGGGAAAACCAGGTACTAAGCTACGTTTTTAGGTTAATGAATTCCCGTTTGCCTTACACATCTTCAATTATATTCATCGAGAAATCGTTCATTCAATTTCAATTACCTTGCGATAAAATAAAATTAACTAATGTTTTTATCATTATTATCAATAACAAGAATAAAATGCCATGTAAATTTAAAAAAAAATGAAAGATGTATGTATTAGAAAGTTAAGGTAGCTTACTATGTCTAGCTCTGTATTCACAGCATCCTCTCATTGAGAAAGCGATTTATGGTTCAGATTAATTAGAGTTGAACCATATTCCCTCCATTCTCGAAGTTCCCACTTGGTCTTCCGAACTTTCGATTCATTCATTACGAGAAACTTCAAGTACCAGAGCGTCGAGGGCGAAGGGGGAATGAGATACTTCTTCTCCCAGACGCAATGGTAAAGATCGCGAGGGTGAAAAGAGGATCGAGACAGCGAGAAAGCGCAAGAGAAAGGGGAGGAGGGAGAGGAAGCGAGAAATATCGTTGAAGCGAAGATATGCTGGAAGGGAGGGAGCAAGAGATAGCGAGAGATAAAGAATCTGTGAATCCACAAGGACTATCTGCGTCTTGGGCTAGCGAGATATCTCTCTTTAATCGATATAGCAGCACTGTATCCATAAAGTTCATGCTATCGCCCTCCTCTCTCTCTCTCTCTCTCTCTCTCTCTCTCTCTCTCTCTCTCTCTCTCTCCCTCCCTCTCTCTCGTTTCTTGGCCCTCGAGAATCGAGTTTTACGAGCGTTTCACGCGACACTGCACGCCACGGATTATACACACTCATGCAAAACTAGCCCCCCTTTCGACTATTACACCCTCTATCGCTTGTTCACTTTTTCCCCTATTTCGTTCTCACTCTCCATCGCCATCTTTTCCATTCCCTTCTCTCACTTTCATCGTCCCGGACTTGGTATCTTTTACCGGAACCGGTCCACGCGTTTCTCCACAGCTCAGGCCAGCCCCAGCCTCCTCCCCACTCCTGACCCTCCTGACCTTTGCAAGGGAAATCGGATAACGACAGTAATAAAGAGGTAAAGAGAAAAGAGATCCCTGTCTCCGCTTTCCTAAGCTCTCGCTCTCTTACCATCGTGTTTGAAGATACGTAATCTCTAAATTGCTTTTACGGGATTCTTTGGCGAGCGGTATTATACGAAGGAAAGAGCAAGAGGTAACTGAAACTCGCGTTGGCGAGCAAACGGATTATTACGTAGGGTCGAATGAAAAAAAAAGTAATCCGATGAGACCATTTTTGTTATATCGTTCGTAATCCCGAACGAGATTTTGCGATTAACGGCACGGGTTTGAGCTTGAAAAAAAATGTATGTTAACAAAAACTTGTGTGGAATAATTTGCGTGGAGTAATTGGCAAGTAATTAGCGAGTGAATTTCCGTGAGCACGAAATTCCATTAGTATTATCGCAAATTATTATTATTATTATTATTATTATTATTATTATTATTATTATTATTATTATTATTATTATTATTATTATTATTATTATTATTATTATTATTATTATTATTATTATTATTATTATTATTATTATTATTATTATTATTATTATTATTATTATTATTATTATTATTATTATTATTATTATTATTATTATTATTATTATTATTATTTTTATTATTAATTATTAATTTGTAGGGAATTGTTGTATATGCAGGCATTCATTTAATGAAAATATATTTGAAATACTTTCATTGCTAAATTATTATAGGTTGTAATTCCTACTGAGTATTAGAGTCAGTTGTGAACCAATAATTTGTTCAAATTTTCTCTTAGCAGTAGTTAATGTTAATTTATTGCCAATTCATTGAACAACTACTATTCTTTTTTCTCATTCGTAAACATAATTCGAGAATCTTCAAATTTAGTTTGAGCACGATATTGCCAATGAGCCAACGACCTGAGTCCTTCAACCATGACTTTTTATTCACATAGTGGTCTCGTGTATTATGCTAGCAGTTAATTGTATATTTATTTCATTTGTGGCGCGTCTCCGGCCACTTTTTCGAGTCGATTATTTATGATCATTTCAGTAGTGTGAACATTTTAATTCTTGCATAATAATTAATAGCACTCATTCATTTGAAAAAGTATTTTCAATACATTTACATCGAACAAAAATGCTCATCGCTGGCAGTGAATGGCAAAAGAAATCGGCACGTGAACGAGTAATTGATTTTTTTTCTTTGACGTTCGTCCGACCCTCCGTCTCTCTCTCCTACTCCATTCTCTTTCCCCTGCTTTCGAGGATTCGCAACATTTTCCACAATCCAGCACGTACGCGTGAAATCGACGACCCACCCCTCGATACCGCAATCCTCATAGCAATGCTTACTGTACGCTCGATTGAAATATCGCTCTCTCGATGGATCCACGTACGAGTATGTGTAGCTACCGACTAGCAACTCGAGCACGAACTGCACCCGTGACAAGGTGGAGTACACCATACCCTCGGGTCTTCCGGATTGTGGCGGAACATTCATATTGCCGGAGCTTTCGCCCACATGCGCGTTTTTCTCCGACGTTACTCCGAAGCCTTATCAATTTTATCAAACTCGAGTTATCTTTTTTATTTTTTTACAATTTTCTTTTTTTATCTTACGGAGAAGCTCGGCGCGCTTTGTACGAACGCCCGGAACGACTGATTGGTGCGCGATATCGTGCATGATACCCTTTCGGTCGTTGGAAACTTTTCACAAATCTAAAATCTTTTTTGTCCGGGCTTCGAGGAAAAAAACATCAATTTATGTATCGTTGGACTGATTGGATGGTTGAACGACTTTTTTTATAGTAGAATTGTATGTTTTCACAAGAATGGTATTTTATGCTCAACGAATATCTTCTTCGACTGTCTGAATATACGAGGCATCTGAGAATAACGTTTTTAATATAATTTAGTTTTTTTTTAATTTATTTCGTAGCTCGGTAAATAAAATATTAAACGCTTACGTCTTCGGTGATAGATGAAAAAATATATCTAAATCCATCGAATCATCAATTTTTCTGTCCCTCCACAATATTTTCCCGTCAATGCTAATCATTCCACCACTCCCGGGAAACCGCGTCAGCGTCCACAAAGCTGAGAATTCAAAAGAAAAACCGAAGAAATCAATTTATGGAATTTCAAATTTTATAAAATAATTCGACAGATCGCCTATTATCACAATACAAATGAATCTGTTGCTCGTTGCGCTTTCACGACTGTTGAACTCGTTTCCATCGCAATTCCCCGACGCCGACTCGAATAAACGTCCGACCAAGGGCAAATAAAAGAAGTTTTAAAACGTAAGGCAGGACAAGTTCGGAGTCAAAGAGGTCGGTGGAGGGAGTAAGAGTGGGGGAAGATTCGAGTCGGGGATGGAAACAAGGCCGTGCGGATCGTCGAGTAATTGCGTTACGAAATTAGTATGAGTCGTCGCGCGAGTTAGTTCACTGGGGAGCGAAGTCAGCCTCCCCCGAATAGGGAGCGTAGCAAAAGTCACCGGGGACGCGGTAATTAAGGCAGAGCGAAGTGAGAACGCGCACAAGTTGTTACACGGGGGAACCGAGCGAGAGTTTGCCACGGAGAGTCAACATAGCTTCGCACCTGAAAAAAAAGAAAGGAAAGAAGAGCAAAAAAAAAGCGAAGAGTAGGGTTTAGTTTGTGTGGTAAAGAAGTCTTAAGCGTGGGACGTAGAAATGAGTGTAAACGATAAAAATGCCGCACTTTTTCTCTTTCCTACACCGTTTCAGCCGTTTACATATATTTGTATACATTTTCTTTTTCCTACGACATTTCATCCCTTAACATGTATTTGTATTCATTAGGTTATTGCTGTGAGAATTTTTTTTTTTTTTTGGGAGCTCTTGGGATCGAATTACAGTATATTGGAAAACAATCTGGACGAAACGGTGCGGAATTGGATTATTTTGAGAGATTTCGCAATCGTTATGGAGATTGTTTATTTGAGTAACACGTGAAAAAAATGGTGTCACCAATCGATGTTTCCGGTAAATATAATCATAACCCTATCCAACCCATTCTTGTGTTTATCCCTTTTTCTACTCATTTGATGCCATTGAATCCGATTAAAAAACATTAATTTATTACGTGATCGTTATTTTGAATTAAAAACAGTTTAGTAAGTTTTGCTTCCTCATAGAGGAAGCTTTGTTTTTGTGAAAAAATTTTTTTTCCAGATTTTCATGTAAACGTGTTCAGAATGTTTTTACGCGATTTTGAAACTTTAAAAAAATCTATTTTCGGTTTCTAGCTCGCCCAATTTTAGAGATATCGAGCTTAAATTCAGTAGAATATTGAACCATTACAGGGAGATAGTTGGTACTTAATTTGAGAGAAATCCATGGAGAGCTGTCGTTTTAAAGAGTATGGAAAGGTGTCAAAAATCGTTGTACGCTCTCTAGTTCGCGCAATTCTCGAGACAGCGGACGAAAATTTTGCACAAGGTTGCACTATTATCCGAAGACGTTTCGTATTGAATTTGAGCAAAATCCGTCAAGCCATTCATATTTTATGGCGTTTTGAAATTTTTCAAAAATCGAGTTTCGCAAAAATGCAAAAATAGAGAGCAAAAACCGAACTTAAAATTTTCGAGTATTTTTTTTTTTGTAATTTGGACAAAAACCCAACATTTACAAAGAAAAAAAATTCACTTAAGCCATTATTTCCTAAGTTACGAGCTTTTGAAAAAAAGGTAGGATTTCGAAAAAAAATCATAACTTTTTAACCGTTCGATAAAAAAAATTGAAAAAAATCGTGAATACTCCATTCAGTTGGTACAAAAATATATAAAATAATCAGCCGAATCAAAAGGGGTCAGGGAAAAACCTTGTCGATTTGGTATGGACTACCTCATATATATGTTCTTTCCACTCATTTCATTACTTACATATAAAGGAGCGGTTCCCTTGTATTACATATATATATTTTTTCTCCCTCTTTTCAACGCCCCCTCAATGGTGTCGGACATTTCTTTCACTGACGCCTAATCTTGATTGCGTCGTTATTTTTCATTACGCGCCTCGGCTTCCTCGCAGTGCAATCAAAGTGGCGCCGAATTAAGTCCCCGAAAGTCGTGAGACTCGTGCTAATGGAGAACAAAATTACTTTTATCTCGACGGAATTTCAAGTCGTAGGTAAGTCGTGCGAGATACAAATGTAGTCATTTTCATTTTTTATTTTTGACCGTTATAAATTCGTCAATATCGATAATATTCAAAGTTTTTAATCCAAAAAGTTTCCCATCGGCTTTTCCGTCTTGTCTCGGTCGGAGCTTCTTCCGGTTCGATCACTCTCGAACGTTGCGAGCCGGTAAGTCCTAACCCTTCGAGAGTACCCTCACCTTCGAACTACACCGCGTTTCCCAAAACTCAACCGGAGACTATCCGTCAATATATGTACATATTTTGTTGCAAGTGGTCGAAAATACTTTCGCAAACTCGGGACAAATCGGTTTTCGACGGAAAGTCGTAGAGGGTTAATTAAAAAAGGTTAACTGCGGAAGTTTCCATTTGCTGAAGACAGTCGCGTCAAGCTTTGATAAAAGCTCCGAATTTACCGAAAATTGATCTTCGCTCTCTCTCTTTTTTTCTCTGCGGTGTCGGAGTTGCGTTAAAACGCCATTGTGTCATCCAATCATGCTGTAGAGATCTTCTTAGACTCGTGGAAAGTTTCGTTGAACGATGTTGGACCGCTTCACCGGAGCGTGAGTCAACCTTCGGAAAATTCTAACATCGAGGCGACACAACCTTCGTTATTCCGTGACTGAGTTGTCACTTCGATCTTACACGCTCAAGACTGCTATTTTTACCCTTGCGGATCTCACGAACAGGATACTTTCGGCAAAGATAAACCTGGAAACGGAAATGAACATTTATTCAATGAACATTCATTTGAAATACTCGATGGAACAAGTAACGATGATTAATTGCATAGTTTCTTGTTCGATTCGTTATTCATTTGACAGCATAATTAATTGTATAACTAACGGATGCCACAATTACTATGTTTGTATTTATGAAACAATTGTAAATTTATAGTGGAATTAATAGAATTTCTAGTGATCATTAATTTAAATATTTTATTTATTTAGATTTCTTTCGTTATAATTATTTTTTTTAACTTATCGTTTTTTAAATTAATCTATTACCAATCAGCAATTATTTATTTGTTTATTCTCATCGTTATGATTGTAATTATACTATTCTCATATTCACTAGGAATTCTGATCCATGATGATTCAGAAATAAATGTTTTCGAAATACACATTTATCTATTAATTCTGAAAAAATCTAGATTCCACAATTTCATGAAGCACAATCCAAAATCTCAATACACTCTCAAAGTCTTTTGATTCGTCCGTCTCCCTACCGACGTTCATTGTCGCACGTGCCTCGTCAGTGTGAAGATCCAATAAACGCAATTTTCCCATAAATAGAATTGTTTTCCAACATTCCGAAGACGTCGTGAGAGAAAATTCGACAAATGGTTTTCACGAGAATCCAATTTCCAAAAAGATAGAAATCCCAAAAACGCATATATAGGAATAGCGGCGTAGCTCGTCCAACCGCGCGAAGATACTAGCAATTCGGAGGCAGATACATATAGCTTATTCTATTCAGCTGACCGATTGGTGCCTGAGAAAGTCTTGACCCGCCAATGGTTTGGTTTTCGGGATTTTAATCTCTCGCGATATTGACCGTCGGAGCCATGCCGATTCGGAACATTTATTTTCGGAGCGTTTCAATTCGATTTATCGACCTGTCGCCGCATCAAATATTTGGAACTTCGATCCGCATCCGAATTTTCGGCGAGAAATAAAAATGCACGCCCTCGTTCGGGCTGTGCGAAGTTGGCTACGTCCTCGTTTGCCAAAAATAAACGAGCGAGTAGATACGACTGTTACGGTTCCGCCACGATCTTTTCTGGTATTCGGCGCGAAGAAGGAAAAACAAGCAGTCGGAGGCTATGGGTTATTCCACGGTGCTCGGTTCCACCGGCGTAAAAGGTTTACAGGTTGTAAAAATCCAGAAGCCTCGTACGCTCGGCTCTTCCAGCGGGTAACATCGTGTACGTAGAGAAATATCTCCACCGTAAAGGCGCGCTGCTATGGGCCATGCTTTCTTTTTCTTTTTCTCTCTTTCTTTCTACATCTCTTCGTCGACCGTTGAATGGTGAATAAAAGAAAAATATTCGAGTCACATTTTTATTCGCATCGCGGAAATTCCGAGCTACCGGTTTTGAGAAAATTTTCCATTTTTTTTGAATATACAGATGCATATCTCGCGCTGTGCTATTTTATCCACATCGATGGAATCTTCGAAAAAATGTTTAGAAACGATTTCGAAGAAATGAATATCATTGAGATGATAATTATGTCGTCGATTATGTACGCTTTTTCTAAGAGGAAGGGGGATTTACGTGGAACGGTAGAGAAGAGATGGAGCCGAAAATCGTAATTGAATGGGACCTTAGAGTAGTTTATTGTTTTCGAATGCACACAGAATATTTCAAAATGTTGTTCGAATGATTTTTTTTAAAGTGCAGAAACGATATATCGCTAAGGGCGCGGAAACAGATATATGCAACGTGGAGATGTTATTCGGTACATCGAGGTTGTTACGATGCCGAAAGAAGATCCCAAACGGATGATAGTCAGTACACGAACGTACAAACTCGTCTCATTAGAAGGAAATAATGCGCGTCAAGTTCTCGCACCGATGAGCACATGAACATATATATACCTATATATATGGATACGAGACGAGTGAAAATATAATTTCCCCGGTGTGCTATCCATCGGTCGAGGATTCCCGAGCCCGAACGAATGCCTGCTTTCTCTCTCTCTCTCTCTCTCTCTTCCTATAGTAACTCCCCGTTCCTCTAAAGCTCTCTCTCTCTCTCTCTCTCTCTCTCTCTCTCTCTCGCTCTCTCTTCCTCTCTTTCTCTTCCGCTATATCACCGCATCGCCGAGTCAAATATCTCCGGGGATAAGCGAGACGAGAACTGGGTGGAAAACCAGCTGCCGGACTCGGACCCAAATCCTCTCCTAAAAAATTCACCCCTTCCTCAAACTCTCTCACAGATCCTCATTTCGAAGAAACTCGAAGTGAAGATAAAAAAACTATATCAACGGAAGTAGAAAAAAAATAATAACTCGCCCGATCCTACGTCAACATCGAGAATCGATTATCTCATTCGGTAAAAGCCGCATCTTCCGCCGGATCTTACTTTTGTTCCGACAAAATGCGAGCGGCGATCAGAAAAAAAACCAATTATCTGGAGAAAAGAAGCGAAAATAAAGAAAAATTTGCCCACCGATCCTACGTCAACATTGAAAATCGATTATCTTATTTGTTAAAAGTCGCAACTTCCCGTGGATTTTGCTTTTGTTCGCACTAGAGCTACCTGTACGTAAATAGCGCCGTTGGGAACGCTATGGCATTTCCACGAACACGAGAAAGCGGGATTACGCTCGTGTAGGATGAGATTTCCACATTGCCGACGTGACGAGGAAATCCAACCTGATGTTGACAATGAAATCAATTAGAAACTGAATATGTTCCGTTTGGACGCGAGACGTAGGATTGGGAAATTCGTGGAAAACGAAAACCATCGTTCTCCGGCTGCAATTCAACCTCCTTCCCCCACCGTAACCCTTTTCCCCGTCCAGCCTTGTTACTCTCCGGGCGCTTAAACGTTGCTGCAACCTCTCCGTTGACTGATTACACGAACCCAGCGGGGCGATAATTACACGTCCGATATCTAACCGACCAACTCGTTCCACCTTCGTCCTTCACCATCGTCAAGGGGTCTCTACCAATCACGCGTTGAGGCGATGGGCAAAGCTTCAGCTTGCCACGGAGGTTTGAGCTTTCGACGGGGTGGAAAAATGTTCTTCCCGTTCCGCATTACGATCTTAACCTATTACGCAAGGATACGCGGCGTAATTACTCAATCGTCGCGGTCGTGACAGCGTTGCGCCCGAGAAAAAAAAAAGAATATTACGTGTATCAAGGTGTCCCTTAAGATTGCCATTTCGGGTGGTTAATGCTGCTAATATCTAGTACCTGGTATTCAGGGGATATGAGAGAACAATTGCGGCGAAATCGCAGCTCTCTACAGTACCATTGAGGGGTGCCAGGACGCGAAGGAAATTTTCCATGAGAATAATATTGGATTTTTCGATTATTTTAATTTAATTTTGTTTCGAAGGTTTTTTTCGGCTTTTAATTATTATACCTCACTACACGAGTAGTGAGTTCAAAAGAGTGACGCAGGTAGATTCATCTAGTTTTGTTAAAATTAAGGGGTCTGAGCACCGTAACTACACGAAAAATAGGCTTATTCTGAATAAAATCTGTGAACTAAAGAATATGGAATTTGATTCATTAAATTTTGGACACATGGTAGTTTACCATGACTTTAAATCAGTGAGCAGCGTGATAATTTGTTTCCTTTTCGAAACACATCCTAATATAGAATATGTAACGTTATTCCATAAGCAATGAATAGTCTTATTCTTCTGCATGCTTAAATCGTTCGAAAAAAATGTATGATAACAAGGGTAAATCCTGCGACGATGAGGATTTCTTTCATACGGTAATCCATTGTAATGGATTGATTGACCAATTCACTATCAAATTACCAAAGTCTTTGTCCTGTCTTTTACCCTTCGAAGGTAATATAATCGTCGGCCCTGGTATCATTTTATCAGACCTATGGTGAGCCATAAATGAGTCACGATGTACATTACCATTCGTCTGCCCAATACACCCGAAATAATGAATTTCACATCACGTTAAAACCACAACATTATCATTATCATCATCATAAACCATTATTATTATCGAAATGGAAATTGATTAGCTTCTGTCGAAATTGACGCCGTTCAACTAATCCTGGTTTCCAATTCAATAACAAATTATACATTTGCGCGCGTTTCTCTCGAGGCTGGTACGACGAATTAATTAATCGCGGTTACGTCATATCGATCCGCCAACCCGCGCCATGTTAAAAAAATGAAAAAATGTAAAAAAAAAAGTCATCACCGGAGTTACAAGCGTGTATCATTGAATCGCGGGCATGTACGGCCGTAGGTTGCTCGTCAGGACGAGTCCGGGTATAATTGTCGCGGACACCCGACGCCCATCACCGGTATGGAGGCCCCATTAATTATTCCATGCGCGGCGATGGGGTCGTCCAACGCGGCGATACCGCGTTGCTAGTAGCGTCGGAACTATTAGCAGCGGCAGCAACAGCGGTAGCAGCAACAGCCGCCGTAGTAGCAGGCGAGTAGTAGTAGTAGCAGCGGTAGCTTCAACGGTAACGAGAAGGACTGGAGATTCTCGTCGTTTCCAGCGCCAATCGAAGTTTGCGGTCTCCGTTTCTCTCTCACTCGCTCTCGATCTGTCTCTCTCTCTCTCTCTCTCTCTCTCTCTTTCTCTCGCTATTCGTTCGTTCTCTCGTAATATATGTATGTATATATGAATGGGGCATTCCGTCCCAAGTCACCAAATCGAAAGCCTTCAATCCACCCGATGTGGTCGATGATTTTTTTTCGTATTTTTTTGATCCCACGACCTCACCAATTTTTCTCTGTAGTTTTTGTTCAGTTTTTTTGTTAATTTTTATTTTGTTCCCCGCTTCTTCTTACGCTATCCCATTTTTACCTTTATCAAGAGGTAACTGCTATTGTGCCATTTTTTAGTTGAATGAAAATTTTTTCCTTGATACTTTATCGACATTGAAGAACTTTTGTAATAAAATTGGAGTGGCTCGTCGGATTTAGGTTATTTCTCGTTAATTATTAGGCTAACGGCTCAATCCAGGTCAGTAGTTTTTCATTCCGAATTTTACGTTTTTTCACAATCATGAACAAAAAACGTAGCATTCCATTGAAAAACGCGATGTTGACCCTGATATCTCCGAAACGTCTTCACCAAAAAACAGAAATTATGCACCGCATAACGCATCCCTAAAAACCGTACAAATATTGCATGGAACATTTTTTCATACGATGCGAACCTTACGAGTTACACAGATGTGCAAGTTGCGTGGAAGACCCTGTACATATATCGAAGAGAGGCCAGAGGGCGAGAGAGGAAGAGAAACGGCGTGGGAGGAAGGAATGAGCGAACGTATAATTAATCAATAGCGCGGTCTAATTGATGCCTGCAACCGATTAATAACCGCGCGTACTCGCGTCGCTCGTCAGCACATGGGAATTCTCATACGACACCTGTACATTGGATCCTCAAAGTCATCAGCTTACACGTGACAACATAATTCCGCTTTTCCAACCTGGAAAATGATTAATATTGCTATTGTAACTTAAACTGAAAAAACAACCTGACGGCATTGGAGTTCGTTCCAGGAGGATTTTCCGAGATTACACTTTGTCATGCTTGGAAATATAATTTTATCTGTAATGCCATGAGATATATAAATATTATGATTTCAATGAAAAAATTATGAAAATTCGTCGATTTTCATTGTGAAACGTGATTTTAGATAACAAATTCTGTTCTAATTTTGAAAATTTTAGGAAAAAAATTTGGTTGAAATATTAAAATGTATGGGAAACCCATGAATATTCCATAGAAATATGTATGGAATGTATTAATATACCTCATTAAAATCCAAATGGGATATATTAATATTTCTCATCGAAATATATATGAAATATATTAATATATCGCATTGAAATAAATACGGAATACATATCTATCAACATATTGGATAAAAACAAATATGAAGCACATCAATGAGCCCACAAATGCAAAAAATTAGATCAATAGATAATCCATGAATATAAACCCTCTCACCAACGTTTCACGTCAATCGCTTTAACGAATTCAAGTGCCTTAAACAAATACGATGAGCCTTTCTGGTGACCGTCGAACGAAAAGCAAACACGCGCGCGAAATTAATTCCCAAACGATGGAATTACGACGAAACGTCGTACCCGACAAAGCTCGTCGTGACAAAACATTGCGACAAGTCGTGCGGCAAGCGACTGTCACTGAGAGGGCTAATACATATTCCTACCCCCCGGAGACACAGGAAACACCGCAGAACTGTTATGTGGTTGGATCTCGACGAAATACATAGATATATGTAACACAGCTTGCCGCGTTCGCGTTGCGATACAGAGAAATACTTGCGCGAAAACAGAAACTGCAACAGAAACAGGGCGGCAGGTGGGACTGTAGGTGGCGCGTCGAGCGAACGGAGTATGCCCGACGCTCGACGAACTGGACTAATTATCTTGAAACAGTCCCGCGGCCGTGTTTGGTTAACTTAACCACGCATTTACGCGCGCGGTTGCCTCATGTACGATCACTATATAGATACTCACGACTACCATATAAATGTATATGCATACATCTATACAGGGTGGTCCATCGGATTTGGCAAAGCAAAATATCTTGAGAACAGAGTATTTTCAAAGAAAGATGTTGGCAATAAAAATGTGAAGGCCCAATCGGGGCACAAGACTGTGATATCGTATTTATTATTTGGTCGAAGCTTACAAAGTCATTTAGGTATTTTTTCATATTGAAGGTCAATTTTTTCAATTTTAGAATGAATAAAATACGTAGGAGGAAGGTCTGACGATTCGGCAGGCTGCACTACTGGACCACCCATGTTATTGATTCTATTCCTCGAGGGTACAACGATTTTTATCACTTAATATTAATTATTATCTACAAGATTCAATTTTTTTATTATTCGATCTATTACTTTTATTTATTTTATCAATTTTAAGATGTCTTGAAAAATTTACGTTGTAGAAACACCAATTCGAGATATGAGTCCTTTATTTGTTTAAGTTCAACGCTAAAAGAAAAATATACGTTCATATTCCTAAAAGTCATGTCTTCCAAAAACCTTTACCGAATGGAAAGTGAGATGGCACAGTGTTTTTTCTACCTCGCAAACCATGAAACGTTAATTGAAAACATCTTTCTCCAAGATACGTTGTTGTCAAGATATTCTGATGTGCCAACTCAAACGGTCCACCCGGTATAGGACTGACGTGCCAACTCGTGCTTCACTGCTGCTTCTGCCCCGTAGAGCACACACACATATAAGGATATTTCGGCCTCCGTGTGTCTGATGCTTCCTGTTTTCTCCAACAACCCTCCCCCCCCCTCCCCGTCGTGTCGCAGCGAGATTAGAGATACGCAGCATCAAACCCACTACAACGAAACAAACCGTAGCCGCAGCACCGGAAGTAAAGCACGTACGGAACGTGACGCGATGGTTTTCTGCATGCACCGACAATTCCTCGCGTTTCACCCTAAATCCGGCGACACTGTAATAACCCGAAGTTCATACGTTTTGGAACCACGTTGCGTATGTGGGTCGTTCGAAAGCTCTTTGGAAAGTTTGTCGGAATAAGGACTAGGTTGGTTCGATGAAGAAGTGTTTAGGACGATTCTGTTGGTTCGTGATCATGGATTGTGATTATAGAAATGATATTGGAAAATCATTGAAAAATTATAATCAATTTGAATGATTTATAATTATCCGCAAAAATCCGAGGATGCTTCATTGGTTCTTGATAATTATGCAATCAAAATTATTTGTTGCAAGAAATATTTTAATCAACGGACCCATTACTATTTAATTTTGGAATCCGGTTTGAGACAATGAATTCATCTTCGTTATTTATAATTAACTCCGAAATGTGATAATTTTGATTCCTGCATGTCAAATAATCATAGTTATTTATCTAAAAAATCATTTCTCGTATATATTCGTATTGAATGAATAACATTTTTGGGGCAGGAAGGCAGTGATCTCTCGTCGAAGCATTCTCATACAATCCTCTGTGAAATTAGTCCAAAGGATTCGGCAGCAAGCTTCTTTGTTGACCTCAGGACACGGTTACCCCTTCAACTTCTAGCTCAAACAATGCACCGTCTCTCCAGGCTGGCTTGCCCGAGCTTCGAAAAAACGACGACGTTGTACAAACACCGGTCAAAGAAAAAAAGAGAAAAAGAAAAACAAACAAAATGAGTCTCGCGAGTCAAAGGCCAAACCTCCAGGGACGAGGATAATATATCGAATAAATAAAAAAACAAAAAGACAGACACGTATCAAAGGCCGTGTCGGACATTTTATCAGTTGATCTAGCGGCTATCCGGTTTGCCGGATCTAACCCACCGAGTCCGCATCTTCCAACGACGTCTCTGGAGCTTTCGCTCGACGTCGGTCCCTCGCCAGCTCTTTGACTCACTCGGTTCAGTTCCAACGGGACAAGGTTCGCGCACAGGGATAGCACAGACCTCCCCAAGTTCGTCCGAACCTTCGTCTAAACGCTATACATCGCACCCTCGACCGCGCCGCGCGTGGAGATGAGACAGCCTCGGCCTTTGCGCCAGAACGGAGCTCATCCCCGAGTTGTTTTATGGGACGGAACTGGCGATAATTGCATCGTATAATTAACGCCCCCGGCAGCCCGACCACCGACGGTGCTGCTGCCCTCCCTGTGCGAGTTTGTGAGAACACGTCGTGTTCCCACGTTGATGCTGGCGCTGCTGCTCTTGCCGGTGGTGCTGCTGATGCTGATGCTTCATAACCCCTTCTGATTTTGAGATTGGTTCAATTGCACCGGGGTTACTCCTTGCCTCGCTTTGGCCCCTCGTACTCGGCTATGACTTCCTATCTAGCTGTTGCAGCTACCACCAAACGTTTTCCCCAGGGTTCAGTGAGGCTTCCCCTAACTCGTATAACCATGTGCATTCGTTCGTGTTCAACGTCCACACGTGAATTACTCGCTACGCCAGTCGTTAATTATGTATAGTAGGGTGGGCGTTAAAAAAAGTTGTCTTGCTCCTTGAAAAATCTGAAGTTAATTTAAAAAAATAAGATCCTCCGAATTTCAGCTCTCTATCTTAATCCTAAGGTGTGCCTGTGAATTTTTTTAAATTTAATTTTCTTTTTCAAATTAAAAAAAATCTCCTCCCAGTTGAAAAATCTGAAGTTGACCTCAAAAAAAAAAGAAAATCATTTATATTTCAGCTCTCTATCTTAACATGAAGGTGTGACTATGCATTTTTTATTTTATTCAATCTTGTAATTGTCTTAGTTTAATTAAATAATAATAATAAAATAATTGAATAAAATGAAAAATTTCCAAGCACACCTTAATGTTAGGATAGAGAGCTGAAATTTGAAGGATATTTTTTTTTTTGAGGTCTACATCAGATTTCTCAAGGAGCGAGACAGCTTTTTTTTTAACGCCCACCCTAATGTATAGCTATGTATATCTCATAGGTCGTGAAATATGGGAGGAGGAAGGAGGTTTCTCATGTTTCTCGAGTTTTCAACTGACTTAAAAAAATTAAGGAGGTTCTATATTTGGGGTGTATTTTTTGTATGTATGTTAGGCGATATCTTCGCCGATTGTGAACCGATTTAAATTATTCATTTTTTATTGAGTGGGGTATATCTCGAGGGTGATCTCATTCGTTTATTGATTTTTATTTATTTTTAAATAAAACTTGGCACATGGGTGTAATTTCAATGAACCCCACTAACAATAAAAAAAAATAAGATCACTTTCTACAGAAACAAAACTCACTTCAAAACTTTGCCCATATGTACAAACAAACGAAAAGCTGAAAATAATATTTTTCATTACTCTGAAGAAAAGCGTATTAAAGGACACTGTACGAAATTATTCAGACTTAAATATTCGAGCCGGTTTAATATTTAACTGATCTAAATGCCCTCCGACCGATCGATACTCAAATATCAAACCAACTTAAATATTCAAGTAAGAATAACGTCGTAAATGTTTGTTCGAAGCTTGTTCTTTTTTTTTAAGATAATGAAAAATATTATCCCATAACTTCTTGGTTTAAGTTTGTACATGTAGGCAAAGTTTTCGGGTCGGTTTTATTCGTGAAAATTACTCTTATTAGAAGTTCATATTCTTCATGGGAGCAAAAACGATTCATAGGGGAATTATATACAACGTTTGGTATGCAACGCTTGTTTTGTCACAGAGTGTTACCCTATAGCAAGCTATTCCTCTACCTACTGATGCCTTTTATGTGCCATGCTTCGTCTGCAGCTTCCCTTCCTCGATCCTTTTACTCGAATCACGAAGATGTCAGTCAAAGAGGGACAAAGTCAATGGAACTTTCGTCCCCGTTTGTTTCATTCTAACGCCATCATGTGAATGACATCAGATGTTTCGTACTAATAATTATCCTGGGATCAAAGCCAAAACGTTAGAGAGAGAGGATTGAACCAGAAGTCCTGGAAATAGCGAGAAGAGTCGTACAACGTTCTCGACAACATAGGCTAGGTGTCGTGTTGAGAAACTTGTCAGCCAATGGAAAAATTATATTAAACTTTAACTATAATCAGCAGATTTCGCATTGAAAATGAAAATCTTTTCCCATCCCAGCATCCATCACTGAGTTTTACTTCCTTAGAACTCTTGGTTTTTTTTCCAAGTAATTATTTTTCAGTTACATTGTCCAACTGTGGGAGGTCAAGGATAGCAGATATATATCCATAAGCTTGGATTAGTTGCCATGGTCGATTTGACCGATGTCCATGTCTAAGCACCATTCCCTCTGTTGATCGAATCGTCATCGGGTGACGTTAGAACCATTTGCCTCGCCGACAGTATCGAGATGATGATGTTGACACGTTGAAACACGGTCATCTCTACGAGACCGATGGTCGACCACCAATCAATCTCCATAACTGACTTATCCAGAAGCAGCCACGTCCGTAATTACATTCTAGACATCTACTGACCCAATAAACCAAATTGAAAAAACTATCGTTCTACAATCGATTTCAAAGATGATCTTATGATCTTAACGTAATTGTAAAAAATATTACTTCTGTGAAATTCACAGAAACAAAATTTTGTCGAGACGGGAATGAAAACAAAGAAATATTTTATTCATCTCGATTATTACTTTGATAATATGCTTATCATTCTGTTATAAAGTAATTAACTAGTTAAGCCTTGGCTAACTGCGAAGCTAACTTTAATAGATACGAAATGTTAGCGTAATGATTTGACCATCGCTCGTTCATCCATATCAACTTTATTCATTTCCATTACTAATATAATAATCCTAACCATAATGTAACCAACTAACTAACTCACCAACCACCTAATCTCAAGCTCGGGCTCTGTCGGAAGCCAACCGTTAATTCATAATCAATATTCCCCCAACGATTTATCGATCTAACAATTTTTTTCCGTTCCATATCTGTTACAGATGTTCCTTCATCGAGAATCCGATCAGATGCACTCTCGCCATCGTCTTTTTTTTTCAATAAAGAGTGAAATTTACGGTTCGCTGGGAGCCTCATGAAAAATTTTTATTCGCGAAGACGATGCACGAGGAATAAATAGCCGGACGATGATGAGAACGTTGAAACGTTCGCAAGCTTCGTCGAAGGAAGGAAGCTTCGTCGGGTAAGAAGCTGGTACCCTCGGTGGGTTTCGTTATCTTCGGGAAAACGGAAATCCCACGTGGCTCGAGTAAAAAGCTCATCGTCGTTCGTACGGTCAAAGAGGCGGAAGCACGGAACTGCTCGCCGGTTTCACGTATAAACGTCGAGAGGTCACAAGTACGGGGTTAACCATTCGCCAAGATGATACTGAGGCATCCCTGCCTTCTACGTCGGACTATTATTATCTGAAAGCTGCAGCTATCGCGTAACCACGATGCCAGTGGCGAGCTTTAATGGACCAGCGAAAGCTCGACGAGCTTTCGCGAGAGAAAAAACTACCCCCATGGCACTTTGTGGATTGTGGATTTTTGGATTTATCATAACCGCATTGCCTCACGTTTATTCGCAACTCACGTGGACGCCTATTTACGTCAGTCCGGAGAGTGAGTACTGTTTTTTTTTGTTGTAATTCACAGATATTTTAGAATGTTTTTGTATTGATCTATGGGATGAGGGAAAAATGATTTATAGTAAGGTGAATAATTCACCAGTGATAGTTGATTCGATGATGCAACTATTTCTTTTGGGAAAAGATGAAAAAAATAAATATAACGGAATTCATTGAATCTGATATATCGATTGAATGAATTGTATATCGAAAAATACATTTTTACAAATTTATAGAATCCTGACAGCTTCTGAATACACATGAATTTTTTTATTAAGCGGTCTACTCTAATTAGACGCGCAAAAAAGACTATTTTCACAAATTTTTTTGATGGGTTTAAATTATAAGTATTGATATATAAAGTATTAGACCTCATAAATACACTTTAATACACGCTGCGCGTAAAAGTGCGGTTTTACGTTCCCTTCGTTCGCGTCAAACCGCATTTCCACACATTGTGACATAAAAATTTATACGATACTCGTACGAAAAACGTTTTCTGGACTCGTGTAATTGCAACACTGGCCTCCGGCTCGTTTTGCAAACTCACACTCGTCAGAAAATTTTTTTTTGTACTAGTGTCATAATGTACTATTTAAAATACACAACAAATTTTTTTAAAAATTTATTTTAGTCAGTTTTTGTAGAGAAAAATGAGGGGGGGGAGGTCTAAAAAAAATATGGGTGTGCGCGGTTGATGAAATCTACGGAATGGATGAGCTGAACAAAAAAAATGGTTTTAGATTCAGTAGGTTAATAGCTATAGCGCAAATCATACGATTTTTAGTTTTTTTTTAAATTACCAAATGGCGGCCATTTTTCGAAAAACCACGAAAGAGCACTCTTTTGTTCTTCGTTTTTGGCAAAAAAAAAAATAGTTCAACTCAAAATTTGAACAGATATACGCTATAGCTATAGTCATAAAGAACACGTGGCAACATTTTGGTAAGTATCGGTTCAATAGTTTCGGAGATTTTATCAACAAGCCGTTCAAAAACGTCACTTTGAGAAGAACGCGTTATCGCTCCGAGCGGTGCGTATTATCACGCTCAAATAGCTAAGTGAACGTCGCTCAAAAGTACACTTAGACTGTTCAGATCATTATAAAATTTCAGTATGATACTTTTAAATATGTATACTTTCGAAAAATGCAATAAAAAAATCGATTGTTTGAAAATTCTAATTAGGGTAGACCCCTTAAAAAAAAAGCGATAAGCGACTCAGTATTTATATTATGTTAGAATATTTAGAATATATTCTATATTCTTAGAATATAGAATATATTGACTATTTCGTTTTCGAATGTTATTTTACAATTTCGTATGACATTCAAAAAAAATGAAATATTGCCAATTAAGCCGAGTGACATGCAAGATCGTTGATATGAAAAAATGTATACAAAAAAAAAAGAAGAATTGTTCATTATTCCGCTTCGTCCGGGTCATGCTTCATTCTCAGCGAGGATGCCAGTTAGCTGCTTCTCACGGACGTACGATTCTTCACCGTCCCTCGTCGCGAAGTTACATTCACACCAGTAGCTCGATCGCGACGTGCTTAATCAACGAGCCCGTTACGTGCGAACAAGCGTTACGAGTTATAAACAACAGCTACAGCCAGCAACGGTTGCTATGAGCCCTACGAAGGAGGCTGATAAAAAATTAACAACCATGAAAAAAAAAGGAAAAAAGTGGAAAAAAATAGTATAGAAAAACAAAAATAAACATAACCTCGGCGATGATATGTCACACGTGGGGCGAATTGGAAGTATCCATCCCGTTTTTTCCGATCACACGGCGAATCACATCCATAAAATTCAAATTTTTTGAGAGCCGAATACTCATCTCCCATCCTCTGTCGTTTCGTTTCGTGAGTGCTGTAGTACATATATCGGAAAGCGGGACTGGTTGTCGATAACCAACCCATTTTCCAAACTTCGTCATCCACCCCCGTCAATCTCTCTTCCACCACGATCTCCCCTCTCCCCTCCTTCACCGCCCGCCGGCCGAAATCCATGTGTTTCACTAATAACTCTTCCGATCACGGATGTGTTTCCTCGTTTTCCTTCTCTTGTTCCAGCTCGGTGCAGATTTCCATCTAAATCGTCTGAGCGATAGTTGAGTGATAGTTTATTCAACAACGGCAGCTATCTCATTTGAGGGAAAAAAATTCTCTTTATTGATAGAATAAATAATTAGTTAGTGTTTGCAATTTTTTGTTATCGAATAATATTCCTGAATTTCTCGTGTTAATTTTTCTAGATGAACAGAGAATTTAGGACATTTATTTTGAGATGGTTGAGTAATAATTGATACAACGATCGCGATCACTGTTGAAAAAAAGATGAGAAAATACTACGTCGGTAAAACACAAGCTGATCGAATTCGATGAAGAGACGATTAAATTAAAACAATCTATAACATTTTCTCGTTGGAATAATTCCTTATTGATATTTAAAAAAATAATATGCGATCGAAATTCTATTATTAATACTATTTCATCGTTTTATTTCCTAATAATGATTCTTCAATAATAATGTAGCTCTTGAATCTCTCTTCTAACGCCAATCCCGTGCCCTGCCGCCTCCCCAACAGGCTTTAATCTATAAAAGAAAATGTTAATCAACCCGATCCATAGAATTTTCTCATCTAGAAAATAAATAATATTTTTCTGATTGATAACAAAATTTAGCGATCAAACTATTATCATTATTTATGGATTCAACTATCAATAAAACTATTTTAAATAAACGATAAAACTATTTTATCGTTTTATTCCCTAATAATGATTCTTCAATAATCATGTAGCTCTTGAATCTCTCTTCTAACGCTAATCCCGTACCCTGCTGGCTCCCCAACAGGCTTCAATCTGTGAAAAAAAATGTTAATCAACCCGATCCATATTCTTTTCTCATCCAGAAAATAAATAATAATTTTCTGATTGATAAAAAAATGTAGCGATCAAACTATTATCATTATTTCATTATTTTCTTCTCTAATAACAATTCTTTAGTAATCATCTTGCTCGTGAATCTCTCTTCTGTCACCAAACCCCTGCCCTCCCCACTCCTCCCTCCCCGCGGTCCATCGAAATCCATGTGTTTCACTAATAACTCTTCCGATCGCGGATATGTTTCCTCCTTCCGCCTCTCTCGCTCTCGCGTTCGGTCTGGTTTTTCGATGGAAAACCCCTCAAAAACGAACGAACGAACACAGATCGAAGCGACGAGGCACGAAAAGGGAGGCAACGATCGTGGAACGAGTTTGTGCCACTTTTACTGCCCCCCGGGTGCGCCGTTGATAAATAGCCAAATCCGCGGATATCGATGGGACGTGGCACAAGGGTGTTTGACCCTGCCGTTGGCTATTATATGCTACTTTTTAATCGAATACATTTCCCGGGCAAGCGATACACAAAAACGTGTGTATGTGCGGGCGGGCGCGCGTGTGTGTGAGTTTGTGTGTGCGTGAGAATGCGGAAAGTCAAATGCACGAGTCGAACGATCGTCACATCGATTCCGGAGTAATTTCGTCGTTGCTGGAGCTGCTGTTGCTGCAGCAACGCGTCAACGATCGATCTTCCTTGCCGGACGGTCTCTCGACCTCTCCTTCTGACTTTTCAATCCAACAAATTATTTATGTACCTACCACGTTCTCATTCTCGCGTTATATTCTGCTTATCGGATATTGCGTTACCAATCTCGTGACATACAGACGGCGATTTATTAATTAGACTTAAAAGAAAAAATATCTTCCAGGGCCGTATCGATGATTAATGACGCATTATAAATTAAAAATGGATGAAGCTGCTTACCCGATGATTAGCCAGGAGCCGCTTAGACTCGATTTTCTTATTTTCGAAAAACCTTCATTTTCCTTTTTTTTCTTTTAACCTTGCATGCATTAAGGGCCCACACTAGAGGAACATTTTTTAATTGAATTCTCTGGAGTTTCGAACCTTTACGGACACACAATAACTTTCGTATCTTGCTGGAAAATAATATATCAAACACAATATAATACTTAACCATTAAGAAAAATATATTATTTTTTTCCGATCTTCATCCATTTTTCTTCAAATAAATTGAAGAAAAAAAAAAGGAAAGAAAAAGGGCGGTTTTTTCAAGGGATTCAAAGGGACTTGTACCGTCGTTCCCCTTTAATACCCTTTCAAATACGAGCGCGCAGAATAAACTGTACGAGGATAAAGAGAGCGACGGAGAGGGAGAGTAAAGAGCCTTCGAGGGGGGGGGGGGGGGATTCAGACTGGTATAAAATTCGATCCACGTAGGACGGATCGAAAAGTAATCACGACTCCGTGCACCCTTCTTGAAGGTACCCAGACCTTGTGGTTCACGCGCCATCTTTGCGAATCCGAAAGCGACGAAGACGCGAAAATCAATTTCAAACGTGGCCTCCGTACTAAAGTAACTCAATTTCCTTTTTTTCCCGTAGTACTGCATAAAATATATGTCTGACGGTTTCGGGGAAAGTAGAAAAACCCAGAACCGAGCAGACGTCGACCAAACTGCTTAAATTTTTGAATAACCACCCACAAAAAAATACATTATTTAGAAAAATAATTGTCATTGAATTATCATTGTGATTGATTGTTGTCGTCATTGTCGAAATTGATTCAAGTTTGATTCAACGAACGGATTACAAGTTGAATTAGTAATATTGAGCATTTTTCTTTAACTGCTGTATATCTAAGTAAATAATAATAATACTAATAATAAAAATAATAACAATAATAATAAGAATAATGGTAATAAAAACAGCAACAATAATAACAATATTAATGAAAACAATAATAATAAGAATAATGGTAATAAAAACAACAATAATAATAACAATATTAATGAAAACAATAATAATAATAATAATTTTTCTAAATTTCATGCCGCTTGAATACTAATACGAATAATCCGATCATATCTTATTTTTCAATAAAAAAAATTAATGCCGTCGGAGACCTTGGCTCGGTCTCGATGTGAATCGGTCAACCGTCCAACCGCGATTGAAATACGAAGAAGAAGAAGTTAATAAAAACAACGGAAATTGAACGTTCCCGGTCTCTTTGACTGAAAACCTCATAGCCAGTGCATAATGGACGGCGGGGAATAAAACCGGCTTAAGTCTCGGTGCGGGCCGGGGGAACATCGTGTCTGCGGTGAATGTGGAATGTGAGGCGAGGGGGAAAGGGTGAGGATGACACGGTGGAGAATAACGGAAGAGGAATTAGAGGTAGCTGAGACACCAGCGGGGGAACTAACTCTACTTTACAGTTGATTCTGTCGTCGTCGGTGGTAGACCGCGTACTTTAATTACGTTCTTATTATTATTTTTCTTGTTTTTTCGTTTTTTTTACAGAAATTCAGCGGATAAATTCACTCGGTTATAACCGCGTCCAATATAGTGACTCTGCTTTGATAACTGGTTAGGAAAAAAAAAAGAAATGAATAATCAAAGCTTTGAAAGGAATTTTCTGAACCTGAAATGAATGCAAGGACGAATAAAAAGTCTTGAAGAAATTGCACGAACGACTTGTCGTGGCATTGAAAGAACGTGCGGCGAAAGAGAAATTATATGGATGATTATTGAACCCAAGTGGAAAAAGAGGAATGATGAAACGAATGAGTTAATAATTAGATTCTGTTATTTGGTCTTGCCTCCATTTAGTCGCTTTTTAAATTCCGATTCATATTTGACGATGAAACCTCGGACTCTCGGCACAGATTAATACATTTGATTTTAAAGTGGCTCTTATCGAATTCGTGAGTATCGGTTTTCAACGAGGGTGGCTGTTTCATTCAGTAAAAATCATATTTGTTATACTTTTTCAAACAAATAATCACGATCAATTATCAGACTTCAATTCTCTGCATTCCTGCAATTATAGATCATTGAGGTGAATCATTGGTTTACAATGGCTTTCAATATGGAACAATAATAGTATTCCATGATTCTTCTGCAATACAGAATAGCCCACGCAGCTTCTGCTCCTGTATAACTTTAAAAGTATGCATCAAATAGAAAAATGTTGCGTAAAAAATGGGTACGTTTTCGAAAGATGAGTTATGTAGTGGATAATTGTTTGTTTATTGGTAATGACGTTTTGAAGATAGCGAGGTCAATGTCGGGTTTGTTGATGGAATGTCACATTTTTTAATGAAAAATTATGAAAGAACGTGAAATTTACAGTGAGAATGTCCTGAATTGTATTGTAGTAAGGATAATAATTAACGAGTAATTTTAGTTTGTTTCTTGAAGATTATCTTCGCGTAATATCGAGCTAGAGATTCAACAGATTCCCACAGGACCGGGAGATGCTTACGTTACACTGTTTATTGTAACATGAGTGACCTAACAGCTTATCGCAACTAACGTAAGTGTTCGAAGTGATATTTCCAACTTAATATTGCGCGAACAAAATTTTTCAAGCCGCCCTACGCTGAGACGAAGTAGAACTATTGTACAAATTCATTTATCTGCCCGCGGAATTGCTGCCATCTTCACGCGATTGGACGAGCTACGCCCTCATACCTATATATGGGGGATTCCATGGCAAAACGGCCAATACCCTTGACTCAGAATTTTTGCTCCACGTTTTTTTACATTAATATACGTCGAAAATGAAGAGACGCGTGTTTCGGCGTTTCCCGTTTTCAGCACCCGCTATTGAGATGCAGTGGAACGAAGTTTTTCAATTAGGAATTATTGACAACATTTAGTATTTCAAATCGATATATCTCAACAACAGCCAATCATAAACCGTTAATTAAGCGACTAAACATTGAATATCTCGAAAAACTACAATTTTATTTTTCTTATTTTCTCCAAACTCCTTGAATAAAAACAAAAAGTTTAAGACCTCGCTCAACTTGGCTGGAGGCTTTATTTGGGAGTTACAGCATTTGAAATACTAAATATCGTCAATCATTGAAAAACTTCATTCCACTGCATCTCAATAGCGGGCGCTGGAAACGGCAAACCCCGAAACATGTGTCTCTTCATTTTCGACGTTTATTAATGTAAAAAATCGTGGGGCTAAAATGTTGCGTCAAGGGTACGCGACAAGCCGTTTTGCCATGAAATCCCCCACATACACTTTACGGGATTTTGATCTTTCCCGACATTGACAGCCGAAACCATGCCGATTCGGAACATTTATTTTTGGAGCATTCCAATTCGATTTATTTCCCCGTCAGAACAATGAATATTCCGAACTTCGATCCACATCCTCAAAAATATATTTTCATTTCAGAAAAAATGCCCATCCTCAATTTCCCACACGAAGCCTCGCGCGCAGAAGCGGTTCGGAGTAACCGAAGAAAAAGTTTTAACTTTAACCGGGCGATACCCATACAACCCGCCTTCCGGCCAACTTTCTTTCACCGTGCAGGTGGAACTCCTCGGAAAAACTTGGTTGTCGAGTCCTGTCCTCCACAACCTTCCACCCCCTCGCCAGCTCCCCCAACTTGTCCGCTACCATAGCCTGTGAGAGCTCGAAGCGAGGAGTTCTCCCGGTGGCGACCACTGGTACCATGGTTTTCCACTACTAGTTGCCCGCTTCGGCCTCGTTTGTTGAGAAAACGAACGAGATCCGAGGGAAAGAGACAAAACGAAGAAAATATAAGAGACCGATGCTGCGGGTCCACCCCCCCCGCTCCCCCCACTCCTCTTACCACTTCGCCACCGGAGCTTTCGTCGCTTCGGCAGCAGCATGGGATAAAGGGTGTGAGAAAAAAAAATGTTCGAAGGCCGAAGAAAGGAGCAACATACCTCATTCGTTTCATTCTCAACCTTTCGTACTCCACGGGCCACAAACCTTTTCAACATTCTCATTTTTCTTTCTCCACCTTCTTCCTGTCCTTCTCACACCGTCGTTCCGCTCGCTCGGGTTGGGTCTGCTGCATCTGTTTCTACAGTCTTGCACTATTTCATCCTTCAGCGTGGAAAAAGTTTGATTCCAAACTTTAGTTTTTTCTTTTTTATTTAATTTCTGGTCTTATTGACGCGTCGGTGTATTTTTTATTTTAATTTTTTTTCTCCACTGCCTTTGCCACACTTTGCGCTTCGTCGCCTTGGTTAGTCACCGGATAATATCTCGAACGAGGGGTTGGGGGATGGGGGTTGCACTTCGGAAAATATGTGCTTGAAATACACATGATAACATCCGAGTAACAAATTTTGTACTCGAACCAATTATAATTTCGCTCTCGCAAGATATTCATTTCAACGAGATATTTCATTTGGATTTGTACACATGCTAACATTAATTTCCAACTATCTCTTTTGCTCCCCTCCTCTCTTTTTAGCAAGAAATTTTTTAATGAAAAGTATGGCGTTTGAAAAATGACAGGTTAACACTGTTTGAAGCGACTTTTAATTACGTCACCGGTTTGCGCGATAACTTTTTTAATTACGAACAAAAAAAAATCCTAAATAAAACGAGCCAATCATAAGCGACTCTTGCTACCGTCCAAGATTTATGCACGGGGAGAGTTAGAAAAATTTTAAAAATAAAGAAGAAGAAAAGTTAGTTGCAACGATTCGTTTCAAATACTGTTTTTATGTTTTTTCGTTTTTCTAGCGCATACAACAGTTATCACTGTTTAACCTGCTACAACGCGTATTATACATTGACCGATATAAATGGTCTCTCGATAACGAAATATGATTATGACGAAATATGACGTGGCACGCAAAATAAAAAACAAAAATCGTGTCATTAAAAAATGCGAATAAAATCGTTTTTCCGCATCCAAATTAGCATTAGTTAATTATTCAAGCGGAGTATTTCGCAGATCCGTGGCTAATTCCATGCTTCCATAAAATAATAATAATGATAATTATAGATTATTATTATTACTAATGAAAAAAGTAATAAACTTGAAATAGAACCATAAACTATAAAGGTAATAGTCAGTTTATTATTACTAAGAATAAATCATTATCATTATGCTGCGAACTATGCTAGAAAAAGCTGTGATGAATTTTAAAGCTACCGCGCTCGGGTACACGTTTGTGACGTGATTGCGCACCGGTATCCCATAACTTAATGATTTTGAGTCGAGAAGAGGGGATAGCGGTCAAGCGATCGACCGATTATCAGTAGATCAGGAAGAGTTGCCCGGACCGCCCAAGAAGTCGGTCGTAATCGCCCTGTCATCCAATCTCATACGTTTGACGATAACACACGAAATTTGACGATTCCGAAACCGACGGAAAATAAGATAAGTCTTTGGATACATATAAATTACCGACGAGTCGAACCAGGGCGATTAATAAAATTATAAAACGAGTTCAATCATTTATCCATATCCTGTTTTCTTATACAATCGTTATAACTTTGTTGAATTTACTCAAATAAAAATTGGGCAACGTTCTTGTATTCATCGATGTTTATGTCTTTGACCAATAATATATGTGGGTCGAAATTGTTTAACGAATGAGAATTTATCTGAAATGTCTCACTTATGAAATAACAATGAACAAAATAGAAATATAAAATTGAAAAGTTAAATTACATTACAAAGCCGTCCCCATAGATTTATTAGGCCAACGATTAAACCAATTTTTCGAAACCTATCATTAAGCAGTATTAAAAAAATGGTGAAAGCAAAAACAATAAGCAATACGAAGAACAAAAATTGTAGTCATTCCTTTCTCTTATTACGTTTATTTGTCACGATGGTTTTGTACGTGCATTTCATATCTGCATGTGTACGGAGACAGGCAACGAGAGTCGCGCTTGGATGAGCACCTGGGTACCAACGCCCAAACGGCGACTCCCGTTTGGCCTCTTATCCTCGAACTACCCCCGACGACTGCTGCCCCCGCAAGCCCCTTTTCCCCGCAACTACCCGCACCCCCGCTTGCCCCGCCATCTGGCCGTGGGTGTTCAGGTGTGGAACGGATTTTACTCGGGCTTCCGCCACTCGGTTTTCCCACAAACTATACCAACAGCGACCCACGACCAAACTGTAATCTTGTTTTCTAAATGCCATACAATTTCCAGCCCATGGTAAATATACATGTATAGATTATGCCAATACACACGTACGCATATATCTATACATTCGTATATAATGTATACGTATGTACACCGCAAAGAAGGATATGTACCCCAACCTCGGGAAATCTCCACCAGCTCCCGGACCGCAAGTTACCCACATTCTCACGTTCGTTTCATTCCCGACCGACTATTTGCAATAACCGAAAAGTTTATTCCACAATACTTGCCGCATACGCTCGTACGTTGTACGACCGATCGCGGATTCGATTTCGACGTCCCAAGTCCGCCTAGCCGGGGTCGGTTCCACTTTCCCTGTGAGGCGATACGAAAATGGAGATGTCTCGATCGGTGGTAAAAAGCGAGGGAGAGAGAAGTAGTTTCATATTTATGTGTACATTAGGGTAGTTACGATTTTGGTCGTTTTCGAATTTTTTTTTGTTATAGCTTGGATCTCGGTTTAAAAAAAGAAGAGAACAATTGTGAGGATATTCTGAACCTTCTAGACCAATTCTAGCCATCCTCAGTAACCAGAGGAAGATTCTGATTGGAAGTAGATGCTATTTTTCTACTTTACAGTAATTATATCGGTGGGATAACTGAAAAAATAAGTGATCCCTGTAAAAATCCAATACCATATTAAATTAACGCGTATGAACATTACTTTCACAAAAAATAATATATATGTATGGGTGTTATGTTACGTCTACATCGTTTCTCAGACAATTATCATCCGATTCATTCAATTAATTTTGAAATAACTAAAATATTTGAGAGTCACGGGGCCCTACATCGACTGTGGATGTTCGAGGAAGCTATGCAGGTTAGTTATACAGTAGTAAGTTCGATAATCGTCGGATTAGGTTAGAATCAGAACGATATAAACGCGGCATGAGATAACCCATATATGTAGATTGTTTAGATTGTTTCTGGAATAATTAGTCACCCTGCCAACATGATTACCGGAAGGTACAAAAATTGGATGTATTTGAAATCGGAAACTTCACGAGGTTAGGGGCAACGATTAGAATTCGAGTACAACATTCAAAACATTTTTTTAAAAACATTTTATTTTCGGAGACCACCGATTGTGAGACCCACAACTCCATCAAAATTTGAACATGACTGGAATAAGAACAACCCTATTTATGGTTCTATTTTCCTCTCTCAGTTCGCTCTCCCCCTTCAATCAAGACTACTCTACTTTTGAGTCACCTATATATTCCTACGTAGGTATAAGATGAACGAAACTTATCGAGGTACTCTGGAAAAGTGGAAGGAAGGAGTAGAGCGATGGCGGGAGAAAGATGGCGGGATGGTCGTAGGTTCGAACGCAGTGGGAGAAATTATGCATAGAATATTACGGTTTGGATATTAGGAAAGTCATCTAACTCGGGTGAACTTTGTATTGGGACAGCGAGAGCAATTCCACCTAGCGTTAATAACGTCATCCCGCTTTCGAAGATCGGCTTGCCAGAGGCTCGTGCATGCATTTGTACCGTCAACGCCGTGAAGTTGACCGACGCTACGCACACGTTCGACGAAAGCTCGCGAGTTATCCGGTCAATTTCACCGTGCGGTCAGTTACAGCGAGCCGCACACACGATACAATTTAGTTCTCACGTGAACGTACTTCCGGCTGTGTAAACGACGTCTTATCGCGTTCGTCGGTCGCGAGAGCTGGGCCACGAGTGTTTGCACACGACGAAACCAGACATCGTTACGGTACATAGGCAGAGGCAAGATGATCGTCTTGCCCCCTAGCAACGGCGGCATCCCCTTAAACCGTGGTTGTTCAACCGGATACGAAACTGTATAACGTCGCGTTGCAAGGAAATTTGTAACTTGGATATCTCTTGAGTCTTACACTGCTCTCAGCCTGGGTAGAATGTAAATTCAATTCACATTAATATATAATAATAATATAAATGGCATATTAGACATTATGACAATATTACATTAAAAATGAAATCATTATCATTATTGAGTATTAGTTATGTATTCATAGAACGAATAAATCAAATTTCAAAAACTTATACGAGAAATAAATAAATATGTATATAATACAATATGTATAGATGTATGTAGATGTATGTTTGTATGTATATGTATATGTATAGATAATTTTGAATAGCTATATTATCTATATACTATATAGAATTCGTTAACTTATTCATATGGGGCATTCTATGACAAATCGATCAAGTTCTGGCGGACATTTTTTAGATCGTTTTCATGATTTTTTATTCGAAAGAACTCATCGAAAAAAAGGAGCCCAATTTTTTTCAAATTAAAAAAAAATATTTTTTTTGAGATTTTTTTTTTAAATAAAAAAAATAAAAAAAAGAATGTCCGTTTTTTTCGCCTGAAAAAATGCACAGAATTCTTTTGAATTATAAGGAAATTTTCAAGCGCTATTGCAAGATGGAGCTTTCGAAACTACCGGAGAAAAAAAATAAAAATCAAATAATTCGCCAACAAATGTGGCGAATGGTGGGTGTGGATATTGGTGCTGCATTTGTCACGTATACAATTTTTTGATTTTTATTTTGTTTCCCCGGTAGTTTTGAAATCTCCATCTTGCAATAGCGTTTGAAAATTCCTTTATCATTCATAAGAATTCTGTGCATTTTTTGAGGCGAAAAAAAACGGACATTCTGTTTTTTATTTTTTTTATTTCAAAAAAAAATCTCAAAAAATATATTTCTCAAAAATTGAAAAAAATTGGGCTCGTTTTTTCGATGAGTACTTTCGAATAAAAAATTATGAAAACGATCTCAAAAATGGCCGCCAGAACTTGATCGACTTGTCATGGAATGCCCCATATATTCATCTTATTTCAAAAGTAGTGAATAGGATTTCCTTGCATTATCTTCAAGCTACCGCATTTTCAATTGTTCTCATGGAATAAATTAAACACATAATTTTTAACAATAAATTTACTAAAGAGTAAAATTGGTCGTCCGAACCTATTAATTTATTGCATCGATTATTGATGAAAGGAAATTATTCACCCGAATCGACTGTTCAGTCGTACTGTCTTTCTCTCAGACCGATAATCGAGGTTCTTTTGAACTTCCCGTATCATCCGCAGGCCATTCCATGCAAATTTCTCCGACATCCTACGCTTCCTCGATCCCACGCTTCCTCGATCCTGCTTTTAATCTTTTTTCGAGAAAAACATATCGAAATTGCATCGTGAATATCGCCGAGAGGCATGGACGCGGTTCTCGTAGGTTAGTGCATTCACGCAGTGCATATGGAGATATATCTATAGTGATTATATGTCTAGAACTTGCTCGAAACTCTACGAGGTCCAGGGAATGGGAGAGACGAAAAAAAAACGCAGCCCAATCGCACTTTGCCATAATTTTACCTTAATTAAACCCGTGAAGCCGCATTATCGAATTTATATACTTTAATAACCAAGATTTATAGCTTCGGTCCAGATGGGTGGCTGGCTCCATTGATTTTTTTGTAATCTCACCTTAGGCAATTTCTAGCTTTGAAGATATTCAGAAAGATTGAAAAAATGACGGTCCTGATTGATCTTCAAGATGCAAGAAGAGAACCAGAGTAGCACATCTTCGGAGAGCTCATTACGAGGACTCGGAACTGAATTTAATCGTCACCCGTCCTGACCTGAAGGGCGAAAACAATCAGAAGACGAAAAGACACATTAAAAAAGGATGACTCGTAGTGGAAACTTATGGGCGAGATGACGGATTTTCACGGTGTGGCGAATATCATTCTACCACTTTCTGAATAACCGTGAACTCGTTCGCGAGATATTCGAAAAGTTAGTAGTTTACTTTGGCAATTCAGAGGAAGATTGCTTTTGCGGCTGCCCTGCCCAAACGATCCCAGCAGCAGTCTTTTCACCCTCCTCCACCCCTCTCACTCTCTTTCATTCTATATATACTAACAGAATTTTATAAAATTTATTATTCATTATTAATTTCTCTGATAAATTTATATTTATCGGATAAGAAATCTTTTACAGCACCTAGATTTTATACAGGATACAATGTCAGAAAATATCTGAGTTCAATCGGAGAATTCCAAGAGGTTGTCTATTCACTATACAGATTTTGCATTTGATTTGATTTTTTTTACGTGAAAAAAAAAAATGGTTCAAACCATTTCAATCAATTTTCCCAGTATATATCAATATTCAAGAATTGTAACTAATGCAATACATGATATTACGCTCACTTTAAACAGAGAATCGTGAGCTCCTGAGTGGATTTTTTTTCCAACGACAATTAATAAAAATTGACATAAATGTTTTTAACTCAGAAGAACGATCACGTGATGAATTGATAATTTTTTATTGGATTCCATGCGAGTGGATGATTTAAGAAAGTGGACAATAAATCAATAGTGGGATTAGAGTGATATTTATATTTACTAGAAACATCGGTTTCGACCGAACAATCAATTTCTTCGTTCAAACTTAAAATGTATATACTCATTGCGAAACCGCTCAAGATAGTTCGATTACGCGCTAATTCAGCGCGATCTTCTCTAATATTATAGACTTCAAATCTATAATCTACCGACGAAAAAACTTTCCCCGAGACACCCTAATATACATGTATCAAATATCAACGACCGATCAATTATTAAAAATCTCTTCATTATTATCATTTAATCGTTATAATCGTTAAAATAATTATTGATTTACACGTATACATACACATCGTTCTATTATTCTTGCTCTCTTTTCTGCTCCCTTATACGTTCGGAGCCACTCGTAAACGTTATTAAAAAAGTATCCGAGAAAATGTGCAATTCATACGGCGCACGACATATCCAGTACACGAGTATCATCCTGATAACCCTTGAAACTCGGGATGTAAGCCCTTCAGAAACGTTTCAATTTTTATCCGCAAACGAAGACCCTTTCAGGCTTCAAGTCCTTCGTCAAGCACTGAACCGGAAAATCAATATCAACTTGCAAGTAACAATCTACCCCTGAAGAACCGATTGAGAAAATAAAAACAAAAATATTCCTCTTCTACTTCGCCCCCCACGTATATTTTTTTTCAATAAATCTCACATTTGTTTGATGATTACGTTTCGGACTGTGGTGTTATAATTTACATATTAAATCTTGGGATAATTGAAGGTAGACTTCGAGGGTATAAAAATTGGTGGGCACGCGGAAAAACACCGGCTCGAAACGAAGTACAACCACCTCGAGGCTAAATAATGAGAAAAAAAATGAATAAAAAACATTTCTATACCATTCAAAAGTTTGTTTTAATCGCTTTGTTGAACGAAGAGCCGGAGAAGCGTTAATTAAATCCTCGCGTATATTTTCTCGATTAAGTTTCCGGATAGCGGTAGCCGCGCGGTAGAATAATCTTTGGTGAAATCGTTTGTTCAATACCGTTCTTGCCGAATATTATTGTTATTACGAGAATTACGTAAGTTTTACGTTCGTTGCTTGGACTTCAGCGAGTTATCAACGATATCTCGTTTAACGTTTATCTGTGATTCGCGATATTGCAATTTCGTTGTAATTTATTCTTCTCTTACAACCTTGTAAAATTTTTGATTTGTATATCACCGCGAAAGATCTACTCGGTAAAACAGCAAACTCAATGCAATACATTTTTCAACGTAATGGAATTTTTTTAATTTTTTTCAATTTTTCGAAATTTGGAAATTCAATATTCGTTGTTGTATCAACGAACAACAACGGTGTTGTCGTTGTATCAACGAACATACGTTTTGATAAGAATATTACAATGATCGAAAGTCGTAAAAGAAAAATCTGTGGGAAAATATCAACAATAAGAAAAAAATGAGGAAGTGAAAGATAAAAATAAAAACACAGTATAACGAGATGTGGCTTTTGCAAGTCAGCAAAAGTATACAGAGTATGAAAAATTCATGACAAAACTTGTTTTCAACTTTCTGTGATGTCAATTCACTTCTACCGTTGAACCGGAAGTACGAAGGCTGTGCGTTATCAACGACTGAGGGGCTCAAATGGTAATCAGCGAAAAAAAATTAATTCGGTCAACAGCATCAGCAAAAAAAATGTACATCACGTAATACCGCGTATGCTCGCTATCGTGAACGTCTACACTTCGTGTTTGCTTTCTATCGTTTCTTGTTTATTTGTTTATTTTTCGCAGCCTATTTTTCAATCGGCTTTAGTCCACCCCCATATCCGGGGGTAAATCTACGAGGGTGAAAAGTTCGGGATGTGTCGCCTCGGTAGTGCGCTGTACAAACGATTCGTGCTTTCGACGAATGAATGGAAGCACGGTTCTCGGACGTCTATTAATTTTCTCCGTTATGGAGGTGTCACACCCTCGCGACCGGCGCGGCCACCGACGCCCTACTTCAAAAACGCTCTAACACTTTGGCGATATAGTACCGCTTGCGGCCGTAAAACTTTTCGTGCTACGAAGTCTCTTCTCGAGCTTTCTCTTTGGCTCCACGATTATCGCGACTAATGGATCCGTTTCTGCTGGGAAAAACTTGTGAATAGTTTCGCACCGCGAAATCACAACAGCCGTAACGCTGGAAAATTTTGTCTTTTTTATCGACGGGATGTCACAATCTTTCGGCTACATAATAATAATAAAAATAATAATTTAAAAATAATAATAATAATAATAGTAATAATAAGAATAATAATAATTTTGTGTAGAGAAAAAAATGGGTTTGACTGACTCGAAAACGAAATCTAACAATTTGTCCAATTAGTTGATACACGAACGGAATTCTCATCAAAATGATATACTGATGCAGATTATTTGTTCTCAATTTTTTGTATTGTACTGAAATTAATAATAATAATAATTGATAAACCAGATCATTTTTTCTTCATTTCCAGTATTATATTGATTTTTTCCATTGTATTCTGATGCCATTGACATATTTTTCATTGTTGTTACTTTACAAGATTTTTCATGAATTTTCTTTTACTCCCTGAAACTGGGAATAATCATAAAAATGTAGATTCACAGAAATAATACAGGTTACCGATATTGGCTAGTCGAAAATACAATGCTAAATCCACGAATATAAAGTTTTGTACATTTTTCCACAGTGCTACGCACTTACACCGACTGATAATTCAACACAGGGTCGTTAAGCTTTATACGCTACGGTTTTACGCATGCGCTTAGATATACCCGTATATTTATATAATTCCATGTATATTTTATACGTATAGATATAATATGTATGGAAATTCTGCCATAAACGAGAAAATAGCTTCCCGAGTAATTTCAGTTGTGAGTTGCACTCGAGCCCTACTTGACTCGGAATATTTCTCGGGGTTTCAGAAAATCTGCACTCATCGAGCTAGCTACATCTAATCCTCTCTCAGTCTCGAAAAAAAAAAAGAATTCGGCACCATGAGAAATTTTAGCTCCGAGTATCGAGGAGGAAGCAGAAGGCAGAGAGAAAAAGAGAGAGAGAGAGAGAGAGAGAGAGAACGGGTTGTTGAGTAGAGAGCTAGTCCTATCTACTTGATGCCCGAGCCCGAAACTTTTACCACCAGAGTGTATAAATTATTTGCGAACGATGCGATGGGTCTGGAGCTGAAACTGGAGTAAACCCACCAAGCCCGACCCAACTTTTCCCACGGCATAAACCCGAACTTTTTGAGCATTTTAAGAGGTATAAAGCTGCTCTCCACTTCTCGCGTCACGTTTACCATGGACTGAGCGCAACGCCGTCAGTTCGGGCCCTCGAGCTGCACCTCATTGGCCTATAAGGCTCACCTGGTTTTTTGCAGCTTCACTCCTTTCAACATCTTACGAGGAAAATATTTTTAAAAATTCGTAAATTCGTTGGGGTAAAAATAAGAGAAAAATTTATTTTATAAAATATTGTTTTTGTTATTTTTTTGCCTGATAATATTATCCAATTACGTTAATTAATAACACTATTCACTTACTTTTACCCAATAATATTACGCTACACCGATGAATTTATGCTTTTTTGAAAAAATTAGTCCCATAAATGGAAATATATCTATCGGTATTCATTTAATCTCACAAATCAAAAATAAATATCGGAAATCAAAAATGAACTTAAGCCAATGTCGGTTTCCAGCGCCAGAAGTTCTATTTTTAGCTTACAATTTCAACCGCAGTGTGATCTATAACTCGAATTTGACATTCCAAATGAATTCTTTTTCTAAACAAAAATGTTCGTTCCAAACTTTTCACAAAGTCTCCCAATCTATTTCTTTCCTCTATAAAAAATCGACAAGCAGAGTGTTGAAAGCGAGGCACTTGAAAATGTTAACTCGAGGAGTGTACCAGGCAGCTGAGGACACTTTCACGCCCCCCCCCCCCCCCCCACACACACACACACACACAGGTTACTAGTAACCCGAAAGTCAAACCGATTTTCTCGTGGAAGCTGAGCTCGACAATTCGCACAGCTTTTCCAGCGTAAACCAAATGGCCTTACCCCGAAGAATATAACCGGTCGGTGGCGCGAGATTTCCAACGAAGTTCTGTGCGTGTTACGCGCTTACAGATCGTCCGATCCGACGATACTCGGAGCTTGGATCGAAGAACATGAAAGCAAGAAGGGAGAAAGAGAAGGAGAGAGAAAGAGGAAGAGGGAGAAAAGTTGCGCACGTCGACTTCAATTCCCGCGAAGTCAAATCGTTTTCCGATATCGGCTGTACCGCACCGTTACACCGTCGATATTCCTCTCTTCCTCTCTCTCTCTCTCCCTCTCGCGCTCTCTCTCTCTCTCTCTTCCTCTCTCTCTCTCTCTCTCTTTATCTCTCTCTCTATCTCTCTTCCGCTTAGCACCCGCCTCGCTCCGCGTTTCAGAATGATAATTAGGAGTTTCTCTAATTGAGGCGATTCAATCGTCCTACCAATCACGGAGAGCCAACCACCACCTTCATCCACACCGCCATCTCTGTCGCCACGATTTTTTTAATCATCGCCCGGTGATTAGCCAATTTCTGATTCCGCACAACTGCACCGCTCGCGAAGAACGAGCGTAGGAATTCATTTTGTATTCCACGCGTCATCCAACGTCCGATCGGATTTTCGTATTAATTTGTCGGACGGTGAAATGGTCTATTGAGACAAATTTATTTTTATCGAATCGACGGGAAATTATTTCAGGCTCACACGCGACGTTTGTTATTCATTTTTTGTTGGGGTTGTGTTTTGAAAAAAAAAAAATGTTGGCACCTCTCAGATCTGAAGTATGTACATACTATCGGAAAATATTTGGCTCAATTTGAGTTTAATCGTACTTATTTTGAGGAGATCCGGAGTCAATATATTGATTTCGAATTTGATTAACACGTGAAAAAAATTGTTTGACCAGTTGAAATCGATGTTTCCAGTGAATAAAAATATCACCCTGATCACCCTGTTCGTATGTTCATCGCTTTATCGACTCATGTACTTGCACATGAATCCAATCGAAAATCATCAATTCATTACGTGCTCGTTATTTCGAGGTAAAAATATTTTGGTAGGTTTTTAATAATTGGTTTTCGTGTTCTCAATAAACTTTAATAATGTCGTTGATAAGAAAAATGCATTGTGGAGATCCCACGATTCCCTATTTTGAGTAAACGCAATAACATGTATTGCACTTACAGTAGATCAAATCCCCGAATATCGGTATTTACAGGACAAATCGATTTTAACTCGTCGAACAATTTTTTTTCAAGTGTTAATCAAATACAAAATCCGTGTGATGATGTCGAAACCTTTTATGATGCCCTTATTGGGCTTTCATTGGGACAGATTTTTTCCGATAGTATATACTGAGAGCTGCAAAAGCATTATTTTCTTCAAAAATACCCCCTCAGATATCTATAGTGCGTTCGAATGAATAGAGCAAAATAAATAAACACATAATTTATTAAAAATACAAAATAAAAATATCCATCAATAATTTTTCGATGCTCCATCTGATATTAATCCAACCTATGATCACAATTTCGTTGGTGAATGAAATTTATTTTTATAATTCAACTCATGGCGATTTTAATGTCGTCCATTGAGTATCTCGTGTCATTTGGAACGTCGTCGTCCACAAAAGTGGATATAAACAAGTTCGTATAAGCGTGAAATTTGGCACAGTATCAGGAACGAGTCTCGTGGGGCGACGCACGTCGTGGCGTACACGTCGATTTTTCAATGTGCATCCATGCATATGCATAACGACGACCGGACGGCGTACATGGGACAGGTCGTATGTCGGAGGGTAGAAATCCCGACCCTCAGGCATGTCAACGCGAGCCAAATGGGAGAGTCGGCTCGTTCGGGCCAGGCTTGTTACCATAATATGTTTATTAGATACTATTCCAAGCCTTCCACGAGGAACGAACCACCGTTTTCCAAAACATACAAAAAAAAAAATTGTCCTGACTCTGCATTTTCCATGTAATTCGCATAAATTTTTTCCACGAGACAAGGAAAGAAGCACCCACGTAGAGAAGATTACTATCAAATTTTCTTTTGCTCTTTAATCTTACTGATAATCGATTTAGAACGATTTTCCATAATAACGAATTGCTAAAAACATAGAACGAAGAATAAACGAGTGATGGATGGAACGATAAATTGTAAATGTGATAAATCCGATAAGTTCGATAAGGACATCAAAACCAGCATAACCTCGTTCGTATTAATAAATTCTACACTTGTTCTGATGATGACAAATTGCCTTAAAATTAAGAAAAACAATGGATGTACAAAATAGAGATCGATATAATATAAAAAATAGAATACAAAAAATATAATCTAATAATTTATCGAAAAATAAATAAATAAATTTGATGAGGATATCAAAATCACGATTACCTTTTCCAAAAATAAAAAATAAATAAAAAATAAAATAAAATAAAGAAAATAAAAATAAAATAAAGAAAAATTTTTGGAAATTCTGGCTGATTTCCAATAATCGGAAATTTCTTTACGACTCAGAAAGACAATGAAAATAAAAAATAAAATATGATTCAAATAATTAATCCGACGATTAATTTAATAAGTCCAATAACCACTACCAAATCCGTATTGAATCCATTCTGCTATTGACGTTCCCTCATAAATTCATTTCGTATAACTGAATTCCGAATTCTGAATAAATTCCAATATTAAAAAACCTTCGAAAAAATCAGATAAAGAAAAAAAACAAACCGAACCAATAGGAAATCATTAAAACTATCAATCCAAAATGAATAATAAATGTAGTAATCGTTAAAAACGACGTCGTGGACTCCTCGGCGGCATCGTCCCCGTCGTCTTCGTCGTCGTACTCAGGGTGACGGCAAATGCCGTGCGGAAGAGGAAGAGAGGCGGGAGGGGGCTGGCAATTAGAGACTTCATAACTTGGCCGCTTTGTGGCGAAATAATTGGAAACCAATGAATGGGAATGAGGTTGCTCGCGATAGTGTCTCTCTGTCTAGCTCATTTTGTAGGTTTGCGTGTGTCTCTTTGCATCTCGAGCGCTCCGGGGGAGTTTCAGGAGTGCGGACGATTCCCGAGAAGGGACGGTTCAGGATCTCCGCCTCTGGACCAAACCCCATTTTGCCGTACGGTATCACCGGGCAGATACCACGAGCTTCTTGCCATTGTCCCGTGCGTTCGTGTAGGCATTGTCGCTCGTCGCTTGTGCACTCCCACTCGGCTAAGCCAATTATCACTGCGCTACTGAACGTGTATTCTCTTCCCCCCCCCCTCTCCCTCTAGCTCTCGCCCTCTTCCACGAGCGTACTCCCCGCTGTGAATTCCTCTGAGAACTGCCCCGAACCGCGTCGTATACACACGAGGGAACGGGATTTGCGCTATCGTTAATTTATGCTGAATAGTAATTTTGCAATTCAAAGAGAGATAGAGCGAGAGAGAGAGAGAAAGAGAGAGGGGAGAGAGAGAGAGAGAGTCCAGCAAAGGCGTTTCGCGTGCTTCCACCTCCTTGCACCCTTCCTGAAATGCTGCTACTGCAAGAAAAAAAAGTGTTGCACAAGATTTCGTTGGTCTTTAAAAGACATCGTGTACTTTAATATACTTCACATTTATTATATTATATATATTCAAGCTAGAGAAATTTTGCAAGCTAACGGTCATGTATGCGTTATTTTATTTTATTTTCCTGTCATTGCAAAAAAAATTCTTGGTTAGCGATTCTACGAACTTCTCAATATCTTGAGAAATTTTGTCCAGAAATGGCACTGGTATATACCCAGAGCCCGCAGCTAGGTAATAGTCACTCGCCAATTGATTGGCCTTCTTTGAGCATTATTCAATCTGCAGCACACTAAAAAACTCCATCGTTAAATAACGTTTTTAAAAGATTGATAACAACATCAATTCGTTTCCAATAACCAATAATTGATTAGTCTAATAGTCAACAAGAAAATATAATTTCGCAACAAGAATGGTCGACGGTGCATGGGGCGGAGTTAGGTCAACCCAGCGAATCGTGTGAGGCAACAATTTTTCGTTCCCATCCGACCTCTCGGGTCTTTCATGGGGAAAAAATTCTCCGAGGCCGAATAGAAAAAAAAAAAAAAAAAAAAACCGCCTTTGTCGTCGGAAGTGGAAGTGATGCAGACGATAGAGCCAGAAGCATCACGGTCGGAAATGGGGTAGTACTGGCATCGCGAGGGGCTTCTCTCTCATTCTCCACGCCCGACGCTCGCTATTCCCATTTCCTCTCGACTCGCAATCCACAACGTTCCCCAAAAAAGTTCTTCATGGTTCCGCTTCGAGTTCACCGAAATTCCCTTTTCCATTCGAATCCTTTCCCACCCTACCCCTCGCGGCTGACAGGGTCCTGCGACACGTATTCACCATCGAACGTAGAATTAGTCACCACAAAATTTCAGAATAGTCCGATCGAGCAATCGATTTTTCATGATAATGTCATTGACAACGCAATTGGTTCGATGAAAATTCCATTGCCATTGATTATTTTCACTCTCCTAAGCATTAATTGTCACGAACCATTTACTTATTTATTTATTTATTTATTTATTTATTTATTTATTTATTTATTTATTTATTTATTTATTTATTTATTTGTTTATTTGTTTATTTATTTATTTATTTATTTATTTATTTATTTATTTATTTATTTATTTATTTATTTATTTATTTATTTGTTTATTCATTTATTTATTTATTTATTTGTTTATTTGTTTATTTGTTTATTTATTTATTTATTTATTTATTTCGCTATTTATTTATTTATTTATTCATTTATTTCGCTATTTATTTATTTATTTATTTATTTATTTATTTATTTATTTATTTATTTATTTATTTATTTATTTATTTATTTATTTATTTATTTATTTATTTATTTATTTATTTATTTATTTATTTATTTATTTATTTATTTATTTATTTATTTATTTATTTATTTATTTATTTATTTATTTATTTATTTATTTATTTATTTATTTATTTATTTATTTATTTATTTATTTATTTATTTATTTATTTATTTATTTATTTATTTATTTATTTATTTATTTATTTATTTATTTATTTATTTATTTATTTATTTATTTATTTATTTATTTATTCATTTATTTATTTATTTATTTATTTATTTATTTATTTATTTATTCATTTATTTATTTATTTATTTTCGTCGGCATATTCTTTGGAAGCTCGAAAATGCACTCTCGCATCACTTTTCGGACGCTTTTAGAAAGGAAAATATCAGAAGTCGTCATACTTTATGGGGAGAGGAGTTCAAAAAGCTTGCGGAAAATCGTTATGCATCGGCTCGTGGATGCAGCCGTCTTGCAGCCATCATTGGCCGTTGGAGGATAACTGGCAGCCGGAAATCTCTCGAATTGACGGACAGCTTGAGTGCATCGTTGGCTCACTCCCATCGTTACGTCAATGTCAAAGTTTGCGGGTTTATCCGATACCGACGAGATTCAACGTATTCCCGGAGCTTTTTGTGAAATAAAAAAAATTCCGAGTTCCCCGATGGGCGTCGAGACCGTCGACGGGCCGTAAAAACTGCGATATGATTGAGGATGAGCTTTTCTGGGAGATGGAACTGTCTGATTTATCGGCGCGCGAGAGTGTACGAGAGGGAAAAATGTTCGGTCAGTAGTAATAATGCGAATTGGTCCGACAGCTCGACGAAAAAATTTATTTCGAGAATTCGACGGTACAACGTCAGTCATTCAACGAAGCTGACGGATGATATTCAAATACGTATCGAAGTAACTCGGTTGAGTCCGGAATTTTATATTATTATGGAAGAGATATTATTGTACTTCTGACGGCCCTGAGAACTGCAGATTTAGATGCATTTTTTAGCGAAGAATAAAATTGATAATAATCGGTCTGAATATTTATTTTTTACGATTAATCGGTGACACTAGGTTGGAACAATATCCCTTCGGGCTTTTACCAACCCTTTATTTTTAACGGAAACGCTATTTTCACTAATTTTATAACAGTATCGAGAGCCTTCAAATATTAAAATATCTTCTAATCCAATCTTCTAATTTTGTCAAATCAAACCGTGATTAGCAAGGTAAGTAAAAATCACCTCGTGGTCTGTATTCCATCACTCTGAAACTCCAAAATTAAGTTTCATAATTCGTAGATAATATGGGAAAACTAACTTCGTTATCGACCCTACGACCACGGTCGTAGTTCCGAATATTCAATGTTTCGACAGATCAATTAATCGAATCAAAATTATCCGAAAATAAATGTTCCAAATCGGCTTGGCTTCGACCGTCATTGTCCCGCAAAACCAAAATCTCAAAAACTTCTATATGTATAGGTATCGACGGCCGATTGGTGCCTGTGAAAGTTTTGACCCGCCAATGGTTTGTTCTCGGGAATTTTTATCTTTCGGGATATTGACAGTCGTCGCCATGCCGATTCGAAACATATATTTTCGGAGCTTTTTAACTCCACTTACCGACCTCTCGGTACATTGAATATCTTTTGAATGTCTTTCTCGAACCAGCGACACTGCAACAGTTATATTCATCCCTTGCTATATTTCGTATCAACTTAAATAAAGATTCGTCTCTTTTTGTCTTCTATACATATCACTTCTCCCTGCTATAATATTCTCTCTACCGTTACGTACAAATCCTCAACGTCATGTAAAATCGTGTATACTTGAGTGTGTGTGTGTGCAAAGTGCTCGACGGAAGAGTACATCGGATAGTTTGTCATCCGCTTGAGCTTCGTTTTCATTCGTTTGAAGTCGTTTCACGTTAATTATAAATGTAACGAAGCAAAAACGTTTTTCACGAAGATAGACAAGCGATGGTGGTTAAAATGGTCTAGGGTCGTTGGCGGAAGACCGAGGGGTTAAAGGGGACGGGGGATGGGGCGGGGGGTTCGACAACCTGTCACAGACCATCAACCGCCGTGGCACGATCTGCAATGAATTTTTTAGTGTACTCTGGTGCTACTTCTGCATTACGGTTTCAACCCGGAGACGTGAACTTTTGGCCCCGACGGCCCGTCCTTAACTCGATCCCCCACTCGCACGTGGAAAACCGATCGAATCCATTAGGTTATATACGTTTATATACATAGGTATGTATGGCGATAGCGCGTTGCACCGCGAATAACGTTAGGTACCGAGCCAACGGAAACGAGATAGAAGCGGGTGAGAGATCTATTATTGAACGTGACGGACGAGACGATTACTCTGAATCTCCCCGTGGCGATGGGGAATATTATTGCAATTGTATTTAATCCCCTACTCGGGTTAATGTGCCTTGATCATTGAACCCGTGAATGCATTACAACCGAATCAATTGTCACGAGGCTGGTGCATTAATACGGACGTTAATAATATACGAACGGTTATAGACTTAATAATTTCCACGAATGAGAAAATTTTTCGATAACCCGAGTAATACTGTTGTGGATGAATATATTTTTTGTTATTATTTACGTTAATTTGATTGTATTATTATTTCATTATTATTATTCTTACTATTGATAGTTTATTCGTATTATTAGAAGATCTCCGATGTCCGGACAAATGACATAATCTTACGAAGTAAGAATTCATAGTTCAATTAATATCAATACAATGAATTAGAAGATTTTTTATTCGGAATATTATTCGAAGATCGAAAGGATATTTGAATTATATTATCACTATTCCATGAATTTTTAGGTTTTCTTCGTTGATATATCTATTTTCATATTATTATCATCCCATAGTGATGACAATTATTATTATTGCATTCGTACGTGAATATAGGTGATCTCCAATATCCGTGCAGTCGAAATAATTTACCAAAAATCGATTAATAATTCAATTAACGTTGATGTAATGAATAACTTTTTAAAAAATATTAATTCAAAATTTTATTCTAAGGTCGAAAGGATATTCTAATTGTATTATTATTACTATTGCATTAATTTTGATTAATGTTCTAATTCGTCTTATGAGAATGATTGACATTTATGTATGAAGACCCTGGGTGACGTGGACTTTGGTGGAAGACGATAGTATAGGTCTTCACGGTCTGTAATGGAGTCCCCATGCGGAAGATTAAAACTTTCGAATCTGTTAGTTTCTCCGTGGCTCCCTCGACGGAGGGAAAGGCGGTGAATCTCGCGTTGTCACTGTTCTGGAATTTCATCTCGTTGGCGAAGCCAATGGCGGCAGAGGCATCGGGCGAGACGTTTTTGAAGTCGGGCGTTAGAAGCGTGAGCGTATATATGCGTCATTGAAGTTTGAGCTTGTTGAAAGGATTGTAAAGGTCCACAGTAGGATGAGAGTCGTACAACGTTGGCAAAGTCAAGTAACTGCGGTTACGAACGGCGATAGTCGTGAGAAAGCGATGAGTGACAACTGCCAAGAATGGAAATAGTATATTACGATACAAGGGCGAAAATATTTTTTCTGACGAATGTGAATTTGTAGCACGAGCCGAAGGCGAGTGCTGCAATCACACGAGTCAAGAAAAGGTTTTTCGCACGAGTATAGTATACATTTTTATTGCACGAGGTGCGTAAATGCGATTTGACGCGAGCGAAGTGAGCGGAAAAATCGCATCTTACGCACGGCGTGTCATAAAAGATTTTATTAGTCTCAAGTCGATCGTTGGTTTGCTCTAAATATTTTAATAGAGAAAATAGGCGAATAATTATGGTCGATGAATTGTGACAATGATTTGGGCTCACGAAATTAAATAGAATTTAATACTTCGGTAGTTGTATAATCAATAAATCAATAATAATAATAATAATAATAATAATAATAATAATAATAATAATAATAATAATAATAATAATAATAATAATAATAATAATAATAATAATAATAATAATAATAATAATAATAATAATAATAATAATAATAAAAATAATAATAATAATAATAATAATAATAATAATAATAATAATAATAATAATAATAATAATAATAATAATAATAATAATAATAATAATAATAATAATAATAATAATAATAATAATAATATTAATTGTAAAATAATATATTATGACACGTCATGACAGTATCACATATTATTATTATATATTATTATTATTATTTTTCATGATAATCGATTCAATAATTTGTCTCCAATATTTAATAAAATTGAATATACAATGCATAAATTTTCATTTTTCCATAATATTCCATCCGATTGCATTAACTTTTGCATATAATATAATATCATAATAATTACGGTCGTCAAGTAAAAACTCCAATTCATTACAAAAAAAAAGAAATTGTATTACTCATAAAAAATGTTGCACTTTCATCCACATATTTTTCTTCTTCCATTGAATATCATCGAATTACAGAGATTAAATTTTTGCGTAACAATACCCACATGAAAAAAATTCCTCCGTATCCAATTCGGGGGAAATAAATTAATGCAACCTCGAAATATCGAGCTACATTATTGTGCTTGCAGCATGGCCGTAGTTTCCCATTAATCTTCCTCGTAAAACGAATCCCGGCCAACCAACGGGAGAGGAACAATTCAATATCAAATTGCACGGATCGTGCGATCGGGCCCGCGGTGGAGGTGGGGGAGGGGGGAGGTGGGGCAGAAGGGTTAGCATATTATCGAAGCTTTTAGCTCATTATCGCACAAGCGCGTAAATCGGTTAAAAGCTCTGCAGGAAAACTGAATGTGCATGCATGTATCCCTCGCCCTCTCCCTCTGTTCATTCCCCGTTGCAACGGATAATGCCGGAGTACGGTGCAGGATTCGCGAAGTCTGCCCCTCAGGATCGTGCGTTTCACCGGTCGCATCAATCCCATCGACCTCTCCATCATAATTCAGTACACGCAGTTGTACACCTTGTATCCTGCAGGAATTCCTTGTTCTCAAACTTCATTACGACTCGTTGATGTATTTTACAACATTTTTTTTCTCCATGAGCTTGCGAGGATGCTTTTAATTCGGTGGCATGTGAAGTACCACGAGCGGGCAGTTGGAAAACTTTGGAGGTTTGACGCGGTCTCATTTTCGTGCAAGTTCGTTTAAATATTCACCGGAAATGTATAATAGTGCATATTTTGAATCTGTAAGTCTGTAAATCTAGAAGATCGGGAAGTCTTGGAAATGTGCAAAATCTATGAAATCTGCAAAATCAGTGAAATCTTTAGAACCTGTGGAATCTGCAGAATCCGTACAGTCTGCAGAATTTTCGAATCTGAGAACTCCTCAGATCTAGAGAATGTATCAAAATGTACAACTCTATTTTAACTTATTGGTAACTACATTAACAACCACTTCACTAACCACATTATTAACTTCAGAACCATGTAAAAATCTACGATGATGCCGATTAGCGCAATCCAACATTTTGACAGCCAAGTTGATCAAATCAGTTTCGTACCTTCAACGATGAAATTTTCCAACCCTGCTTCTCTATGTTGGATTTAAAAATCGTCATTCTTGCGCATACCATTATCCATTACGGCCGTATCCCATCGGCTGGCAGTTACAACGAAATTCGTTCTCATTTAATCCATGGACGATTACGAATCAATAAACACCCAATTACAGACAGCACATTTCTGTGTAAAATCTGGCAGCAGCTAGAGAGTTGCACGACGGATAATGCGAATTGAATGAAAACAATCTGGGAATCGGGCGAATTGTTTCATTTTCCGAGAAAGGAGTGGGGGGGGGGGGACGGGGGGGGGGGGGAATTCCAAATGAAAATGGATAATCGGCTGTAGTACGAGATCGAAACAATTCAAGGATTTCCCACAATCCTTTTTGCCATAACTGAAACCAATATTAATAATAATAATACCCATCTGACCTGGAATCACGAATCGAAAAAATTTAAATAATTCGGAATAATTTGAGTAAGCGCACAAATATTGAGCTAAAAATGTTAACATTTGTTTAAGTTTAATTGGTTAATCTCCCTTTCAGGCATGTCATAAAATTCCTGGATCGTTGAATTAATAATCACTTAAAAATTGCAATATAATAATAATAACTATTATTTTTATTTTTATTATTATTATTATTATTATTATTATTATTATTATTATTATTATTATTATTATTATTATTATTATTATTATTATTATTATTATTATTATTATTATTATTATTATTATTATTATTATTATTATTATTATTATTATTATTATTATTATTATTATTATTATTATTATTATTATTATTATTATTATTATTATTATTATTATTATTATTATTATTATTATTATTATTATTATTATTATTATTATTATTATTATTATTATTATTATTATTATTATTATTATTATTATTATTATTATTATTATTATTATTATTATTATTATTATTATTATTATTATTATTATTATTATTATTATTATTATTATTATTATTATTATTATTATTATTATTATTATTATTATTATTATTATTATTATTATTATTATTATTATTTTTATTATTATTATTATTATTATTATTTTTATTATTATTTTTATTATTATTATTATTATTATTATTATTCGTATTATTATTACATATCGGATCGAGACACAGCAGTATTTCGTTTTCCAAGAATGACTCGTCAACAACGGAATCGACTTCTACAAAGCTGCGATATCAATTTTTACTACAAGAGCACGACGTTCGTGTCAATATTAAAATACCAAGATCCGGACGAAGAGCTTCTACATCTGTTCTTCCCGGGTCTCCGTTACTTTTCTCACGCTCTTGTGATTTAACCAAGAGACTCCGGGTCCGATCCATGGTCTTGTTGTCTGAGAAATCTTTCGAGACGTTTACGACAGAGTTTCTAATATTTCGCGGTAACCGATGGTCTACACGGTGGAAGACTTCTTTTGAGCCACACAAGGTTAACGTTATATGAATAAATAAATACTTTCAACATTATTTTGGTGCTTCCTCTTATCTCAGATCTGGATATCATATTGCATCACGGAAATCGTAGCAGAAATTATAACAGAAGAATTCCAAATGTATGTTGAAGTGGTTCTTATAAAGATCATTTTCGAATTTTAATGTATGCCCCACCCCGATAGGTTGCAAATAATTGACGAAAAAACAACTCTCCAACTTGAACACAATCCCACATACTTCCGGGAACGATGAGAAAAAAAATCCAGAAATCGTAAAATTGGAAAAACTTACTCGTTGCAAAAGCATGAAAATAAAAATTACCAATGTCAGACTATTAATCGTGACCAATAAATTTTGAGAAATTGGTGACCTCTTTACCGAAGCTACGACGAGTACATTTGAACGATAAAAAACTTTCCATCGGGTTTCGCGATATTTCCGAAAGCCGAAACACCGGCTTCGGTAGTCGCAGGCAATCGATAATCAATAAGTATCATAAACGTCAATATTCGAGTGAGCCAATAGACCAGCAACGAATAACCGTAGAAATGAAAACGGTGAACGAATCGCTTTATTACACGGCATTTGTGATTTGTCATCTACTTCGGTGACGCAGGAGAAGATAGAGGGGGGGGGGGGGGGGGGGGTATAAGTGAAAGGAGGATTTTGCAGCAATGTCGGGTCGGGTGGCTCGTTTCCCATCGAATAGCCCCATTTATTCCGGCTCATTGAAAATGTCTCGTGTAATTCGAAGTTGCGCAAACCATCGTATGGAAAATTTATTATATCTCGTATCGTACAATCTCCAATACTATCTTATCCAATGTTTTTCTCATTTCTCCCTACGATGCCGATTCTCATTGAAGCGAATAATCACAAAAACACTCGGTTTCTTATTTTTGGAAGTTTTTTTTCCTCGCTAATTTCGATTGAGAAATTTGTCACAGTTTCTAAGTGCAGCTCGTTTGAGGTGCATCATCTAGAATTGATTTAATTGGTATGAATCTGACGGGTATAAGAAGTAAGCGCACATTTTCCGACTAGTTCACTGGGAGAAGCTCTGTCGTACCATTTTTTAAAATGGAGTTTGAAATTAATGCAAAAAAAAATGAAAAAATGTAATGACGTGAATGAGTTTCTTCCATTAAAAAAAAATGTAATGTCAATTCGTAACTTTCTCTCAAGCAGCAAACACAAAAATTAAAAAAATAAATGAATCAATAACTTTCTCTTGCGCACAAAAAACGACAATTAAAAAATATCATTCAATGACTTCCTCTCGAGCATTGGATTTTCACCATCTCGCCTTTTCACGGTTGCCTCACATGCATCCCGACGACAAAAGTCTCGGTGAAAAGCGAAAGTGCTTTGCTCTCTCGGGCGAAACGGCGAACGACTCACGACCTTCGGTTTCTATTCTTCCACGAGTGTCTTCACAGCGTAACGACGAAAAAGTCTCTGATTTAGGTGTCAAACGCACCGAAGAAATCTCGATAAACTACGATTCTCACGTTCTCTTCGTTCGAGCTTTTGGAAAGCACATCGAACGACGATTCGTTATTTGTTCACGGTCTCTTCAATTCCATTCGACGATTCTTCGAGAAATGTGTATCGAAAAGCTTCTCGCTGCAAAACGAAAGCTCATCGGCGTTACAGTTATTGAGCTCGGTTGGTAAGAAAATGAAAAATAATATGAGAACGAAAAAAGCTGACGCAAGTTAGAACGGAACGTAAATTTTTTGAAAACTTCAGAGTCCTTCGAAATCTTAACTAGTCGATGGGTTCGGCCTCAATTCGATGGAAGTATTAATCTCTCCATTTAGCGGTGAAAAAATTCTCAAATATACTTTAAACATTATCGAATCAATTAATAACAATGGATAGTGCAATTGGAATTACTTACATGTATCAGAAAATTCATAAAACCATGAAACTTGTTTGAATGAAATTCCGTTGAAAGAAATTAACATAATCCTCAATTTAATGAATAGAATAATATTTATTCCTTCATCTCCCAACTTTGGATATAATCCTTGAAGATCCTATTCGGCGCTCTTCAGGACAAGTCACATTTTTTTATTTTCACACTCTTTCACCCGATCTCCACAATTTTTTTCCACGTAGGAGGCGGAGAAAAACAAAGAGGAAAAAAGAGGGGCGAGAGATTTGCCTTGCCACAGAATCGATTTGAAGTAATCTCGAGCGGATGGAGAAATAGGAAAGGAGAGTCTGGGGGGGAATCCGCCCGGAAGAGCCGCATTATAAAGTAGAATACTCTAGAGATTCCTCGATGGTAAAACGGAGCTTGGGTTTGCCTTGAATAGTGGAATACATACATTTTCCATCCGTGCAACGGTGGAAAGAGAAATGAGGAAAAACGTTTGCTGGCAAATGAGGCAGAGATAGGAGTAGAGAAAGTGAGAGAGTATTTATGAGAAGTATATATCTACATTCGATTTTGGAAAGTATTTTTGAGGAGTGGAAGAGAGAGAGAGCGAGAGAAAGAATTTTTTAAAATATATATACATTCAATTTTTCGAAAATATCACCAACGCCCGGGAAAGAGAGAGATAGACAATGGAAAGAAATCTATATACATGTATATTCATAGATTTTTGTAAATAATCTATTTCTATTTTTCTCTTTTTTCGATTCATACATATATTGACAAATTTTATTTTTATTTACGTATCATATACATTTTATTAATTATATAAACATACATATTGAATTTTTTTAATCCTGTGGCAAGAGGTAGAAAGAGAGAGAGAGAGAGAGAGAGAGAGAGAGAGAGAGAGAAGGAGCGAGAGAGAGAGAGAGGTAACGTGAAAGATGGACTAGAACTGAAGAATAAGAAGCCGAAACTAGTTGGCTGCGAGAGCCGAGAAAACAAAGCAAAAAGAAACTACGATGCGGCTGAGGTTTGGAGGATGCGAGAATCAGTGAAGAAGATGCGCCTGTGATATCGTTCGGCACTCGACGTCGATTTCAAAGACTCCCGGAGCTGGCTGACGATAGCAGCGCTGAATCTCACGCCTTCCGGCAGAAAATCGTTCCACCGAACACTGCCGCATCCGCGCCATTTGATGTTCCACTCATCGGCTTATTGGTTCTTAAGACTGTGCGGGCTTTGAATTCGCCGAGACGCGCACTTCAACGGAAGACGAACGACTACGAACGACGAAAAGAGTGAATTGCGAAGCAAGTGTCGAAGACTCGAAAGAAGGAAGAGTTTTATTGGACTTTGGTCATTTATTCTCTCGAGGATATCGGCAAATAATACTTTGTTCGTCTAGCAGATGTCTGGTAGCCATTTTGTGGTTTCCGTTTTAACTCTCGCTGCTGGTTCGTTTTGCCGATGAAAATGGACGATAGAGATGTCCGATCCACGGTTCCCAAATTCGGGAGGGGGCAGTGGTGCTGGGGGTTGGTTCTTACGCGATGAGAATTCTTTGCAGGATATCCGGTATGCGCCACATAGCAAGCTGACATAATGCCGACAGCCTCGGCCCGTGACACATAATGGCGATAGTTGGCCGTGGTCCCAGAAAATACGAGGCCTCGACGGAATAACTCTGTATAACGTTGTCGCAATCGTCACGTTTTACCAATGCTACGTCTTTCCTTTTGTTTCATCCCTCACTCTTTCTCTCTGTCTTTCCGTTCTCCACGAAGATTTTTTTTAAATGTTCTATTTATATATAGATATACGGGTTAAATAATGTTTGCAAACTATATATAGTTTAAAAGTCTTGAAATAATTGAGAGATAATTTTTTAAACTCGATTAGGGAATTAGGAAGGTTCAGCTCTCGAATGACCGGTGGATCATCTGAATGCAATCAATTTTTGCGCAGAGATATAAGTGTTTGAACTTCGACAAATGCTTGCTCTTCTGGAAATATCCTTTGTTTTTTTAAATATTATATAATCCGAATGTAATGGATACTGTAGGAAAGTTCAATTAAACATTTTTAATATTATTATTTCATATTCGTTATTCACTATTTTCCCTGTGTCTAGTGGAAATTGATTTTGGAGCTATCCCAATCCAGATCGAAAAAATAATCGCAATGACAACTACGGCAAAATATATATCACATGTCTTTTCTCCCTCGACGTAATTGTACCCGATACAACTTTTCTCCACGTGAACATACTTCTAAGGATAAATATATCTGGTTTCCACGAGGATGTCACATAGAACCAATCGAACGTCAGTCGTAGACAGGAATGGGCATTAGTACAATGAAAATGTATTTGGAATACTTTTTCAAACAAATAAGTATGCTTAATTATCATGAAACAATTGAAATATTCACGCTTGTACAATTATTATAAATAATATGAATAAATTATTGTTTGGTTCCAATATTCAATAGCAATTATTGTCTATAATAGCTTAATAACGATAGTATTTCCAATATAATATCTTCATTGAATGTCTATACCTGGTTGTAGAAGACGGTTGTAAGCTCAAGAAGGTGAATTCCTGACGGAGAAAGAGTTGGCTCTGCCCATACATCTTCATCTCTCTTAGGGGACCGGGGAGTGGAAAACATGGTCCGAATTCATCACGTCACGTCTTGTCCCATTCAAGATTCTGACGAACAACCCACCACACAATCCAGAACAATCGTTATATGCCCGTTCTCGATCGTCCACTTTCTCTTCACTCGATCACCTATCGACCTCTCTCTGTCTTCATGCTCTCTTGAAACTTTTGTTTTTCGTTAGCTTTCGTTTTTATTCCCTCTCTGTCAAGAATCGAAGAAAAATCGTACCTACGGTTGTAAGATCTATGTCCGACTGAATAAAAAGCGTAACAAAAAAACTTGGAAGAGAGAGAAAAGAGGGCTGTCTATATGAAAACAAAAAGAAAACAGAAAAAAAGCTTTCGTATCGGCTAGCGAGCGAAACGGGGCTTTGCCATTTTTCTCGATAACTCAACTCAGTCTCGGTCTTCATCGGCTCTCACGAGTTTTGCTTGTGACAAACGTGGAAATGTGGACAAGAATCGTCATATTTCATCCCCCACATTGTTTCTCGTTGTTGAGCTTTCTCGATCGACAACTTCGTCCGATTTCGCCTTAAGATGCTCGAGTCGTGGCGTGAACGGTATAAAAGCCAGATCGGAGGAATTTTATTTAGTCTATTTTTTCTCTTCATTTAGATTAATTTTTTTCAGTCTCAAAATAATAAAATTATATTATCAACAACGGATTGATAAAATAAGAACTTTATTACACATCCAATACAAAGATTTTTGTGATTCTGCAACGGGAAAAAATACAAAAAAGTTTCTAACTAATATCATTCGACTCCCAAACAGTTCATTAATATCAAAAATTTTGACGAATATTATTGATATTGCCGACATTGTGGAAATTATCAAAAAATTAATTCGATTAAATATCGTTTGTTATATTATATCAATAGATTATGTTTGATGTGACATATATTATATTATATGGAATAAATACATTGGACATAAAAGAGAAATATAATTAATCCAATTAAAAGTACGAAGAAAAATCCATTCCTTTCGAAGTAAAGCTCCGCACCCGGTCCTGAATGCCATTCAAAGTGAAAAGCTGGGACGACTTCTCGCCTGGGTACATTAGAACGAAAGATAATTCATGCGCGAGACCGCGGTGTCGGTGCGGCACAAAGCTTGACGGATATACGTGCGCCTCACACACGAGCTTCCGAGGTCACGCGAGCATATCCGCATGGTCCTCCACTGGAAAAAAAAAAAAAAAACAATCGTGCTATGCAGAATTGCAGAGTGTACGTAGGAAGCGAGCTCTCGACCGTGCTGCGCTGGAAAATTCCAAGCACGCCAGTACGGAGCCCCGTTAAACATTGACCCAGTTGGGGATGAGTTTGTGACATAAATCGTCAAGGTCTCTCTTCCTGCATTGGCCGTGCCAAAAATTTCGTGCGACACCGCGGGGGTAACGTCACGAACCAATGACAAATATTCTTCTTCGTTTCATCGTCGCTCGCCTCGTACGTTCTCATCCGCGATAAATTAATAACAAAGTGACACGTTGAATGCGAAATTTCGAAGTTGAAAGCTGGACGAGCAAAATTATTCTCGATTGTCCGGACGGATTATAGTTAAACAGTCATTCGCCGGAGCTGTATCAAAACTACATCTTTATTTTTCGGACTGAGATTCGGGTATATCGTTCTATTGAATTATTTCCATCCGAAATCGGTAACAATAGAAATAATTATAACAGTAATAACAATCAAAAACTATAAATGGAAAATAAAGATTTAATAAGTAGTTATATGAATCAATATAAATATCATAATTTCATTGAATACTAATTCATAATTATTATTTATTGCCATGAGCTTTTATTTTACAGTATTTATGTTCATCAATATTTTTAAATAATAATATATTACATAATATAAAATGATAATCTAGAGTATATTATTTTTTAATAATAAGAAAATAATTTATTATTACGATATTTATCATAATCATGAGAAATAAATGACAATATCAATTAATACCAGAATAACAATATTTATGTTTATCCTTATTATTAACCCTTCAACCCACTACGCTTTTTCGGCACCTTCCAACCCACTACGGGGGTCGTTTTCGTCCTGGCGTTCTTTGGACCAATGAAAGTGCTTTAAAAAATCTGAGAAAATTCATGGGAGTTCTTTCAACCTTCAACTTAAAGTACCAATTGTAATATTTCAGAAAGAATTATTTTTTCATATAGGTTTTTATCGAAATATCGAGGTACGTAAGGAAAAATCACTTGCTCACTTAAAAAATCATAACTTTGAGCCAAATGAAGATATCGAAAAAAATCAAAGAGGAAATTAAAGGGGAAGAGTATCCTCATAATAAAAAAAACAGCACAATCAATATTATTCGAAAAAAGTGCTTAATTTTTTAACCTGAAAATAGCCAAAAAATTAGTACTAAAATCGTATTTAAAAATATTCAAAAATATATATAATGATAAAATTATTTATGATACGGGTGAAAATCATTAGTAACACAATATTTTAGAATATCGAAGTAACTTTATTTTACGAAACACTCAGTGCAACACGAAATGCGGTAATCGTCGCAAGTTGCCTTGCCGCATTTTGCGCAGCAATGATTTCTTTAGCAGTGCGACTCGCCATGATAATAAAAACTGCGAAAAAAAATTTTTATAATTTTTTTTGCGTGTGTAGACTTTTTTTACACTTTTTAAACGTCAATGAACACTTTGAAACAACGAGTAGAAAAATTATTACCTGCGTTTTTGACCAACGCCGCCCCACTACGGGGGTCGTTTTCGTCCCGACGGAAATTGAATCGTCTGCTGCAACGGCCTGAGGGGGATTAGCGCGCTACTATTCAGCAGGCGGGTCCTCGTGCACCATAACTTTTTTTAGAGAGGGAATATGGCGCCTTCCGTGCCCGTTTTTAAAAGCTAAAGCACTTTGAAAGTTCGCTTGGGACGAAAACGACCCCTGTAGTGGGTTGAAGGGTTAATTCAACACTTGTTCTTTTTTTCAAAATTATACTTATAATTATTATTGTCATTATTGTCATTATCATTCATCCTGTTTACTCGTATTTTGTTACCAGTGGCACTGCCGTAGATACAGATGGACCACCGTAAAAAGGTAGAGTCGGAGATACGATTGCCTCGCATGCCCTTACCCACCACCGTTACCCACCATCGTTCGCCGTTAGTGCTTTCCCGAGCTTTTGCGACCGGTCACCCGATACCCCCGCCTCGAGGACGTTCCGGCGAACGTGCTTCGAGCCTTTTTATCCTCTCGAAGCTTCGACAGCTCTCAAGAGCACAACATTTTCACCGTATGCTCGTATACAGTCTCCATTCAATTGAACTTTATGTTGTATCCTTGAGTTCGGTATGTATACAATGTAAATGCATCCCAACCCCGGGGACCACTACAAACTAGACGACTACTACGAGCATCTCCTTAAGCCCCCCCCCCCCAACTTTTCTTCCCGCCCTCGTCCGGAGCTAGCAATATTTTTCTGAGTATTTATCGCGAGCTTTTTTTTATGCCTTTTCGAACGATTTTACATTCGACGTTGAGAACGAAAAGCAACGAGTCCGCCATTGATCTATCTTTTAAACTGAAAAATGTTCAAGCCTCACGTTTACGATAACACTCTCCTCGAAAACTCTTTACCAGCTCTGTCACAGATATCTCGTATTTGCTATGGGATTTCCATACGGGGTTTTCGTTGCATCCACGTGCGTGGTTGTGTATGTCTGGGTGTGTATGTCTGTGGAACGTTAAATCCCTGGTAGCTGGAAGTTTATCCGCCTACAAGCTGTACAAGCGAATTTATCGATGCACCTGTACGATCGGGGGAAGGAAGAAGAAGAGGGAATGAAAGGAAGAAGGGAGGAGCAGGCGGGACAACGACTGGGTACGAAGCCGAAAAGCTGAAATAAATTGTACTGGGTACGCGTGTAGAGATAACGGTAAATGGTGAACTCTTCTTGGGCGGAGAAAAGGGGAAAAATTGTAAATTTGAAGAGTAGAAGAATTGGGTAAGGAATGATGGCTAAAATATTTGATTGTTTCGATTTTCTTACTTTTTTGTTTGTTACTCTTATTGCACTATTTGATTTATTATTCGATTTTAATCGTAGTCGTTTCAATTTATATTGTTTCAATATTATAATATTTTTGTATTACGATTCGATTTATCATTTTATACTTATCGTCGTTATATATTTTCTGTTATTATCCTAACATTATTATATCTTTGTATTTAAATTTTATTTATTATTTTTTATATATTTACTAATTGAAGCAAACTATTGTACTTCGTACTTGACATTCAATCCTCACTTAACGATTAACGTTGATCGGGATTGCGTGAATCGAGCGAAATCATTGCACCATCGAAAGGATTTGAATTCCGACCGGAACTGCGGCAAGTTCTACGGATGCACTTTCCCCGGCCTGGTTCGATATTCACAATCGAAATTCCCCCGGCCTAGTTCGACGTTCACAATATATCACTCAACCGAATATTCTCTGCAACTTTCAAACCATTTTGAATCATTTCGCAGACCAATGAGCTTGCGATAAATCCGTTCCATTGCCAAGAATTCGTTACTTCCAATCCTCGAGGACTAACGAATTCAATATGTATTCAAACGAATTAAATATTGAAACATAAGCGGTTTTTCCCAACTTCACGAAGGATAGAACATGGACATCAATTATTTCTGCAGAGCTTGCAGCCCGTAGATTATTCACGTTACTTAGGTAAATGTTTGAGAAGGCGTACGATAATATCGAGAGGCTGGTTTAAATTCGAACCCCCCTCCCCAAATCCTCTAGACGTAGAAGAAGAAATAAAACGTGAGCAATGTTTTTTCGATTTCTTATTGAAAATTGTCGTAATGCGTTAGCGTCGAAAGTGGTCGAAGAGATTTGAAACGGTCTCTCCGTCGGTCTGCCTGTTTGTTTGTGTGTCGCAGATCTCCTATACTCTTTCATATATACCTATTAAGATGAAAGTTTGAATACGGATGTAGATTGATTACTATAAAACAGAAAATATGAGATTTTTAGAAAAATAATTTTTTTGGACCACCCAATTTGAATCATGGACGAAAAAGTGTACCCAAAATTTGTTTAACTCACCCCAGTTGGTGGGGTGTCTTTCGATTTGAGTCCTAGAAAGCAACAAATTTCGCAATAACTCTTTTTCAAAAGCAAGCAAATTTGTCAAGCTTAAATAGCTCTTGATACATATTACACTCTCATGGCCGGTTTTTCAAATTTCCTTTGTGTATTCAAAACAAATATTCATATCTCTCACATTTGCAATCAATCTGAATAAATATTTCGAATATTCTCATACTCGACGACCAAATAACACTCTATCCTACGAACAATGACAATAATCGACGCCATCGGCAATCCCCATTCGATTAAACCTCGTGGCTCGAATCACGAAGACCTCCCACACTCGACCCCATAATCGTGTGTTCGTTCTTAACCCGTGCTCATCCTATAAACGTAATACGTTCAATCGCGTCAACAGTCACGGTATTCCACGTCATCGTGAAATCGGATTATGCGATAACTGATCTTCCCAATCTCGGGCAACGTTTCCACTTTGATTTCGACGCTTCTGCTGCTGGGAACATTCGTATCTGCTCCGCCGGTGCGAGCTCAGCCGTACGAAGCTTTCTCAATGAGATTCGCGTTCGTCGAACGGTTACGAACGCGAGAGGCAAATGCTAATGCCCGGTAACTAGCGGAATCCCACGGATTTTGATTGCAAAATCTACTTTTCCCCCAATCTTGATATGTATGCATAAATTTATACGATGAATTTCGATATATTTTCGGGGTCTGACCAATTCTGGTGATATCTACTGCGAGCGAATTTGGTTTAATTCAATCGCTGGCTATTTATTGCATTCATTTATTGACTTTGAGTCAATTTTGTACATCAAACAACATATAAGTGCATTAAATTAAATTTTAATATAATGAAATAACGTGATTGAAGTTTCTCCCAGTAGATACCTCCGACTTCGATCAGACCCGAAAATTTCTCGATATATGTATATCATATACGTGTGAATATATACATAATGACATAGATATACGCGTAATAATGAAATAAATATTAAACGTAAGCCGCTCTACAAAAAATTAAAGTAATCAAGTAATATGCACGTGGACCAGATGGCTCTTTTAAAGAAACTTTATACCTGAAAAAAAAACTTCGGGAAAATGAAGTCGACGAAGTAATCCATTGCAGATGTGATGATCCAATAATGGCGCAGTCCGTCTTTTCCACCGGAAGGACCAAGCCGGATGTGCAGGACAAAGCAATGAAGAAAAAGCTCAGGTTGTGTATTCTCTCGTGAATCGCTCCAACCACGCCCTCGCACTCTTGCGTGGTTATCGTTTCCAGTTTTGTACAACTGCTTTTTATATAGGAGTTTCCGAATTCTCTCTCATGACCTCGCCACCCCCGTCTACACACACACACACACGCACGTATGAGATTTGAACCGTTACAGCTCTGCACATTATTTATTTCAAGGTTATCGTGATCGACGGAGTGATAACATTAGGGGTAGTTCGAGAATAAGGGCTGTCACATTGTGCAATGTACACTCTCGCCGGGGGGAGTATATTAGCCGTGTAGCACAGTGTCGGAAGGGGCGGAGAGAGGTTGTCGAGGATGCAGGCGAGGAGAGACGACAAGAGCCTGACGGATTGCTCGGCGAGGCCGGACAAAGGTCTCTGAAACGGAGGGTGCAAAAGCTCGCTGGCCACTCTTGACGGTGCTCGACGGTTCGGCGCTTCGCTTGATGCCAATTAAAGTGCAAATGTATGGAGATTCGGCCGGCATGCCAAGTAGCACGGTGACCGGAAAACCCGACGGCACACGGTAAAACCGAAAGCATCTACGTTAATCGCAATGCTACCAACATCGTACGTTCCGTTATTGTCATACATCGCTCGTTCATCCGATCCACACGAAAATTAATTCACATCGAAACTTAACTTAATTCACATAAAAACTATACTAGCGCCCATGGTTAGAAGTGCCTATAGCTATTCTTTATAGTGTGTGACCCTTTACGAGTCGCACAAGGAACTTTCCGATTAGCGAGTTGGGATTGATTATTATCATTGTTAAAATGTAATAATAATAATAATGATGAAAATCATAATAATAAATTATTGCCGTCATTAGGCTAACTTCCCTATGAAATAGAAAAGTTAAACAGGAAAATTGAATGGGTTTTTTTTGCCTCCAGAGCTACATTAAGCTGATAAGGTAAACTTCCCTCAGGTACATACGCAATGTAAATTTAACTGAAATCCGAGTATGATGCACGTTGTATTGATTGTGGATTTGATGTAGGTTTGAGGTTTACTGTTTGGACTTGCGGAACCCATTCATTGTACGGGTATCGAATTATAGGATGAATAAACTCACGAAAACTAATGACCAACAATTCCTGCCAACTAGGAAATTAGCAACTACGCCACTTGCATTGTATTAATTCGCAAGTGGCATATTTAACAATTTCCTAACTGTTCACACTGCTTTTCATTTGTGAGATGACGACGAATATTATAATACGACATTTTACGTCATAATTTCTTTTTTCCAGAAAGTAATAGTCATGGTTTTTTAATATATCTCGTTAAATCGAATATCCATGAAATTAGTGCCTTTCTTGAACCCATCGCTAAGTATAAAAAGATCGTTTTATCTGCATCAAAACCACAACTTCAACTCCATCACCGTGATATTATTCCAACCGAAAATCGGAACGACCAACTTATTTCATTGTTCCATTCTGTATTTTTCCTTTCACAGTTGTTTCTGTTTTTTTTTCCAAAATGTAGACTTCAAGCTTGCTTCTCGTATTTGAGATGAAATGATGTACAAAAATGGCGTTGCATTCACGCGGTCTCTGCAAACACACAAAAAAAAAAAAGAAAAAAGGCTGAGTCGACACGGTCTCGAGCTTTGGCTTTCACGCTGTTTAAATACACTTTCGCGCCTTCGAAATCGTCTAACGAAAGCAGCATAACGTACGAAAGAGGGTGGCAAGCGAGTGCGAGAGACGAAGAAAAAGAAGAAGAAGAAGGAGGATACGAAGAAAGAAAAGAAAGGTCGAGGCTTGGTCGAGCGTTTCGGATTGGGACAGGGGCGAAAGAGAGGGGAGGATTTAGCGTTTGCACGAAGCTAATGGCTCTGAGCGAGGTTGCCAAGGGGATAGGCGCAAGGGATAAGCGAGGATAAGGGATGAAAGAACGTAAAAATATTTGACAGATGCTTCTCTCGTGTCACTCGTCGACTCCCTTCACAGGCTTCTTCAACCGTTCTCTCTTTACGACGAAACAATTGTGACATTTTTACGTTTTTTTATCCAGCATCCCTTGAAAGTTTCCATCTTTCCGTTTTTCGTTCAACCATCTGTGGATTTCGTTCTCCAAGATTTTGCCTTCTCATCGAGAACGCTCAACGTTCTCCACTTTATTGTATCTCTATCGCCGTTGCACTCGCAAACTCGATTCCCCTTAATGACTATCTTCGCTTCTTTTTTTCCTCGTCGCACCCGCACATTTTTTTTTTCTTCGCTAGGGAGTTAAACGGACGCGACCCAACCCTCTTTACGTGATCGTGGCCTCGTAATCGAGCTGAAATCGATGGATTAAGAATCCAATTGGAGGCACTACGAGGAGAATATAGCGTTAGTTTGGTGTTGGATTTTCCTCGCGGAGCTTACGCTTGATCGTTTTTTCACATGGCGTTGAACTTTTCCCCGCTTTCCGCGCCTACTGCGGCTGCAAGCTCGAACGAGAGTGCTACGGGTAAAGTACCTTTGCGTATATACAAAGATATCTGTGTGAAAGCAGCATCCATGAAATTCCTGTGTTTTGCATTGAATCGGAGCCTCCATGTAATTACGAAGTATTCGACTGAAAAAATAATAATTATAATTGCTATAAAAATGTATAAATTAAATTTAACCGACTTATCATCATTCTTATTATTATCTTATAACTAATCCTTAATTATCATTGATTATTATGGATTTTATCATCATTATGGTAATAATAAAAATGATAACAAAGTTGGATTTAATTTGTCTTTTAGCTGATGGAGGATTTTTGTAATGGAGTAATCGAAAATAATGTTATACCCTCGATTCTTGTAGGCACTATTTTGTACTTTTTCGTCTACGCGCGAGAAGGATGGTTTTTTTTTCACAATTTTTTTTCCAAAGAATTTATTTATTCTTGTTTTCCGAAATTTCAAAAAAATTCCATAGACAAAACAAAAAAGCTGTTCATTGTCCGATTTCACGTATTGCTTACGGGATGGGGATACGTAATAGCCAATTCCCTGGAAAGCAATATAGTTTCCGGCGGGATTAGGTACGAAACCCTTTTTTCCTCCTTTTTATTCTGTAAGAACCCGAAATCGTCGAGACGATTCTTCTTGACGAAGCCTGCTCGACCTTCGATTGCCCCTTTTCACTCCGAGAGAGTAATAGAGAGAAGAAACGTCGGTCGAGCATCGATAGAATGGGTGACACGATATCACGAGGGGGTGGAGTAAGGGAGGGGGTCGGTGGTGGCAAGTGAGAGAAGAGAAGGTTGGAATAAGAGTTGGGACAGTCCGTAATCGATAAAGGGCGGTCTGGACGAAGATTTGGCGTGTGTTCATTCTGTGCAAGAGCGTCGGGAGTGATGTAAGGGACGATAGAGTTGGGGAAAGCGAAAAAAAAAAAGATAGGAAAGGTGCTTCCGTTCCACCCACCTATCGATCCCCAAAATCGTGCCAAATCGGTGGAACAGTTTTCCTCCCGTGGAAGCTCATGGACCGGGTATGGGTCCGGTAGCCATTTGTTGGGAAAGTAAAGGAACGAACAGTCGGAAGAGCAACGAAAGCACAAACAGAGGGAGACACCGTCTCCGTTGTATATAATAGAGATTTAAGGTTGATTCTGCAAAACTACGGGAGCACCGTGATAGATCGCCCTAGCGGGGGAGAAGACGTGCGAGGGCGCAGGGAAGGAGGGGCAGCGGATATAAATTCCATTTTCGTAGCGTCCGCGGTAAGAAGGGCGTTAAGAGAAGAATCCCTACGCGACGATATGTCACTGTATGTTCACGTTGGTGGTTCGGATGGCTGGCGAGATGCTCAGAGAGCTGTGACGGGGGGTCGGGGGGGGGGGGGGGCGAGGGTTGAAGAGACGTTTTGTGGGAAAAGTGAAGGGAAATAGTGGTGGCTCGCGATGTTATAATGCTTATTCCCATATGGAAACCTGCATGATTTTGCATGTAGAATATGAGTCTCGTTCCACTTAAATGTACAATTGTTTCGAGTTATTTCCCTGATGAACCATCGAGTGACGTATTTATTTAGGTTATTCATTATTATCGGACGAAACTCATTGATGGCTGATGGAATAATTGATCGGTTAAGTTCTCAGGTTTCTGCGATTTTTATTTGATCTATTAGTTCGAAATCAGTCGACGAAATTTCGCATTTGGTTTTTCGAACAGCAAAAAATAAATAGCAATGTGCCGAATTACTCAACATGGAAACGCAATATTATTATTATTCTTATTATTATTATTATCATTATTATTATTCTTATTATTATTATTATCATTATTATTATTCTTATTATTATTATTATCATTATTATTATTCTTATTATTATTATTATCATTATTATTATTCTTATTATTATTATTATCATTATTATTATTTTTATTATTATTGTTGGTATAATAATAATAATAATAATAATAATAATAATAATAATAATAATAATAATAATAATAATAATAATAATAATAATAATAATAATAATAACAATAATAATAATAATAATAATAATAATAATAATAATAATAACAATAATAATATAATATATATTATATTATTATAATAATATAATATAATAATAATAATAATAATTATTATTATTATTATTATCATTATCATTATTTTTCTTCATCATCATCATATTCTAATTTTTTGAACGATCCAAACAGCCATAAATTTTATCTCGGGTCTCAAAAAGGATAATAACTAATCGAATCAGATCACATGTTTGAATTCTAAACTGAACAATTGATTTTTTTCACTCAGAATCATTCCTAATTATTAAATTTTTTCCATTCGTGATTCCAGGTCAGGTGGACATGTGGACGCAAACCGACACCGGATGCCCGTGCAGTTTCAACTCGTCGAGCAAGGATTGCGCTTGTTGCGTACCGAGCGGCGGTTGCAGCTGCGGTCCGTCCATGCCGCACAGATGTGTCCAGTGCGGCCTGGAGCGACATTGCGCAAACAGTAAGTCAATGATGTAATCTCGCTCTCCACAAATCATTTTCCGTGCTCTTGTCTCTCCCTCCCCCTCCCCACGCCGACTCTCCTCGCCGCCAACGATCTTCATTGTTTGTCGTTTGGCTTTCAGTGTGCAACATAACGTTGGACAGTAAGGAATTGTTCAACAAATCGAATCGTGGATCCGGTCAGATCAAATCGCCATCCCTCGAAGGTCCGACCGTGTGTACCTACAAATTCATTCCGGACGAGGGACAGCGGGTCGAGCTACAGATCTATCGTTTGGTTTCCGTCGGCCTTCACAATGGCAAAGCGTGAGTCCTCGAAAATCGCATTATTCACGGCAATAACTATTTTATTTTATTTTCTCTCTTTATGAAAACAAAAATGTTTGAGAGACGATTCTCGTGTGACAACCGTACGGTCGACTGATTTTTATGATTGGTCTTTTTTGCGATACATGACATTCGTGATTGTCCTGATCTTCTTTTTATTCAGTAAATTCGATTATGCCCTATGGAAGAAATGTTTCCGTGTTTTCCATGTTCCATAGTTTTGTTTTTACATTTTCGAAAAAACGTTTTTGACTTACCGAAGATGAGGTCTGAAAAAAATGGTCCTTGATGGTAGAAGATCCAATTTCTATGAATGCTGTCTTGGGAAAGGACTCACTCTTATGAACAAACGCGTTGAACATTTTAAGTACGAGATCAATCCCCCAAGCCAGGTCAATTTCATGTCCCTTTGGTTCTGCCAAACTTTCTACTCCTACCAATTTCACACTCGAACGCCACCATCAAATCGTAGCGAAAAATAAAACACCAACATATAACAATTAAAAATAAAACTAAATACGAATAAAATCGAAATAAAATAAACATAAAATACAAATCCGAATATCGATAAGAAAATCTTAAACCGCCTTCAGCAACAAGACCACAAGGGCCAAAGGTAATTACGACGAGTCGTGGCCAAAGCTTTTCCCGAGAGGGTTGCCAACGAACCCCTTCGCAAACGACGCGAAAACTAATTTTACGAAATTCCGCCGACGAAACCCTCGAGAGCTTGATCATCCACGCGGACCAGGTTATATATCGTTATACGTGAAAACACGATGAGGTAAATCGTTATGTACAAGTGTACGTAAAACTTGTAGTACGTAAAACGTGAATATTCGAAGATCCGCAAGAGTTTCCATCCGTGGATTTCTTACCGACATCATCGTTATTACATCGAATAACCCTCGAGGGCGGAGCGCACAACCACGATTCGCAAAATTTATATATCCTTCAACACCGCCACAGGAGTTGCTTCAAAGGTATCCCGCTTGCATGAGCCGCACGACAGGCAATGCAATATTATCAAGCAAAGTAAGGGGGAGAAAGAGAAAGAGAGAGAGAGAGAGAGAGAGAGAGAGAGAGAGAGAGAGAGAGAGAGAGAGAGAGACCGCCGTTCGGCTCTTTAACTTAGTGGGGTTGATTCCAGACGGTAATTATCTTTTGCGTTCGATGTTCCGAAGTAATCTTTCAACGAGTAACCCATTGAAAGTCATTAACGTGTTTTAACTTTTGTTCGCTATCGGCTAGCCACTGGCATCTTGAATTTCCGTCTAATTAACTCGCTTGCTCTACAGAGTGATTCAAGATTTTAACACGAAGATATAGCAAAATCATTTTTTTGCTTCCCGATGGAGGCAGATGTTTTTATGTAACACATTAAAGTGTGTGTGACAATTTTTCTGAGAAATGTTGAAAATAGGCCGAAATGACTGGAAAATATGTTGAAGGACAATGTGCGGATGTTGTTTGTGAAACTCAATGATCTCCTGATTGTCCGTATCATTTTCATTAACAATTGATATAGCCACTCGGGTTTAAATGCGATTTTAAATTTAGAACGAAAAATGAACTTTGATCTTTTGGCAACATGTACGTTTCCCTCAAACTCACGTCCCAAGTATTAAATCGATTCCTCAAAATACACCTTGGACAAACTGCAATTTGAAAATTTTAGATTACTTTCTCGGAATTAGTGACGGTCGGTTGACCGCCATGTAAATGCTAAAATTATTTTTGACCAATCAGAATTTTGCATGCAGATAACTTCATTGCACTACCTGAAAAAAAATCTGATCAAGCAATTTTCAAGTTTCAACTTACAGATTGTTTCGTCGTTGCTGTAATTCGACCTCAAAAACATGAAAGGAAATTTCCATGATGAGGAAAAAAATATAACAATTATAACGGTAGATTTTTTCTCTATCGTTGCAATTGAACATCTAAAGTCAGAAGCATGAAATAAATGATTAAATCCAAAAATAAAAGATAACAATCCATGTGATACCAGACGATATTTTCTCCGTCGTTACAATTGAACGTTGATAATCTGAATCATGAAAAAACGTATTAAACCCGAGCAAAAAATATAGCCTCGCAGCAACCTCTCGTAATCTCCGGAGGCAATGCATGAGAGCTTCTTCCTTGACCGCAGCCACGTCATCTTCGCCGCTTCCTCTTGAGTCACTATCACGTGATCGCACAAGAGGAGGATTTGGTAGTGTGTGTGTGTGTGTGCGTATATATATGGGTAGGAGAGAGAGGGCTGAGTAAATCACGTCGAATTAACTTCTCGGTAGTCTCTGGATAGATGTTTAAGGCGTGGGGGAAAGCCTCGACGATGGCAACATCTTCGGCGAGGACCGAGCCAAGAGAAAGACGATGAGTCACACACAGTAAGATGTGTTCAACCCTAAGATCGAACGTTCCCGAGGCCGCTTGAATGTTTGTCCAAAATCTCGAGGCGCCGAGGGATTGGAGTTTCCGGTCGAGAGAGAAACCGGAGGCCAATGCGGCTTCCCCTAATTTTCGATGCCACGCCACGTATCCACTTTGCCGACCGTGAGTCCTCTCTGAAACGCAATTAGGTCACTGCAGTGTGCCCCACCCGAATTCCTTCCCCTCTCTCTCTCTCTCTCTCTCTCTCTTTCTCTCGCTCTCTCTTTCATTCTCTTTCCGGCACATCCACATATCCTGTCTTCCCCTCCCGGGTTGGCTAGCTACACTTTATTCGCCAGACCGAACCCGGGCTCCTCTAAATCATCATCATCATCATCACCAGCAGCAGTAGCAGCAGCAACAGCGGCAGCATCATCATCATTATCATCATTATCATCATCATCATCATTATGAACAACATTGGAATGACTCTAATGGACTGGCTGCATCAGTTCTTCCTATAATGAGATAGTAACGATGGTCCAGTGGATGAAGATTGACCATACAAGGTTAATAGAAAGGTGGGAGGGGTCGATTTCAGGAATAGTTATGACATTTTATTTCCCATTGACGATTTCTTCTAAATATCGAATGAGTGATGCCAATGAACGGTTATCACTCATTGGGAACAAAGATCAGCATTTTTTCGATTAACAACATATTTGAAACATTTTAATCACTAAATTATCCTAGATTATGAATTTTATCGAATATTTAGAATCGATTGTAAAATGATGAGTTGAAACGTGAAAATTTCAATTTTTGCATACAAAAAACTAGCTATTTGCTCGAAACAGTATTACCAATACATTTTTTAATCGATTCCCGTCTTTGATTGTAAATACCATGCTATACGCTGACCTATATTGCGTCAGGATTTAATTATGCTAAAAAAATCTCTGAATAAAAAAATCAATTAAAAAATTACAATTCACTCGTTAACTTTTCGTTCGAACACCTTCGAGATACGTGATTGCAAAAAAGTTGGATGAAAAGTCGAGAATAACCCTGAGAAACAATTTGCAAGCCTTTTATTGATGATTTGATTGACGTTTCAATTATTTTTCAATCGTGAATTAATTACATTTTTGTTCTCAACGATCATTTTCGATTTTATTTTGTTTCTCTGTATCAACTACGTCGTCGATCAATTATACTGTTCCACGTGTTTTTACGGTTCCGACAGGATTGCGAGCGTAATCTTTCGCGCATGATGGATGAATCCGTAATTTCATTACGATCGTTCGTGCTGCTGGGTAAAAACGAACTCTCTCGAGTGAATTATTATGGGAAACCGTTGGACCAAGTCTCTTCTCAACTTTAGAAACTCGCCAACACCAGTGTCTGGACAAAATTTTCCGAACATGCAGAAGCGTACACGCGATGCGAAACTCGCATTGTAATACCCCGTAGGCGACAATTCGACATGAAATTCAGTTGGCAACGTATATTTTTTAATTCTACTTCAAACACATCATTTCAATTTGATCTACATGAATTAATTGTAATTAACTGTTTCATTGTAAAGCCGGAGCATTATCCACAAAACTTTTCACTCAACAAGAATTTCATTGTGAATTCAAAAGAAAAAGAAAACCCATTGTTAATAATTTTTTTGAGATTTTTTACACCTTTCAATAATGCAGAAAATATCTGCAGCATGTAATACGAACGAGATATTAAACAGCACCAGATTACCAATGCAGGATCGCTGTAAAACTTTCCATTCAACAATTTTTAAAAATTTCATTGTGAATTTCGAATAATAAAGTGGTCAACGATCGTTCCCTCATTTTCTACATTTTTTCTCTGAAAAATAAATCAAAGAAACGCATCACAAAATCGTTCCCAAGCAAAAAGAAAGCGTCGCACCAAACGAAAAACCAATATTTTCATCAATTCGCAATCCATGCAACCATGAAACAGAACAAATATAAGGAAAGGTGACGCAGCGCAAAATTCCGTCAACGTCATATCGTTCCACACGCGTTCGACAGAGCCAAAAGAACCACAGCAAAGGAGAGGAGAGGAAGGGTGTGGGCTGAGAAGGGAAAGCGTATACCCCAACGAATTTATCCACTATCATCACCGGAAAGAAATTCTCGTATGAAAATTGCTCGTAACGCATCTTCTTTCACATCGCAGTATGGGCAAAGCGTAGAGTGGTTGAACCGAGCGAGCAAGTACGAAGGAAGCTGAGGAAGAGCCCGTGGGGGGAGGACGAAAAGGGGATGCGGGGGATATGGCATTCTCATCTCGCACACTCCACCCTCCTACAGCTTCTCGGCAGCATATTCGCGAAGCGCAACGAGCCCTCAGGCTCCAACCGTCCGGACCCGAAAGCTCCCTGTGCTTCCACGTTTCTGTCCCTAGACTCCTGGTGCTCGTCTCTTTCCCTTCCTCTACCTCTCTCTCTCTCTCCCTTCCTCTCTTACCCGCACTCACCTTTTTCGCTATCGTTCTCGCTTCAACCTTCGCCCAAGAACCAACCCGGAGAGCCTTGGCAATTATCATACATTTGCATGGAGAGTCGAGATTCACTCACGGACAGTCTAACGCGCGTTTCCTACACCCGGTGAGAAGGATTCGCACTTTGAAATCGCACGCGATAGCGAACTTCGCGCGGGTTTCCTTCTATACCTACATGTATACTCACGTTTCGGCTCTGCACTTTCCGCACCTGGTTCTAGTGAGTCGGCGCTGGTACCGCTCGGAAAACCTGCGTGGAGGAGTGGGGAAAGGGTAGGAAAGAGGGTGGGATGTAGGAGAGGGGTCGGGGATAAGCTCGAGCAATTCCAAGGACCATGACGACGGCGACGAAATTGCCCCAGTCAGCCAAAAGCCAAAGGCAATAGCCCCGTAACGCTCTGAGATACTCTAATAAGCTCGAAATCGTATATACACGAGCTTTCACGATTCGCACGGATAAAATAGTCGTTGAAAAAAAATACCGCAGCAGGATTAAATTTTTTTTTTCTTTTGCGATTTTGTGAGCTGCACATATTTTTTATAAAAATTATTTTTGTTTCCACGAAAATAAGACCCAGCGATTTTTTTAATACTATTTTGTGGATTTTTGGAAATCTCGAATGGAAAAGAATGCTGAATATTTAATCGTGGCCAGCTCCTCGCTGTTATGCGTTACGAATAAAAATTTTTAATAAATTATATTACTTGAATGTCTCTTGATGGAGGATCTCGCTACTGATTTTTCATGATATTCTGATATTTTTCCGACGTTATTAATAGAAAATCATTACAGAAATAAACAAAACGGGAACGGATTTTTTTTTTAACTTCATGATTGTAAAAAGATATGACTCATTAGTCCTCATTTCCTAAATTTCATCTGCGAAATTTATTTCCCACTCTGGTTCTGACCTTCATGCACGTGGTAATTGATTCGCGGTGCATGTTCAATTACGGAAAATCCAACCGTAAAATAAACAATATATATCGGTGGTTTCCCTTTAGCAAACGCATAAATCTTTCGCCTGGACTTTTTGATGATTCTTAAAAAAAGATTCTAGCTTTTCTTGTCGTGAAGTTGTCGGCGATGAAAGACACAAGTGATTTTAGTCAGCACGCGTCGTTAGTGGCCCGATAATTTCCGCCAGTAGTGTATATTTAATCACAACAATGATTGCATCATAGTGTGTGTTTAATCATCTATCACGATATACAGCGCGGTCGTCTTTCAAACGAATCCAACCAGTCAACAGATTTGTTTACTTCCGGATAGTCCGCTGTCCGATCGCAAGCGTAGTTACAGTCAAATAATTAATTACATCTCTTTATCGCAGCCCCGTGACATCTCTATCGCTCGGGAAAACGTTGCGCTTGGCATTTAACCGCCAGATTCGATCGAAACAATCGACAATGGAGCGTTTCCGGGTGCCGGGGAGGGCGTGAAAGTCGTTTCCCTCCCCACTTTCGGGGATCCCATTAAACAAATAACAATTAAACTCCAAATGTGCCTCCGCATTGTGATGGAGTACGACGTGACGTTCGAGCGTAGCAGTAGCAGCAAAGGCAATGGCAGTAGCAGCCACGTTAGTATATACCGAACAAAATAATCGTCAATCAAAAGCCCAGCACGCCGTGTCACAACCATGGACATATAACTATTGAGCAGCCAGCAGTCAATTTTAGGTTGGAATTTAATCAACCGGGAATGTGTCTCGAATCGACGTTGTCATATTATTGCATTTTACTGCACTATCCCGATGCAATTAAGATTTGTATTATTCCAAGGAATTGCATCCGAGTAACTGCTGAAAAATCCTGTTTTGTTGATAATTTTCTTATTTTAGAGGAAAGAATATTTTCGAAGGGAAGGGTAATAAAGAAATATGAATTTATGGGCTGAAGCTCTAAGTCGGTGCCTCATTATGGCAATATATTGCGTAGCTAAAGTTTGAAAGTTCTCGTTTCATGACTACGAATAAGGAAAAATAATGGAAATAGTTGTTGAACGTATCGTCGATAAATTAACATTTATTGGTAATACTGTAAATTTGTTACGATGTAACATAAATTGATTTTCCTCCTCTCGCAGTTAACGATGGGTCTATTGGCCAATTTCTATTTCGTAACATAGCATGAATAAATCAATAAGAATTTCCAGATTGTCGAAAAAACGAGATAATAAAAAATATCAAAATAATCTTTAATTTTTTGTAGGAATTTAATCGGCCGGCAATGTGGCTCGTATCGAGGTTGTAATATTATTGCACATGACTACATATTCCAATGCAATTGCGATTTGTATTATTCCAAGAAATTGCGACTGAGTAACTGTTGAAAAAGTTATTTTCCATATATTCTTTCATTTGCAAGTACAGAACCTAAGAAACAAAATAATAGAGAAATACAAATTGATTGAAATAGTACATAAATGGATTTTTTCTCTCAGAGAAATAGAAAATCCAAGATAATAAAAAGAAGAAAGCTAAAGGACTTCGGTCGACGGCCTTTTGACATTGCACAACCTACAACACGCCGCATCAGACAATTGTAAGGACATAACCCGTCGAATAATATTAATAAAAATACTACTGCTACTGAAAAAAAAGCAATAGACAATTTTGAGAACGCGATCCAAAGAAATTTCTGTCTCGTCAAGGATCCCAAGTTCCTTCACGATGACGTGGTCGCGTCAAAGCCATTTCAAACTACGCACCCCACCCTTGCAAAGGCTATTCTCTCGATCCTCCTATCTGCATATCCGCATCATGGACACGTGAGCGCTCTTGTGCAACAACGTTAATTCCTGTCGGTCCTGTGAGCAAAGCTTCGCCCACATATTGAGGCAGAGGAAGACAGACAGCCAGACTGAGAAACCAAGAGAGAGAGAGAGAGAGAGAGAGAGAGAGAGAGAGAGAGAAGGAGGAAGAGAGAGAGAGAACCCGAGAAGCGACTCAAGCGTGAGATGTTGGACGAGTAGTAACAGCAGTATCCGAGCAGACAGTTTCAAGCTTGACACTCGCACCGATACTCGAGTACGAGGAAGCTCGTCTATACCCCGTGCGAAGCTCGAAATATCCTAGCGTAATGTTGCAGTGTAGCATGCATACCCCTGTGGACTGCGAGCATAAGTAACAACTCACCTGAATTACCGGACAGGTACACGAACCCGCTCGTCGAAGAGAGTCCAGCACGCTCAGGTCGTCGACCAGCAATAGCACGTACAACTTCATCGATATTGTATCTCCACTGGCCTTTTGCCCTCTCTGCCCTCGTGTTCTCCTTAACGTATATATATCTATGTCTATGTGTATGTTCGCGTGTTTATGTGTTCTCTGGGTACCTGGCTGTACGTACTCGTCACGAAGTGCTTATTAAATATGAACGAGAGGTCTGAGTACAGTCAAACGACAGACTGTACCTACTTCGGATGGTCGATAGCCCATATCTACACCCCGTGTACGGCGGCACTTGCTAAAAATACACCCCAGCGCGGTGTAAAGTACGTCCGACACGGAAGTGGAAACATAGTTGGTCACCCGGATGATAAATTCGAACGTTTCTGTGAAGAAAAAAAAACCATTTCTTTTTTTTTTCTTCTGCCATTAACTCGGAGAATTTTCGTATACTTATCGCGCAACGAAATTATATATCTTATACATTTTTTTAAGTAATTGCGATCGATGCATTTTTTTCTCTAATTTATTTATTAACTTATTCTTTGTCAATGATTATTTTTTTAAATACTTAATTTCTAATCTCTCTTGACGATTAACTAATTAACTCGGAGAATTTTCGTACGCTCGTCATACAACAAAATTATACAATAAAGATTTGAAATTATGAACGATAAATTTATTTTTATTCACTTATTCTTTCATTTATGTATTATTTGGCAATGGATTTTTTCTTAAATACTTAATTTCTAATCTCTCTCAATACTTCATTGATTTTTCTAAGAAAATAGGTTTTTGTCAGCGATTAAACAATATTATAGTGTCGGAAATTTGATTCATATTAAACTTTCCGAGAATCACGTAAAAATAGTCGCATCGAATATAAAAAGAAAAAATAACGAAAAACAAAAACAATATTTAAACAATATTGAACTTATCAAGATAGGCGTTTTTCTTCCAACCCAACTGCAATTAACCCGGTTGCTGCGTGGCTCAGAACCTTCGCATCGTAATATACTCGATCGTAAAGTTGGCGCAAAGCACGCGACAATATTATATTACATTATTATCGAACCTACGGCCACCTGGTTACGTGTGGGCTAGACTAATGCTCGTTCGCGAAACTTTGATCCCGTAGTTTCTCTCAAAGTGCTGTCGAAGAAGCCGCGGTAGTGACGGAGAATACGTTAGCTAAAGACGGAGAAGGAGAGGGGCGGGAAAGAGGGAGTGAAGAGAGGGGGGTGGGAGAAGAGAAAGGAAGAGAAACGTAGTAAGGCGATCTCTGCGCATATTACGATACACGAAACGATATTGAGATTTACGATATAGGTCGATGGAAATGTGGGTTTCATGTTCACGTACGATAGTACAAGACCCCATGCTGGGAATATTACCGAGGATTATGCTGCATCTGACAGTTACTAAAATTGTTCAAACCCGACGCAGCTGACGCTTACGGTAACCTCTTCAAGAACCTCGAAAATGTTGGTTAGCCTTATAAACCCCGACTCGGTTGAACCTCGAGTTCTCCGGCTTTCCCTCAACCCCCGCTGCTCTCCCCATCCACCACTCCCCGACCCTTCGTCCACACACCGCTTGTCACTCACTCGTTTCGATGTGTCCGCAATCTGTGCTCGCCGAGAGGAACCTGCCCCTTTTCCCCACCTAACACATTACGTTATCGCTTATCCACGAGCTTGCATGAACCGAAAGTCAAGGACAGGGAGGCGAGGCTGAACGAGGAGAAAACGTATGAGCACGATATCTTGCCGCACTCTCGATCCAATCAAGCTGTGAATTAATTAGTGGAAGGTGACAAGGGTGTGAGGCCGGAATTGTTGGATCTCAATGTATATGCAGCTTTAACTTCGTCTCTGCATCCCTTACATGGCTGACACTTATATATCTACGGATTTTCCCACGTACGATAAAATTTGCATTCATCAAACTCATCAGCCAATGGCATTACAAAATTATTGATGAAATTAAAAATATAAATATATATAATGGAAATAAATATAATAATACCTTCAGTATAGATATCAAATATAAAAATTACTCATTATTATTATTATTATTTAGGTAATAATAATAATTATTGTTATTATTATTATTATTTAGGTAATAATAATGATAATAATCATTATTATTATTATTATTTAGGTTATAATAATAATGATAATAATAATATTATCATATTATTATTATTATTATCATTATTATTCTATTTTTTAATAGCTCCATAAGTCCGCACGTCAGCGTTACGATACATAAACATACAATAAATCAATGAGGATCGTTCGTCGAAATGCATTGATGGTATCGATATAACCGATTATTCAGCGCTTTGATCGATAAGCCCCGGCACAAGCTTGGCGGCTATCTCTGCCTCACGCGCAGATTCCGTGAGGGTGCAGCGCATGGACCACCACCGCCTCACGGTGAACGCGTATACGTAATCGCCCGTCGCTGAGATTCGGGCTAATAAATAATGGGCAACCTCCCATTGTTTCGTCCGGTAGTCCACCGAAAGTGTCCAGCAGCACCACCAGCAGCACCAGCGGCACCATCACCACCAGTCGCACCAGCGGCAGCATCAAGGCATGAAGCTCGTAAAATTCCGCCTTGATGCAGCTGCGCACGTATGCTCGGTGCATTATTTACAACGGATCGTTCTACGTGCGTTTGGATGAACAACGTTTCTTGCATATGTTTTTTTTTACATTTTTGTTTTTGCTTCCCGGTCTGCTTTGTTTTTGTTCTTCATTCTGAACGTCGTAATCGGAATGAAATATTGGTAACTTCGCGAGAGGTGGGTGGATTCTTTCCTGGATGTGGTACTGGCTGATCTATGGGAAATTATTTTGAAAATGGATTGAAGAAAGGAAGATGATAAAAAAAATCGACAAATCGATAGATCAGTTGACTAAAAATAATAGATAGAGCGATATATCGATAATTAGATGCAGAGATAGGTAAATGCTTTATTATTTAGTTCTATTTTAATTATATGTAAATTATTCAACAATTAAAATGAATAATTTTAGTTCGTCGGGAAATCCAGTCAACTCTTACTACAGAGGCCCTCTATAAAATCGCGTTAATTAAATTTAACGCTTGGAATCATTCGACAAAACGTACAGTACACGCATTCAATGCAACGTACGATACAAGCACCCAACGATGAATTTACAAAATTTCAAAGGAAAATATCCCGACAATGTCATCTCTAAATTGCTCAAACTTTTGCCCGAATTCACGAACAAAGTTTCGAATCAAATTTCACACCACAATGCGAAATAATCAAATGCAAGACAACAAAACATTGACTTCCATTATAACCATGTACAAAACGATCTTCGCGTTGGCCAATGCAATTTCGAATCGTCGAGACAAACAAATAATCGAGGTGCTTTTATTGGTCACGTCATTAACATGGCCAAACAATTCCAAAAGTCCGTTACGCGAAGATGAATGTGTGTATTCATGGCGTCGGACGAATGTAGGTGCAATCGTGAAAGAACGTCGAAATACAACGAGACGCGTAACGATTTTCCTGGTCGTTCGTTTTCGTCCATTTCCTCGGTCTGATCTAGTACCGGATACAACTACTTCGAATACTCGGACTACTCATACAGCAACGGTCCTCGGTAGTTTCGACGACCTCCGTGCGTTTCTCGTGTTCTCGACTGTGCCAGTATCCGAGTACAGCAACTGAGGACAGACGGGACGGGAAGGAGATGGGCAGGGGGTGGTGGCAGTGGGACTCAACGACGGGCGCCCATGTTTCCAGAAAACTTCACATTCAATTTCCCAACTTTCTGCATTACGACAATGCACCGAGCTAGGCGAGGCGAAGCGAAGCCCGAGAGAGGGTCGACTGTCGAGCGAAACAAGAGGCTGGTCTCTCGCAGGGGTAGTAGAGTTAGAGGTTTTAACCACCCCCCCCCCCCTCCCCGCCCCGCGACTTTGCGAGTCCGTTGCAGCGAAAATGACGTTGCCAACGAAGGTGGGATGCGTTATAGGATATTCGAGAGAAAGAGAGAACGGAATCATAACCATGCTGCTGGTACTGGTTCCAGTACTGCTGATGATGGTGGTGGTGGTTCCGTGACGACGGGGTGGATAACGTGTGCGCTACATTTGGGTTGAAACCGGTTGCAAACAGTGCAACTGAGCGTTGTTTAACAGAGGATGCGCAATATATTTTTGGCCTTTGTGGGCGGCTTTGTTTCCCGTCTGTAACTATGACGCTGATTACACCTTTGCCGGGTTTGCCACGCGATGTCGGGGAATTCGTCACGATAAATGTATAAATTAGTTGCTGGCGATGACACGGTTATTTGACTCGACGGAAATACAATGCCGCTAACAGTTCTACTGGTTTTGCCACGTTGATCTTGTTTTATCATGTTTCACATTGTTTTATTCTGTTTCGTTTGATTATTTCTATTTGTTCATTCATTTATTTATTTCTCCTGGGCTTGAACTATACGGGCATTGCTGACCTCAGGTGATTTTGATTTATGGGCAACACTTTTATCTCTTTCAACTCGGTAATAAAATTGGTAAAAATGTAACAAAGGTTGCTGATATTGTTATTATTATTTTTTTTAAATCCATCAGGCAAGCCAGCGAATCGAAAAATCATTTTCTAGCAGTCCGAGATCGAAAAAGTCAATGGAGAATACACAATTCATTCGCAATTTTGTTGCCAGCGGTGATATCGCGATTCCGAGAGTCTTCCTCATATCTATACACACCCACGCGCGCGCGCGCACACACACCCATATATGTATATCGATACGCACGAGAATACAAACTGTGTAAGCTCCGAATGTGTTTTTTTTCTATAGTTTGCGCTTTTATCGTTTGACCGGCGTGTGTGGCAATCAACCTGGACGAAACGTATGGGTTGGTGATTTCGTACGGCGTAACGATGTAGGTATAGGCAGGTGGTATGGATAAAATGTAGTTCGAGTTATACAGGGGCTCCACCTGAATAACGTAGTCGCATGAAAATTCTACCGTCGGTCGTCCTGGTGGAGGCCGATTTTACGTAACAACATGTATGACGCCAATGTACTAAAAACTGTACGAGAATTTATACTCACACATATGCCCAAACGCATATATACATAGATTTATCCGCTACACCCCACAGTATGTTCATGGCTTGCTGGTACATCCACGCTAACATATTCTCGCCGACACGCACGCACACGTGAAAAAAAATTTCGATCGTTAGAAACGTGATTTCACGCCTGACGCTTTCATGGCAAGGGATTCCATCTCTTTCTTTTTTTCTCACTCTCTCATCGCCCTCTCGATTTCCCAGCGACACGCAAACGATGGATCCATCCCGCAATGGTGCACTCTGTGTGGTTCCGATACCTCGTATCTACTGCACAAAGATATACAGATAGATTGTGCAGTGTGCACCACGTGTATTTTCGTTACCCTCCAGCCCCGCCCACACCCAGCCCCCTTGGTTTGCCATGGCGTCAACGATACCTCGTCAACGTGCAACGAAAACGACGTGTCACAAAATTCTCCATTTTTTATAACTATTTAAATCACGTCATTGTGGAACGCGTATTGTGCACATCAAGAGCCAATTTATTTGCACCTAGTCGAAATGCAAATTGTTCATACTTCACCGCCCACTATTTTCAAGAGGCGGCAGCAGCGGTAGCTGCAGCTAAAAGTGCGCTTCGTTCCGGCAGTTAATAAAAAAGGGAGGAATAAAATAGAGGAAAATGAAAAAGCAACGAATAATAACGAACGAAAGCCCTTAATGTTGTTTCGGGATGATTTTTTTTTGTTGTTTTTATTATTTTTCTTCAAATTGACATGATATTGCATAAATCGATAAGCCGGTCGAATTAACGTCCAACATGGATAATGATTCACGTCTTTTCTAGATTCTTTTATATGAGGTACGATAACCACGACCAGGTGCTGATAACCAGGCAAAATTGTCGTATTGGCCAAAGGTTGTCCAATGAAATCCAAAAATCTCACACGGACAAGACAAAGCCTCCCGAAAGGGATTGATTTTATTTTAATTTATTTTATTTTATCATTTCTCTATTTATTTATTTCATAGAGTCTACTCTATAGGGAAATAGAAAATCTCAGATAATTTCGATTGATAGGAAAGACTTTTCAAATCGGTAAAAAAATTGATAACATTATTTTATTTTTTTTTTTTTCAAAAACCTACCAAGCAAGATCTAGCAGAACTCTATCATAAAATCATTTCCCAGCAGTCCAAGGTCGAAAAGATCACTTTAACCAAAGATTGTCCGACGAAATCCAAGAATGTCACACGGGACGAGACAAATCCGAACCCGCCCGAGAAGTTTGTCCCGCCATTGCGGTAAATTGTCACTTCCGGCAGTTGATTATACAGACTGTCGCAGTAGCCCGACACATTTGAGAACAAGATTCGTATCTCGAACTTTGGCTCGTGCACCAACGCCTCAGCCGTTTCAAACTTTGGGAACAAACGTTTGACTGTACCCAACGTCGCAATAATTGTGTACGTGAGTCATACACACGTACATGCGTACGAAGAAATCTTGCGAAGAATTTCACTCGGCCGAAAGAGTCCGGATCGATGTTTCAAATATTCGATGTTCCGACGGGTTAATAATTCGGGATTTTGACCTTTCGGGACGTTAATATCCGGAGCCAGCTGATTCGGAACATTCATTTTTGGAGCATTTTAATTCGATTTATCGACCCGTCGGGACATTGCATATTCGGAACTTCGATCCACACCCGATCGAAGTTGTGACGTGGAATCTAACGGAGTTGCACGTTTCTGCAACGAGAGAAATCCCGAAATCTGTGCTTCAAACGTTTGCACAGTAGCTACCTCGCACAAAGTTGCACCGAATCAGCTCCGCCATTGCTATGTGTAACACTGTGGACACGGGTGGATTTCGTTTGTTGGAATGCACACCGGTAACTGTGTGTGCATGTGTGTCGGTCGTGTGGAGCAACGTGTCAAGTAGAAGTCGTTCTGGCGTACGCAACCGATTTACGTTTGACTGACTGGTGTGCCAGTAGTAACAGTCGAATGCGTTCAGCCCAGGCACGGCATTCCGTTCGGAACCCTTTTTCACTTCTGTAATACGTGTAGCTCACTCACACACACATATTTTCTCGACTACAACTCTCCTCCCCGCCCCTCCCGCCCCCACAACCACCGTTCATACGTTTTAACAAGTTGCTTTGCTTCGCTTTGCTCCAAAGCGTCGCACACAAGCACTCGAGCATCCATTCGACAGCCTTTACAACCGGTCGGGCGAATCAAAAACAGCCTTTTATCGTTCTCTTAGGCTCTCTCTCTCTTTCTTTCTCACTCTATCTTTTTCTCTTTCTCTCCTCCATTATATGTATATATCGATGAACTCATTGTTATTATTATTATTAATTTTATTATTATTATTATTATTATCAGCATTATTATTATTATTATTATTGTTATTATTATTGTTATTGTTATTATTATTATTATTATTATTATTATTATTATTATTATTATTATTATTATTATTATTATTATTATTATTATTATTATTATTATTATTATTATTATTATTATTATTATTATTATTATTATTATTATTATTATTATTATTATTATTATTATTATTATTATTATTATTATTATTATTATTATTATTATTATTATTATTATTATTATTATTATTATTATTATTATTATTATTATTATTATTATTATTATTATTATTATTATTATTATTATTATTATTATTATTATTATTATTATTATTATTATTATTATTATTATTATTATTATTATTATTATTTTATAATTAATATATATTTGGTATTATTTTATATTTTAATATCTTTATTTTATTTTTCATTTCAATTATTATGATTATTCTTAGTATCAGCCAATTAATAAGGTCGAATTATATATATATCGTTCTATTTTCTCTTACTTTTTCACACACCCTCTAGTGGTTCTAGCTTTCTACTTTTATGTCATTTTACTGCAACTACGAACGCTGAGCCTGACAGGCAGTCCGCGGACCGTGCTCTGTACATATTATTTTTTTTGTACAAGCCAATTAGTGTTTACCAGTGTTTTCATGGCCTCCGAGTCGGTGGCGAATGACAAACGAATTACGGGCACCAAAAAAAACACCCGCAAAATCACACGTACAACACTTTTTCCCAATCCTTTCTTCCTTCGTTCTCTGCAATTGGGACTACTCGTGCTATATTTATGTACAGAATTCAGTCCCTCTTTTAGTAATTGCAGCACCAGCTTACGATATTGTTCACTCGTTTGAAAATAAAATGGGTCGAGAATTCGCGCACGTGGATATATTGCACTCGATCTGTCGAAGTGGACGATGCATGTGAATCGATGGTCAACATTTGCTGCATTTTCGTTCGAAGCTCGATACCTTGATTTTCTCGCACGGATGCACGCTCCTCGCGTTGAAAATCGAAAACTCGGTAGCGCAATATTTCGCGAGATATCCAATGTCTCGTAAAAATGTCTTTTTCATGAGAAACGACAATAATACGCTCAGTCTTCCGTTGCGTCGAATTTCTCACGGTCAGTGAAGAATGCAAGGACCGAGGTCCGACTTACACATCGCAGAAAAATATATATTTAAACGATATTGACGCTCGCATGCGTCAGTATCGCGAAGTACGAGCGTTGTCATGGCCACGGGGGAAGGCGAAAAGACGTTGGCTTCGTGAATGAACGATCAAAACCTTCAAACGACTACAAAAGTCAGCAAGCAAAATGAAATCGACAAAATACGAGCAGAAAGTAAAAATAAAAAAATTGGAGATAAAAATCGAAAAAAAAAAAACGAGAAAGTAAAGTGAATAGACAAAAAAACCCGGTTATCCCGTCAGGGAAGAAAAATTAACAAAGGGACCCCGGACGACGTTCCTGGAAGACGGTCTTAAAAAAAAAGAGAAAGAAAATTTTAAAAAAAGAAGCCATTATGATTGTATGAAACTCGAGCGAAGCTGCAAAAAGTTATAAGCGAAAATTCTTTTCGTGTGGCTAAATTGAAAAATCTAATATTCCAAGTTTAATTACAATAATTATTTTTCCAGTCGTCATTCGTTTATGAGTTAATGTTCGAAATTATTCCATCGGCACTCGGTGAGAAAACAGGGTTGTACATGATTGTTTCCACGTTTGATGAGGAAGCAAGTTTCATCCGTTCGAATCTGATTCAACGTTGCAACGGGGGAGAGAAGAAGTGTAATACAGTCCGGGGACAAGAAGCGCGTGGGTGGAGAGGCGGGGGTGGGAAGAGGGCGAAGAGGGTGGTTTTATGGTTCGAAATGTTATTAGAGAACTGCGTGCTGCAACCTCGTACACCCTTCCTCGGTTCCTTCGCCGTTTCAGGGACCACTTCTGTCCTCGTCTCGGACCGAGGGGTCGCGAACTCCGAACTCGTGCAATTAATTCAAACCCAGTACGTTTGAAACAATGGTCGGAGCGACGATGGAGCGAGGGAGAGGGAGGAAGGGAGGGGGTTAGTGCGGGATGTCGTGACTCGCGTCCAGGCTCTCTGAATTTCCTTCCCTCACAGGCCTCACTGACAATGGCGGAGCGTGCACGGATTGTATCGAGATTCGGATGAGCTGAGATACATAAAGGGCCGAATTCCACTGTAGCATTGAAACGCGACCCCACGACGCTTGACGACCATTCGCCGTTCTAAGCAAATTACTCCAGTGAGAATAAATTCGATTTGTTGTTTGTGTTTGATTTATTTTTGTGTGTTCCGTTTTCATTTGTTTCGAAAGGACGTTTGATAAACAAAGGGCGTTATAAGGACTGGAGGAAGGTTTGGGAATAATTCCACAGAAACAGGATGTTTCAATGAAAAGCAGTAACTCAAACGTCATTCGTCTAGAAACAAATTGTTTCAATAAAACTTTATTCAATGTTTGGATTTGTTAGATTTTGGATGAAATACTCTCAATGGAAATTTCTGTATGAAAATGAGTGATAATAAGAGATGGAAGAAATATTCGACTTCGTTTAAATTAAAACGAACTTGATATCGAAACGCGTGACCGTCACAGACAAAAGAAATATCCGAATCGGAGGTCAAACATTTTCTGGCATCGACGACCGAAGGACGGGAAATCTCATAATTAAAGAATGAAGACGGAAAAAATTGCTTTGAAGAAATCGCGTAAGACGAATTGAACAAATGGAACAAATGCCCATCTCCGATACCGACAATGTCACACGGGGACGAAGTGAATTTTGTATCGTAGTTTGTCCCAATGACGAGGGTTGACGGGTTATTTCGGGCATTCACCACCCTTCGAATATAGAAACGAATTGGAAAAAACTTCGACCACTCAGTTGGTACACGAATTGGTTCTAGGATGCTGAACCTTCATCCGCTATCAGCTCTAAATACTGCAGCCCTCAATCGTATAAAAAAATAAACAATATTTTAAAGTACCGTTAGTACAAAATTTTTATCCAATAATCCTTCCGCTATGGATGTGGAAACATAAATAAAAAAGTTGAGAGGCGGAAACACTCCAGACTGCGTATAGAAGTTCCGAATGATCAAATGTCCGACAGTGAGAAATTCCAAAAATGCATTTTTTCGACCGCCAATGTTTCGGCAAAGCGAAATTCAGAAAACGCATATTTAGGTACGGTTGCGCATATATGTTACAAATGTTCGTTACAACGAGCGGCCAATAGTTCACAGTGCAATTTGAATTATCGCTCAGAAATGAACCAAATTAAACGTGTTTTTCATCACAAAAAAAGCTGTAACTTCTAAACTAAGTCCATAGCCAAGTTGAGGGTGGTCTCAATCGTTTTGTTTTTATTCACAGAATTCAGATTAAAAAAATAAGAGAAATAAAATAGGTATTTTTTGAGATATTCAATGTTTAGTCGATTAATTGTTAATTAATAATAGTTCAAACGGTGCAACATAATTGTATTTATTTTTATTGCATAAACCGTGTAAAAATAAAAGAAAAATCTGACTTGATTTTTTTAATTATTATTGGCGTTTGTCGAGATATATCGATTTGAAATTTGAAATATCGTCAATAATTGGAAACCTTCAATCTACTGCATCTCAATAGCGGGTGCTGAAAACGGCAAACCCCGAAACCCGTGTCTCTTCATTTTCGATGTTTATTGATGTAAAAAATCGTGGGGCAAACACTTTGAGTCAAGGGTACGCGACTACCCGAAATGCCATGGAATGTCCCATACACACTTTTTCTGAATTATGCTCGTTCGAAACATTGGCGTTCGGAGCCTTGTCACGTCGGTGTAATGCCGTTTCGGAACATTGCCGAGTCACTGTCATGAACAGTCGGTACCGCGAGCTCGGTCGAAACATCGGTGGTCGAAACATTGCATTTTCGAAATTTCGCACCACCGGAACTTTGAGCATTAGGAACTTTGATGCGCTTCCGGACTTCGATGGAATCGAGCACTCCGGTGTGTATCGTCACTAACTCCACAGTCACAAATGTGTAGCAGAGAGACACAATGAGAAGGAAAATGAAAAACACGAACACAACAAAAATTCTTACCGGCGGGTCCGTCAGATGAGTGAGATGAGGGAAGTTCGAATATATCGGTTATTCGTGTCACGCGCGACGAAGCTATTTTCGGGAACTATAGAGGGAAATAAATGAAAGGAAACAAAAAAAAGAAAGAATGGGAGAAAAAAGTTGTCGAGTGAAAGACGGATGAGCGGGGTACCTGGGCCAAATAACCAGTCCTTGAAGATTGCCAAAACTAATTAGCGAAGGGTTTCCCAATGTCCGTATGGGGTCATAGCGTTGAAGGGTGGAGAACAGCGGGGAGGGCGGCAAAGAAAGAGCAATGAAAGACAAAGCTCGCCTTTGTGCTGCCAGCTCGGAGTAATGGCTCACCGGAACGAACTACCCGCTTCTTTTCGCTATATCAGATATATGCATGTATATGGGGCAAAATTTCCCAATTCACCGAACTGAAACCCGTCTATCCCCCGATGTGGTCAATGATTTTTTTTTAGTATCTTTGGGATCCTACGACCTCACTAATTTTTTTTGAGATTTTTTAAGCCCCTCTTTCCCCTCCCCTCCCCCACCATATTATTTGTATCAAGAGGTAACTGCTATTTGCCCCCGTTTTTTTGGAAGAAATTTTCTTTCCGGATACTCTATTGAAATTGAAGAACTTTTTTCATAAAATTCGAGTGGGCAGCGGGTTCCTAATATTTTTATTTATTTTTTTGAAATTTTGCTAGAATTCGAGTTTTTTCGAAATTTGAATGTATGATGATGGTTTTTCATCTAAAAAAAGAAAAGAAAAATTGAATCTGTCCTGCAAAAAATCGATATTCCAATAATTTCAATAGAAAATCGATAGGAAATAGAAGTTACCTTCTGATAATAGCAACAATTAATTAATACTCAAAAATCGATTTTCTATCGAAATAATCGAAATACCGATTCTTTGCGAGATAGATTTCATTTTTCTTTTTTTCTTTTTTCTTATATGATTATGGAAAACCATTATCATATATTGAAATTTTGGAAAAACTCGAATTCTTGCAAAATTTCAAAAAAAAAAAATTAAAATATCAGGAACCCGCTGTCCACTCCAATTTTATGAAAAAAGTTCTTCAATTTCAATAGAGTATCCGAGAAAAAAAATTCATCCAAATAGAAAGGGCGCAAATAGCAGTTACCTCTTGATAAAAATAAAATGGTGTCGGGAGGGAAGAGAAAGGAGGGGTCTAAAAAATCTAAAAAAAATTAGTGAAGTTGTAGGATCCAAAGTATACTAAAAAAAAATCATCGTCCACATCGGGGGATAGGAGGGTTCCAGTCCGGTGAATTAGGAAATTTTACCACATATATCAAACTAGATCTACAGATTCCATGTGTTTAATGTTTTTTGATTTTTTTTCTCACGTTCTGCTGCAGGTGCGAGGGTGGCTGGCTTCAACTCGAGGGTGGAGCTCGAGTTTGCGGTCGGAACGAACGATTTCAACAGCCTGTCGTTCTATTTTCCGACAAACACACGGCAACGTTGTCGATGCAGTGAGTACAGTCCACGTGTTTTTGAATTTTTGAATATTTTTTTTTTCGTTTTTATCCATGTAAATATATTTATTAATCGATTATAATTTTTCTGTAAATATTTCATGATATCATATTAGATATTTTGTTCTTGAAATAATTGATAGATTATGATTTTTTGAGTTATATTTATAGATATGTGAATGTAGAAAACAACATTTTTAAGAGGCTTGGGAAACAGAATTTTTCACAGTGCTTTTTGAGATACTTTGAATGATTTTGAAATAACTAGGATATTGGAGAGTTCCTGGGCCCCATATTGTGGCTGTTTGAGAAGGGAATGTAAGGTGTTTCATGTCATTTTAGGGATATGGGGCCGCTGGGACCTCAGATATTCTAGTTATTTCAAAGTTAGTTCAATAAATTGAATAATAATCGAGAAATAGTTATCGGAAAACAGAAAAATTGCACATATTTCAAACGGAGAACTTTGCCTCGAATCGGCGCGTACTAAAAATTAAACCAAAAACCTCAAATTAGGCTTAAAATTCACGTTTTCGTCTCGGAATTGATTACCACCTCGTCGCAATGAAAATTCAAAAATGATCCAAATTAGAACCATCCTAATCTATAAATACACAGTTTCCGGACTACCGGAGAACGACGGAAGACCGGTCTACGCGTTCATTATTTATGTGGCCTAATTGGCTTAGTATGGAAACAGGCAGACAGCAACGGAGAGCGATAGAAAGAGCGAGAGAGGGTGGAAAACGAACAGATAGACGGATAGAAAGGTAGCTAAAGGTCGTCGACCTCGTAATGCTTCGTTACGGTCCTCATCAAATATTTATGGGTGGTACCTCGTCGTCGTCGACCACCAACGGTACCAACACCGTCACCGCTATTGGTGGCAACGCGAGCAGGAAGCTATCCCACTTGTCCCGATGCATAGAGACGTCGGATCTATATATCCACTCCCCCTCCGGCCGCCCACCCGGACCCCGTGGTCGGTACCTCTGGCCTTACTCTATATCTCCGGATTCGCATCCACTTCAACTCTCGCCACTCGTGCCCCTCCCCCCGAACCTCACGGAGATCCCGAACATACAGTAGACAATATATAGCCCAGTTAAGGGGCAGGATATGGCTGGTAACCATCGAGATCGGAAATCGAATTCTACCCATCCGTATTGAATATTTAAAATTCACGGCTGCACAAGACGAAATTGTGAAGTCTATGATTGCCAAACATTGTAAATATTTGTTTTTTTTGTTCCCTTTATCTTTTTTTAAATTATTTTCCATTGTGTTTACGTGAATGAAGATTATTATTTGTTCAATTTGTTTTATTTTTGTTCAATGAGGATTTGTGAAATATTTGGTCGTTACGATCGTATTTAATAATCACATTCATTTGATTTTCCGTGTAAACCCTCGCATTGTGGAATCTTCGGTGAATCATTCGTTCCATCCTCGATTTCATGGGGAACCGGAGAAACGAATGAACAAAAATACTTCTGTATTTACTCCGGTTTTATGTCAAATAAAACTCAAAGCATCGCTCAATTTTATTTCACATTTCCGAACGAATATTGATAGAAGCAGTGTATTGAAAAAATTGTTAAAAAAGACATGGAAAATAAAAATAAAAAATACACGAAACTGATCAATCTCTACGGTATTATTGTGTTGGTCAAACCACTACTTTCACATTGTAGAATAGAATAAGTTATTTCTCTGCAAGAATCATTCTCTAAATCTATCATGATCGATAAATATGTTTCTCTTTTTTTATGTTTAATTATCTATCTTTTATTTTTTTTTCCCTTCTTTCACCGTCAATATCATTTTGTAAAATAGCTGCAGTTCCACCGTCTGTGCGGGTCATGCAATGACTGCATTCAAAAATAGATCATACAATGAATTATCGATATAAAATAACGATGAAATAAATAAATGACTAATATATGTCGTATTTTTATTCTTGCAAATAATAATAAATAATACATTCTGTTGAGGAAAATCGATTTTTATTCCTTCTGCGATGATAGGATTGAACTTCACTTGCAGATTTGCACTACATCGACGACATCAGTCTTCTATTTTTTATTTTTGAATGTTTTTTTTTGTAACCATTCCAATATCCCCGGACTCCTCGATATTCCCGTTTGCCCCAATATCCATCCCTCTCGAGTTTCCAGCATCCCCGAAAACTCTCATATTATATTCGTGCGACAGACACGCCATTCCCGTCTCGTTGTGTCGTCAAGCTCAGACGCTTCTGGTGTTTAAACATGTTGGTCACGGAATTCGTTATGGCGTGGAAGGACCAGAGGGTGCCAGGGAAGGAAAGAGAGGAAAGGGGACGACATCGGGCGAGGCAAAAGTTTTCGATATCGAAGTCGCGAGCGACACAAACTGTGACACAAAATAGTTCGCAGTATGTTTCGCAACAACATGAGAGCGTCGCTTCTTCCGATTATTTCGCACGTCTTCGAGTAATCTTCGCGTGTCTCGAGTCGACGTTCCGAGACCAGGGATGGGCATTTGTTCAATAAAAATGTATTTGAAATTCTTTCATTGCAAAATTATCACGGATTAAAATTGTTATTAAATATCAGAATTAATCCGAAAAGCAGTAGTTTAGCCAAATTATTTATTATTATAATAAAAATGTGAAAAATGTTATTGCTGCATGATAGTTGATCAGATTTATTTATTTGGAAGAGTATTTCACATATTTTTTCATTGATTAAGTACCCATCCCTGCGAGAAATTCCCACGTTGTACGAAATTGTCAAAACAAGTTTTTTTATTCAAACTTTTCGAAGGATAAACAAAAGCTTTTTGGAGTAATTTAGGGGCACATTGTGCAACAGTAGACATTGACGCAATCGATCACCACCTAAATTATTCGATCGCAAGCGAAGCACTGTTGACAAAAGCACTGGTCGCTTGCGGTACGTTGCACGATTTTTTCGGACGCTCGTCAATTATAACGCGTTCTCTTTTTTTTTCATTTTTTGTTTGTACATGTAACAAGACTTGCAACAATGCCCGAAAAAATGCTGTTCCGACAAGTTCACCCTTATTCGCTATTAAACACGCTGCAAATCACCAGGGGTAAATTTGTTAAGACTTTTTTTTTAAGTGTCTACATGTGTTTTAAGTGTATACATTGTTTTTCCAAAAATAACGACTTCAAGATTTTTTTTATACTCGGCAAACCATTTCTCACCTCAAACGGAAAACCATTCACTCCGAAGTGTTCACCCATGATCTTTGTTCATGTTTTCCAATGGACAAACAATTTCCCCATTCGCTTCGGGTAAAAAACAAAAAACAAAAAAAAACGCGCCGACCTTCCACAGCTATTGAATGAGATCAATAGACGACCAGAAAACCGATTAAATTTTAACCAATAACTTCAACAAGTCGAAATAGTGAAAAGGATTGCAACGAAAAAAAAAAAAAAAAACAGAAAAAACAGTTTTCAACCCACCCGCAGTTTGATGCAACGCCCTTCAAAAGTGCATGGCTACCGTTAACAGCTCCGGTTTCCATTTACCATCGGGAAAAAAACACGGAAAAACACCCGGAGTAACTCCGTTTTTATGTATTTATATATCAATTTTTTGTGTTTTTTTTCTGGTATACCCAGTCGCAAAATAACTGGTGCAAAGATTTTATAACGGGTCGACCTGGGCGCACGCCAGTGCGATGGTAAAGAAATAAGCTACCTGCTGTCCCAGATAGCCCCATCGATCCGTGATTGATAGTTTGAAACTCGCTTCTTCCGCTCACCGCTTTGGTGTGTACCAAGGGCCGTATAGCCCGCGACCCGCCCACTACAACCATCGCCGGAATATCGATTTCTCATAGCAGGAGCAAGAGCACTACGCTCGCTCTCGAAAGGGGATCCCGCAACCGCGCTCTACGCAATATAGACGATTCTCTACCTCTCTCTATTCCATTCTATATATATGTTTATATATGGGCCAAAATTTCCCAATTCACCCCCCCCCCCCCCCCCGATGTGGACGATGATTTTTTTTTTAGTATCCTTTGGACCCTACGACCTCACTAATTTTTTTTTACATTTTTTAGACCCCTCCTTCCCCTCCCCTCCGACCGCCATATTATTTTTATCAGGAGGTAACTGCTATTTGTCCCCTTTTTATTTAGATGACATTTTTTTTCCGGATACTCTATTGAAATTGAAGAACTTTTTTCATAAAATTGGATTGGGCGGCGGGTTCCTCATATTTTTATTCATTTTTTTTTAATTTTGCAAAAATTCGAGTTTTTCCGAAATTTGAATGTATGATAATGGTTTTCCATCTAAAAAACGAAAAGAAGAATCAAATCTATCTTGCGAAAAATCGATATTCCGATTATTTCGATATAAAATCGATAGGAAATGGGAGTTACCTCCGGATGATAGCAACAATTAATTCATACTCAAAAATCGATTTTCTAATTGTTTCTAAAATGTATCCGTACATTTTTCGTGTAGAACGAAAAGTTTGGCTGTGAAGCTCGTTTGAAGACAAATTTTCGTCAAACATCGGTTTCAAATGCCTGTATGTCTTAGAGATATTGAATTTTTTTACTTGCGGCTTCGATCCTTTTTGAAGGAAATTTAATTCCCTAGAGAATGATATGCGGCGGACTCAGTTCCAGTAGTTTTTATGAGCCCACGTATTGAAAGAAGCGAGAAATGTATTTTTCCTCCGTTATTTATAGGGGAAAAAAGGGGACCCCCCTTTGCGACGGGCCAAAAAAAAACATTTTTGAGTGTGCTCTTCGCGAGAATTTTTTTCAGGCCAAACACTAGCTTTAACGACCGTGCAATCCAAGAAAAAAAAAATTGTTATTTTGACACAGTCTACCCAAACATATTTATTATTTTTCGTGAAAGTAGAGCATGCACTCGTTCATTTTCTATTAAATTGGTTTTTTTCATGAACAATTAGTCGACCCGCCAATATGATTACTTCAATGTAGAAAAATTGCATGTATTTAAAATGGGACACTTCACCTACCTTAGGAGGGTAGTTAGAATTGTACTAGAAGGTTCAAAATAAGCTTAAGATTTTTCTTCTCTTTTTTATAATCGAGCTTCGAGGCGTCCCAACAAAACATTCGTAAATTACCCAAATAACAACAGCCCTAATACATACACAAATCTATTTTTATCCCTTCCATGAACTCTCTTCCGGTCTTTCTGTCTGTCTCCCCGCTCTCCGTCGCACTGAGAAAGAGATGAAAAATGACGAGCCACTCGTGAATTCTCTCGTGTATCTCACGTATCCCACAAGCGGTTAGTCATGTACTCGTGATATGACGGAACAACGAGATGAACTACCGATATTACCAGCCGCACCATCAATGCCAATTCCCGGCTCCATGTTTCCATTCGTCGTCTCCTCAAACCCAACCCTACCGCGCTTAGCTACAGCATTCTGACAATTCGAACATGGCGTTATCATCAATTCACGTTTCATAGAGCGATTTTCATTGTCATCAAATCGAGTAACGAAATCTACTCAATGAAAACACTAAAAAATCTTGTTGGGAGAAAAAAATATTTTTTTAGAACCGTTTGTATGTCGTTTATCGAGCTTTCGTGCGATATCGAGTTCGGTGTTCCCACTTTAGGTAGAAAAAAATGTTGTCTCGAATTGAACGACGAGTTATATTAGAAAAATTATTTTACGTTTAATTGCAGGCCCTCGCACCTTTAATTGGACTCGAGCAAACTTCCATGGTTTCTTCCAGTACCTTCGTACGTTTCTCCAATACTTTTCAACAAAGACATCGGATAAAATCTCCAAAAAAAAGGGGTTTATCCTCGTAATGAGAAGATTTTTCAGATATTGTTTCCTCATCGTCTTCCAAATACCCGAAAACTCCACTATTAAGTTTCGAACGAAGAAGAAAAATAAAATTCTTCGTATTTTCACGAACAGGCGAGAAAAAAAATATTCGGATTAGGGTCGTGCAAAGCAAAAGAAAAATCATGGGCCGCAAAGGAAACTAAGCTATATATTCGTATCGAGAAATTTTGATTCGTGACCGACTGATCGATACGAAAAAAAGCTCAGTTTTCAGCGAGCTTTCGCAATCTTTCCCGGAGTTTTGCTCGGATTTCAGCCGTTCTCTCCACCTTCTGTCCCTGCAGCAGCGTCGGGAAAGGGTGCGGTGGAGGGGTTAGGTCGCTCCCGCTTCCATAGCGGCTTCTACTGATTGGATGGATGCGGGTCGTGCCGCGTTTGCATCTCTCGAACGGAGCTGATCGCGCCAGCCTTGACGAGACGAGATCGGAGCACTCACGTTCGTCTCGTCTGTCGTCTCACTTTCCACCGAGTACTGATTGAATTTTGAAATATGGCAAACAGATTTTTTTTCTTCTTTCTCTCTCTTCCCGGATGACGAACGTTGATACTCGACAATTTTTCAAACCAGCTCCCGTGTAGATTACAATTGTCATTTCTCGTACATGGAATAAAATAGGGTTTGTTTTTTTTAAATCTTTACTGCGGTGTACGAACCAATTTAACGATATTCGTCGGAAGAAATATTTTTATCAATGCAAGGGAAGTCTATTCGTGGTTATTATCATTATTATTGTTACTAATTATAAAAACACAAGCTGATCAAAATGATATTTCCAATAGCTCTGATTATTCCTTCTTGCTGAAAGGGGTAATTACATTTTTTTATAATCAAAGAAGATATAGGTTGTGAGATATTTTCTCCAAAAGATGAATTATCGTCTTATCAATTTTTAGAATGTCACAAGAAATAAAGCTCTATCGTCCCAATCGCATCATTGTAAGAAGCCAGAATTAAGTGTCGGGCCAATTTTACACTCACGAATAACTGTTTATTAAATTGTTTGAACCTCATCGTGATAAAAGTTAGGAAAAGATACATTTTACATGAATTTACGTCGGACAAGAATGAAAGAAAAAAAAACAAATCGCATTCATCGTTGAATACATAAATCTCGGCGTTGAAAGGAAATCTGAAAACACTATTATATTTTTCAACGGCATATATATCTCCAGCTCCTCCCCCTCTTCTTCCTTTCGATCTTGTACGTATCTTCATTGTTCAACCCCGTGGAAATCCCCGTTTTCATTCTCAAGGAAATCGTCTGTGGTGGAGTTGGTGAAAACGTTGAAGAGCAATTCGGCGTGTGGTCGTAGGGTACGAGTGAAATACGGAGAAGGGCCAAGAGTGAGCAAGCAAGGGAGCGAGCAAGCGTGAGGATCCTTCCGTGCGGTATGTCCGTGCGTTTCGCTCTGGTAATCGCGATACGTTAGGTTACGGCATCTATGTATAATGTATAACCACCGTCGACCGGTTTGGTTGTGTAGGAACGAAGCGGTGCCACGCAAGACCGAGTTCTGCTGTGGAATTCAACTTCCGAGAGGCTATAAATATTTAGATCTCGAGGGAAGAGGGAAATAGTCGCGGCGAAGGGAGATCTATATGTTATATAGGTATATATATACAGATGAGCAGTGACTGGTATAAATATCGATACACATAATAATAATTAACTTACAATGAGACATACGATGATGATGAGTTGACTATAAATTGATTTATTGAATAACTGCTGCTATTATAATACATAATGATATATTTATAACAATGATAATATTGTTATTAATTCATAAATACATATGTATATTAGGGTGGACCCCCCCCCCCTCGATAAGTTCGAAATAAATTTTAAAAAATATGTGCAAAACCCCAGCACTGTAGTCCAATGCGAAGACGTGCCTGTAAGCTCGTTTGTTTCCCATTTGAATAACATGGGATTTTCAGACTAATTCAGTAATTATTTTTTGGAAGTAAAGATTTGGAAGAAAAATATTATTCATATAAATCTATTCTCAATTGGTATATCCACGTGTACATTTTTTTACAAGGCGTTATCACAACCTTTACCCCCCCCCCCCCCCCCCTCTATAATACACAACGGCAAACTGATTCAGGCGAGGTCTTGTTGAAAATTTTACACGTAGATTTACCAATTAAGAATAGATTTATATGAATAATATTTTTTTTCAATGCTTAGGAGCACTTCCGAAAAATAACGACTGAATTAGTCTAAAAATCCCATGTTATTCAAACGGGAAACAAAACGAGCTTACAGGCACGTCTTCGCATTGGACTACAGTGCTGAGATTTTGCACATATTTTTTTATCTATTTCGAACCTATCTGGGGGGTGCACTTGTCGAAATTCGTCAACACCCCTATTAAGATCCATCCTAATATATATACGCAACGACTGGTATAAACATATAATACTACATATAAAAATAATTGGTTGATTATGAATCGATGCATTCAATAATTGCTGCATAATAATTTATAATAATTTTTCAATAACAATAATGATATTACATATATACCTCGAAAGAGAGAGAGAGAGAGGGAGGACGATAGGCAGACATATATAAAATGAAAAAGAGAGGATGAGAGGATCTGCTCTCGGTTACCTATTTTTCCCAGTAGTCTAGGTCGGTGTGGGTCAGGCATCTCGGAAGCGTTGGAAAATTTCAGTAACGCGAGATCTTTACCGATACACTCTCGCCAAGCTCCTCGTCAAGTCCTTCCTCACCGACGAGCCAGATAGTCGTCGACATCGTCGAGATCGTCGACGTCGTTGACGTCGTCGTCGTCGTTTTCTTATGCCTGTGGTATGCATCGTCCCCGGTGCGAAACGTCCGCCGGAGCCCCGGCTACTCGCGATAAGTAGATACGACCGTGTCGATCAGACGAAGGTACCTACCGCAGAGGTAATTGGATATCACGAAACCGCCGGGCTATTAGCAATTTTATGGTTATTATTTATACGACGGTTATAACGAACCGGGTTGGGCTTAATGAAGAGTTAATAATTTATCGAGTTTCCAATTAGTCGGATGAGGCTCGTTCGCAGGAGGGATATATAAGATCGTGAGTTAATAATAAACTCGTTACGTTCGGTGTGTAGACGCGACCGGTTGAGATCTCGTGACAAGATGGCGGAAGCGTCAGAGATACTAATCCGAGCGTCGGCAAAAAAACGTCGTCCAATTTGCCGACAAGCGTCGTAGCAATTCTCGCATAGGAACGAAGTAAAAACGAATTAAATAAATTTCATTTTTGTTCGGCGTAAATTCGCGGTTCACCACGAAAAATGGGAATTTCACGTGAGTCTATATCACGTTCAATTCACCGGAACTACTAATTGTGATGCAGTTTTTAAAGATTGGTCAAAATTTTATTTGGAAATTTTTCATCGGAAAAATGAAATGCTTCATCCGACAGTATAATATTTAATTCTATTTTCTACCAGCGAAAGTTGTCGAGCCGGCGTAGATCGAAATTTAACACACACAAGTTTTCTGATTTTATCCGTTTTTCATTATTATTGTTATTTTGAATAGTTGAATCGGATTTATTAATTCTACAACTACAGGAAGTCCTGAGATCTCGTCAATCTCCATTTATCGGACTCGGGTGACACACAACGGACTTTTCATTCGATTTTATTCATGGCAGTTCGTGTTTTATGATCTACGTTCCTCGCATTGGTCACAAAAGTATTTAATTGTTGTGGGGTGGAATTTTCGCTGCCATTATCGTGAGTTAGGATTCAAAGATAACGATGATCGATGACAATAGTTAACTCCCAAATTTCATCCGTGCATAATTTTGCCACGCGAGGCTCAACTGTAAACGAGTTTTGCAGTGAAAAGTTAATCTTGACTGGCCTCTCTCGCTCTCTCGTTTAGATACGTTTTGTCCACACCACCGAACACCGACAGTGATCCCCCGAGAGAAATACAAACTTCACTCGCCGCAGCACAGTTCCCCTTCGGTGCGAAAAGTTATTCCCGAACGTGTCGGGCGACACCGGGGACCCCAAACTTTATTAAAGACAAATCATCGGCTCTCCACATTTTCCCCTCGTCGCAGTCACAATTGTAAGCACCCGGAACCACGTGAATCTTCTCCAGGGGAATTTAGTGCGAAAACCTTTCTTCATCCATTTAGTTATAATTTCTCGAGTGCCAATTAATAAAAATAGATATATATCTATTTTGCTTAAAACAGAGTCTGCAGAACGCGCCTTGAGAAAGCGAAACTTACCGACGGAATCCGGGGTAGGAAAGATTTTTGTTTTTGGATGAAATATTTTTTTAGAATGGTTGAAGTTTAATCTAAAATTTGGATTGATTATTAATCTTCCAAACATGATACCTAGACTGTATTCTCGAATTCGAGAAATTCAAAGAAAAAATGCAACACGATGTTTTATAAAAACATCGTGTTCCATTTTTTCGCTACTTTCGGGGATTCCAGTACATCCGTTTTTTCGATCAAGTTTTAACGTTGATGTTGGCATAGATATTACATTGAACGATAGAAATGACTACAAGACTGTTGATGTCCATCCGATGGCGATGGTAAAATTAGAAAGACGAAGAAAACATTTCATTTTCTCGGTCATTCTTAACGCTTACACCACACCTCTTGTTTTTCAATCAAACACCACATCAAGGGTCAATTCAACCTCACACAAACTCTAACTGTCCGCCATTTTCAATTGTCGAGTGCTGTCGGGTAGAACAAATTCTCCAATTTACTTTGAACATTGTTAAATCAATCGATATCGATCAAAAGTGCGATTACAATTATTTACATGCATAAAAGAAATTATGAGACAAGAAAACTTTTTTTAAACTTTATTCACAAAAAAATGACAGGGTCGAGATGACCCCGTGTGTGGTCTAAGGGTTAAGCCAGAGCCCTCGTGCTTGACATTGAAGGAGCGGGCGAACCACGACTGCCTACGAAGCATGTAATGAAGGGAAGACCGAAGATAGAAGTAAGCGTAGGTTTTTTCGACGCAACAAGCGTTTCATGCAATACGTTGCATAGGATTCTCCATCGATCGTTTTTACTGCCTACGAAGCATGTAATAAAGAGGAGACCGAGGATAGAGGATAGAATGGTGCTTCGTGACGCGAAAAGCGTTTCATGCCATACGTTACATCGGATTCTCTATCAATCGTTTTTTTCCCTAATGAACGTGAAAACGTTTCCCTCAAAAAAATGTTATCAAACATCAAACTATCGTAACTCTCATTTCTAATCTATCGATTTGTAGATAGACCCCGCGTCCACAAAAATCAGAAGAATTTATATTTTCTCTCTCGGTACGATATCACGGTCCATAGAAAAATGAAGAATATTCCGATTGACTATCCGGAGATCGAGGAGTAGAAAAAAGACGGCGAAAAAAAAGCAAAGAACAACGTATAATCGAGGAAAAATCACTTTTTGTTGGCCCAATCCCCACAGAATCCAATTTCCGTTGGGTATTCTGTCTCGCACGAAGTGAGCAAGCATATTTACTCTACGGCTAGCTGAAACGGGACGATCATGCCTGCGGTCATTTTTGCCTATATCCACTTCGACTTCGAACCGATATATCCACTTTTTTCGTGGTCGCATCGTTTTTAAAACGAGATCAACCGTGCGCGAGAATTTTTTTCGGGAATCGTCTGTGATCTCGAAAATACGAGGGTTGGAAAAGTACATAAACGGATGCGAGGCGGCTAGTGATCTCAAAAAAAGTTGATAAAAAAAGCTAGATGCATAAATCCGTCCGGAGCGCATTTTAGTTCACAAGGGATCGCTGACTTTAATATAACTTAATTAGATGAATACATAAATTCCCACGATGCGGCTATGAAGATCCTCAGCTTTTGTTTTTATTGTTTTTTTCTGACAGATAAGTTACATTCTCTCGATGTCTTGCTCGAAATAAAATAGTCTTTAGGGATTTTCCTCTCGGTTGTAATATTTGCGAGGTAGTTATATGACACCCGTTAGAAACTACGCTCGATAAAATTTCAAGCAAAACCTAATATTGACTGAACTCGGGCCCGATTGAATTTCCACGCGGGTCGGGTCGACCAAATACATTGAAGCTCTATAAGAATTTAACGATTTTAATTGCAATCATCACAAACTTGATGCAACCTGTACGTGATACTCATTAAAACTGTTATGATGGCTAAACCAATATTGTTATAAACCAATACTCGTTATCGAGTCGCGGCAATGGCCAAAATCTTTTTTCACTCTATTAAATTACACGAATTAAATATCTCAATGGCGAATATAATTGATAAATAAAGATAGAATCAAGTCAATAGCCCATTCTAACAAATATAACAGTTTTTTCGTATCTTTCCAGTTTCGATTTTTATTCGAAACGGGAAAAATATCTAAAAAATGTTTAGAAGTTTTTTCCTAACGTTTCATTTTCGAGAAAAACACGCAACTCGTTCGAGAAATAAAAACAGAAGTGCGAGCAGGAGTGCGAGGAGTGCAGGTTTGAGAGTAAAACGACGACGTGAAATTTGAAGCGAAAGATAATATTGAGAAGCTGCGAGATCGGTAGAAGGGGAGGGGTTTCGGTATCACTCGCTGCTTGTGCCAACGCTCGAGCGGTCGTTCTTTAAGGTGGATGGGTGTGAGAAACCTTTTCATTTCCTGCGCCCCTTTCCGGTTTATCGACACCCTGTCAAGCATTTCACTTGGCACGCGGTGGTGCGCACGAGGGGGTGCAAGGGTGGGAGAGAGGAAGGGAGGAGAAAGGAAGAGCCGATGGCCCACTTACGAGACCAATTCCCATCGGATGATAAATAAGGTTTCATAGCTTTTTTTCGAGAAAAACGCGAAGCAACAGCACCTTCTCCCTCTCCGAACCGGCAGAAGCCAGTATTTCGCCTTCGTTCCATGTCGCAGCGAGGAAGCCACGCGAAAGGGTGGAAACGCCAACCGGGGGCGCAGGAATATCACTCGGAAAAAGATGTTTTTCCACTGTGCACAACGGTACGAAAGGATAAGGAGCAAACGGGTCGCGAGAATAACGTCAGAAGGAAGACGTTGACGCTACCCTACAAGTCTCCCCTCACCCGCTCCTCTCGGCAACCCCTGCGTTGACTCAGAAGCTATAGCGAAAAATATATCTGATAAATATTTCAACGATGGAACGAAAGATCTCGCGTTGTACGGCGCACTTCCTTTTCCCTACCTCCTTTTCACCCCCCCCCCCCCGCGTTTCCCTCCTTCCGCCTTTCAGTTCATTGCTTTTCACAGCAAACGTCGAATTTTCTACGGCTCGACATTCACTCCGATATTACTTTGCGTACTGCGGAATACACGTTCGAATATAATCGACGTCGTAAAATAATTTGAGAGAGATGGACATTATTTGGTAAAATAGAGAAAAAACGGAGACGAAGCAGAATTGATTGGGAACTATTTGAGTGTAATTATACGCAAGTAATGGTAGAACTAATTGTGCGTGGAAATTATTTGAAGAATGAAACAGGAAAAGAAGAAAAAAAAATTACATGAAATCAACTGCGAAACTAAGATTGACTGTGGATAATAAAGGCAATTTTTTACCTCGACAAGGATGAATAAAAGACTTCAAGAAAATACCCAGGTCTCCATTGTTCCAGCGATCTCCGCGAAGCGCATGAAAAAAAAATCTTTCCGTTTTTTTTCTACTCTTTTTTTTTTTATTTCTCGTGACGAGAGCCGAGCCGTTTGCCATCGTCCTGGACCACTTCGTCACGTTTCTACGGGCACGAAGAAGGCGATAAAAATGTTCTTGACACGCACGTATTTTCTTCGAGGTTCTCGAAGTTAAATTGCCTTTAGCATTACGGAATACTAGGCAATCAAATATATGAAAATATGTTCCAGCCAGATGTAATATATAAACCTCGAGGGATCGATGACTTTTACCGCGTCTTCCCACTTTTTACATATAAACGTCTCATTTTTATCCTATTATTATTATTATTATTATTGATATTATTATTACATTTTTTTACAGAGTTACTCAAAACACGACGAGGTCTCAGTTCCTGGCGTACTTCAGTTTCGCATCGAACTCCAGTGACTCTGTAGGATGGCCTGTCAGGAATGGGAAACCTGTCAACAATACTGGTAAGCAACATTCTATACGTAATATTATTTAAAGTACTAGGACCCACCAATTTTATCACTTACCATCTTGCACTTTGAGACTAAAGATTCAGCGTATGACATTGAAAGATCAAAATGATGTTGAAATGTTCAAACATTCAATCTTTATTGTTAAATAACTTGTTCACACGTAATTTTTCCACCATTTTATATGCTAGAAAAATTCGAGACGACTATTATTCCAACTTATAAGCAGCCGATAGTGTCGATGATTTTATCTTTAAATCTAACCAAACTCCGAAAATACCAAAATAACGGTGTAACCACATTTTTTCTTATTATCAGACCTCAATCATTGCTTTCATCGTTACGTTCTCCTTTTTTCTCCAAAGTGCCAATGACTGTATTCACGTAGACAATACGCCGGTGCAATTTGCCGGTTCGCAATTTCCTTTTGAAAGTACCGAAGGCACCACACGTGCGCCCGTAAAGTGTGAAGTCTATTGAAGAGAAATTTACAGAATCGGTGATGCACTTTCCGCTGTGGTACTACCATAGGTCCCTCTGGTATCTCTCTCGCTCCCTTCCTCTTGCTCTCTTCTTCACCCTCTCTCCCTCTCTCTCTCTCTCTCTCTCTCTCTCTCTCGCTCTCACTCTCTCTCGCTCTCTCTCACTCTCTCTCGCTCCTCCTCACGTACGCCATCGTTCCGAATAATCTATAGAGCTCGGAGCAAACGTTTGCAGACAGGCGCACGAACCTCGCTGTAAATTCACCACTCGCCGGCGTTATAGCTTCTCCCTTCGGTGGGTATGGAACGATATATATATATATATAAATTGGTACGTGGCTTGTAAAAATTCACAGCAATGGTTGACACTCCACCTCTGCACGAAGTGTCGGATGTCCCACGCTGTGTGAAGCGTGGATTGACGTATACGTTTGCATCGACCATTGATCAATATGCCATAATTAACGGGCCGCGCCCAGCCGGTCGCCACACACGTTGATTCATACCACTGTCGAGGGAATGATATTGTCGACTCGTCAGGCTTAAGGTCGTCGAGGTAGCCATCGAGTTGACTGAGGCTCTCGAGTACGGATCTGCAGACTGAGTGATCATCAATTGTTCAATCGATCGATTTATTATTTACTTTTTTTATTGTTTCATCGTGCATTTTTCAAGCCCGCGGAAGTTTCAAATTGAAAGCGGAAATTGAACCCAAAATTAAATATCGATAATTTGATGATGAATAAGTGAATGAATAGATGAATAAATGACCATCGATAATTTAATTTACAATAATTATTTCGATGTTACTTCGATAACATGGAACCAAATCGATAATAGGAAGTATAAAACATTTCGGAGAGCTCCAATTAACGCCGAATTCCATCAAAAATTTCATCAACATTTATTTCGAAATCAAATTTAATTTTGAATAATGTGAATGCAAAAGTTTAAACTTTCAGTACATTAATGAATGTAAATTTGACCAACAGAGTCAAGAAGCTAATTCCACGGAAACCAGAGGCTGACCGTGCCGTCGACAAATCGCCAAGAAATTTATTTCGGGGCGGGTGAGAGACGTAATTTTGGGCTGCTTTAGGATAAAGGGGGGCGAAATTATGCGAGGTTAAGTGGAGGACAGTCTGGGGGCTTAAGGGGATAAGGATTGCGCGTCCTTGGTGGTAGCTCGATGGTACTAACGTACTGGGAGAGACCCAGTCGAGGGAGGAAGCCTTTGGCTTTCTGTCGTGGATTTTGGGACCCTCGCTGCTGATCCCCCACTGATATACTTGTGACGATTACTACGTTCCTGACCTACAAACCCGTTGCTCGTTAATTGCATAAACACGAGCGATAATTCTTCATAAAGCAAATTGTTGACTTTACTTTATGCACTCCAGCAGTATGAAAAGGATACAAGTTTCATTAGATTCTGGGGAAAAAATAATCTTCTAAAAGTAAATGATCGCTTGAACAAAAATTCATTCCGGAAAATGACCTAGAAAATGGTCACCGATTTTTCTTCGCTACTCGATATTTGAATTAAGAAAATTACAAATAGATAAGCAAATTTATTTTTCAAATTTCTTAATAACTTCTCGATAGCGAAAAACCCCGAATAACGTAACGAGTACTCGCAAATCGATTGAACTTATGTACTACTGCTCTTCAGTTTCCGCTTTAAATAAATTTGAAAAATCAATTTCACAGTGAAAAAATTCTTCGAAACCAAGCAAGGATAAAAAAAATACAGAAACGTCAGTGCGATCCATGGAATCGCCGTCAAGTACAATGTTCGCAATTTAAATTCATGTCCTTCCTACCATATTTTTCATTTTTTTCATGAAATCCCTTTTTCGTTTAGCTGACGGCTTGTCCCGCTACGTATATTTCCCGGCTCGTGATAAAAATTGAAAAAAGGGAGATAACGCAGCCCGCACGAATACTTGGCGGATGTGCGTATCAAACCCGTCGTCGAGACGTTACAGTCACGTCGCTCCACGTTAACGATATACATACGTCTCGCATCGTGTAATAAAGAATATCATGAAAAGTCGAAAAGAAAAAAAAGCAGACGTTCCGCGACGGTATTTCACCAACCTGGCGAATAAAAATTGAGGAAGACGTAACCAAGATTTTTATTTCAACGAGGAACGACGACGTGAAAAAAAGAGCTTAGGAAGAAAAAAAATGACGAGTCTGAAGATTCTAAGAGTCTCAAAGAGCATTATACAAATTGAAAAACGCCCGAACCGCGTTATATATTTCACGTTGACGCGAAAACGAGGCGAACGAAGAACGTGTAAGGAAAAAAAAAAAGTGCTCGAGGAGAAGAAGTCGAGAAGCCTCTGGTCGGACTCCTCGGAGAAGAGGTTGATAATAGAACAAGTCATTATGACAATTGAACGGTGAAAAAAAAAAAATATAATCTAACGAAGTAGTAGAAACAGAGTCCCAGCCGACTTCGGGACGTTCTTTGCTTTTGGGAATAACGAAAGGCTGCGGATTGAAGTTTTGAATGTTCAACGTTTCGACCGTTAATGTCACAAACGAGCCAAATTCTGGAAAACGTATATCGAGGTATAGTCGAATGGAATCGGTGAAAACCGCTCGATAAATTTTTCCATACCTTGATCTAGCATTCAGCGGTGGGAGAGATTGACGGAAAAATTGGAGAAGACATCGTTCCGGGAATCAACGTGCGGTACGATTGCAACCCCTTCCTCTATCCGTTGCGTTCGAGCTTTCGCGTTATTTCACATTCACACGGCATTGGCACAAGCATACACACATACACACACCCACACACGCGGACGCGCGTGGATGAAAAAAAACCTGCGGGGGAACTTACGAACGGAAAATCGCAATGATTTACGATGTCGAGGCAGCGGTGTGCAAGCGCGTTTAGCGCCGAGTAATTAATTTGCCTACGATCAGCCAGCCGGCGTTGTTCGCAAAGCTAGTTCGGAATTCGCTCGGTATCCTCGGCTTTAACCGTCACGGGTTATCGATGAGTGAGGAGAACCCATAGAGCGCGCGCCCGCGAGCACCTTGGATACGAAGAGGAGGTGGAGCGAAGAAGGCGGAAGCGAAGGCGAGGACGAGAAGTTTGAGTAATATAGTGGCGAAAAATCTTGGCCATAACTTAACCGTGGGCAGCAATTGCAGCTGCGACAGCTAGGTGCAATCCCGAACTCTTCACAGTCATCCAATGGCGGAAAATCTGATGTGGAGATTCACCCGTAAAAAAATGTTCTACGAAAGATTTTTCGACGATAATTGTTTATTATTATTTTTATTAATTGATGACAAAAATAAATCATTTAAAAAAATAAATAAATAAATAAATCATTAAAAAATTTAATTTAAATTTAATTTTCAATTTTTTTTAATTGAATCATTTCAATTATATACTGTAATTGATAAATTGATTTAATCATCTATTTATTATTATTATTTATGGATATTTATTTGGTATATGTATAGATTTTGATAATAAATAAACAGATGTTTATTTATTATCAATTTATTTATTATTTATAAGAATGAATAATAATAATAACAAAATGAATATAGATTCTGGAAAACAAATCTCGAGGCCAACCTCGAGTGATGCACTATACCTACATCTATCGTATGCTGTGGCTGTGGGTACGACGATGGCCCAGTTGGATCTCGTTTCTGATTATATTGGCACCGAAGTGAATTCACTGTCCATCTACCGTTATTCTTTCTTTTTCTGCGGAGCCGCGCTACCGGGTCAGTAGATTTTCGGGGGCCAAATTATAACGCGGAGAACGGAACCACGGCCGGCCTCCCCCTGCCCCTCTTTCCACGGCTATTCGAAATCTATTTCAATTTTAATTGCCCCGGAAATGTAGGTCGCGAATTCTCTCTTTCGTTTCGTTAGTTTTTGTGATGTTTGCAAGAGCTTCACACAAGTTTGCCGTGAATGGTCGTACGACGGCATACAAATTCTATTTATTCGTATTTTTTCTGATGGAAACAAATTGTTTCGTGTTTTTGTGAATAAAAAAAATTGGGTTGAGAAAGATCGAGTATGTGCGTTGGATTTAATAAAACTGTACAAAACAAATAATTGTATAAAATATTAAATCGTAGTGAAAAGAAGATAACGAAATAATGAATAAAACTATCAAACTATATATAGATCGAATGCGAAAAAAAAAAATCAAATTGGTTCGGGAAAAAACCGAGTATGCGTGTTGTATAAAGAAAACTGTAAAAAAAATAGTAACTGTACAAAATATCAAACCGTGTCAAAAAAGTAGCCGCGAAAAAATTCATAAAACGTAGTATTCCACAATAAAATAAATTACCAGCAAAAAAATAATCAAATTTCAAATTCATTAGATCCTTCAGTTTCAAATCTGCCAAAATTTTTCAGTATTCACGTCTCAGTATAGTCAGTAATAGTCAACGCTGCTATCTCCGACCGTTTGTGACCCGACAAGAATAACGACGAAGTTCTATCTTTACGATAACGAACCACCATTCGCATACGTTCCCCTCCCGCCTGCCCCTCACCGCTACTTCTCTCAACCTCCCCCCCCCCCCCCCCCCCCCCTCATATCACCGTTGAAATCGACAATCTCGGTTCTCAATCCTCATCTTCATTTCCACCCATTCTCGACAATTCCCGTAAGGATAAGAAAATCCCTCACGCGCGCGTGTGTACGCGTGTGTGTGCGTTCCAGATTCTCGAGTTTCGATGTTCCAAAGAATCTCGCGGAAACGTTCGCCCCGTTGTGTAACGAACTCTCGAGAGTACGCGCGATTCCCATGGCGCATTGGCGAAATGAATTGCCCCGAGATTTTCGCGATGCGATATTGCAATATCGATTCGTGCTTGGCGAAATGTCCGATCGGCTATTATGATGTCTGTTGCAGAATGCGATTGGGTGTACGAGGATTGTCTTCACGAGGATTGCATTCTAGCGAGTCCGGGATATCCTGGACTGTATCCGCCCGACGTGAGATGCCGATATTTCATAGCCACGGAATCGACCGTCGCCATGACCATCACCTTCACATCCGTTCTGCTGTCTTACAAGTGAGTTTTGATATTATCATTTTTTTTCGTTCGAATGCGGATATGTTTGCCGAATGGATTTGTAGAACTGGGTGTGGATCGAGATTCCGAATATTCAATGTTTCGGCAGATCGATAAAACGAATTGAAATGGTCCGAAGATACTTGTAATGAATCAGCATGGTTTTTTATATTGATTGATAATTTGCATCATTTTTTCGTCCTTGTCTATTTTTCAAGGCGCAGGACAGTCCACTATCATACGCCATTTTCTTAAAGCATCACCGTGTATCAGTTAAATCCATTTTTTCAAGATTTAAGAAATACATGTTATGAAATATTTTTTTGTACAGGAGACATCTAATTTCAACGAACCAACAAAAAAGTAGACCGATGATTAATCTAACTGATTGAACAAAGAATGTACGAAAACAAAAATTTCCAGGGCCGTTGCACTACAATAGTCCCTTAACGATATTGCAAACGATATTCTCGCGTGACTCACATTCGCTCGGAAAAGCCTCCGTAAACTAACTCCGCTACGTCCACATAAATATCTCTAACGTCTACGAAACGTGTAATACGTATGTACGAATGAACACCCGACACGTTAAGAAAGAAAAAAAAATACAAGATTAAATAGAATTACGTGGCAAAAGAGAGGTCATTATCCGAGAGCAAAGAATAAAAAGCTCCACCCGGAGGAAAGTAACATGGATGCGTTTTTTTTTGTCTCTCCATCTCGACCCACCTTATTTCTTTCTCTTCGCGTGTGCCCCCCCCCCCCCCCTCCCCTGCCTTTCCAGTTCTCGGTACCGTCTCTGCATGCAACCGCTTCCAGCTATTATCCCCCAACGTCTTTGTTACCAACACATTTCTCATAGTAACGTCGCCCCCCTCTCCGTCTCTCTATTTCTCCCTCTTCCAAAATTTTACGCACGCGGACTTCGTACAGCTCGCTCTAAATGCGCGTTAAACTAAAGCCGACGTATCTTTTTATACCGAAATGTACGTACGACAAATGACACGGTCTTATTCGCACAGCCTTTTCCACTGACTTTTGCCGCTCTCAACCAGGCCACATTTTTATGGGTCGTTTCCCTCGGATTACATTTTAAAAAAAATGTTTAACAATAAAAAATAAGCGTGTCCGACTCCGGGCGTGAAATTAAGACAAAGACCATGAGAAAAGAATGAAAAGCGGTAGATAAATATCCTCGGAGATTATAAAGTTCTCATCTCGTCGTGTGCCATTCTTGAAATCGCATTGGTGCATATACCATTATCGCGAGTGTCTTCGGGGCGAGAAGAGAGAGAGAGAGAGCGAGGAAGGGAAAGTGAAAAAGCGGGAGAAAGAAGGGAGGACGGAGAGTGCGAGCGGGAGACAGAGGCAAAGAAAGATCGCGTGGAAGCTCGCGTTATGGCAAACTCGAGCTTTCTCACTGATGACGAGATAGACGAGTGCGAAAACGATTCTCCTACGTCTACGGTCCCGTTTATATGTAGTCGTTGGATCGTTCTCGCTCTCGTACGTCTCCGGGAATTTAATAAGAGCGACATAAAGACCCGGCGTGTGTCGTAACAGAGGACCATGCTGTTCATTCGAGAACGAGCTGCTCATCCTATACGAACCTCCATTCTCGCCCTCTACATTCAACCAAGCTTCCAACCCTATCTCCCGTCTGCCCCCGACCCGCTCCACGCTCTTCTACGGAGAAAACGAGGACTCGACTGTACGCCGTTAAGGTACTTGCGTGTTAAATGTCGCTAGAATGCGGACAAAGAACATCGGACAACCTTCGGCACAGTGTAGGTGGGCACTATTCTTATATATTTATATATATACCGTATATGGGGATTTTCGTTCCAAGATTGAATTTTTTAGCATCTTTTGGATCCCACGACCTCACTAGTACTTTCTAGATTTTTTGAATCCCTCCTTCGACCTATCCGATTTTTTTTAAATTTTTATTTTCAATAGATAATTTATATCGTACCATTTTTCAATTGGATGACATTTTTGTCCTGGATCCCTTATCGACATTGAAAACATTTTTTATTAAAATTTAAGCGGAATCGATGTTCTTAACACTCTTTTTTAGACTTTTGAAATTTTGCAAAAAATTTGAGTTTTTCCGAAATTTCAATGTATGATAACGGTTCCCTATCTAAAACGATGTAGATATATGAAATTTTCCTTGCGAAAAATAGATATTTCGATTACTTTTTGTAGAAAATCGATTTTTGGATTATTTTTTTTTTTTTTTCGTGAAAAAAAATGGAAAATTTTCAAAAAATCGATTGTCCATAAAAAATAAACAGAATATCGATTTTTTTCAAAAAAAGATATTATTTTTTTTTCTCTTAGAAAAAAAGTATTTCAATATGGATAAAGTATCTAGGAAAAAAATGTCATCCAATTGAAAAATGGCACAATAACAGTTACCTATCCATAACGAAAAAAATGGGTGCGGTAAAGGCATGAGGGATGCAAAAAATTTTTTTTTCAAATGTGTGATACCGTAGAATCCAGAAGATCCTAAGAAATATCATCGACCATATCGGAGGATAGAAGGGTTTCAATCTGTCGATTCGGAGCGTAATGCCCCATATATCTATATATATAGCCCAAACACATATACAGTAATGTGTGTAGCTTGGTTACTGTATGCAACGACCATATACTAACACACGTATGTGCTGCATCCACGATACAAGCCATAGAAAGAACCTTTGTGCCCGAAGCATCTCAACTTGGATTCGCGATGCTCTTTTCCCTTCGTTCGAGTTACCTCCAAAGGATTTAGATCCCACTTCTCTCTCCGAAACTCCGGTCACCTAATACCTATTGGCCTTTCTATCGTTCGGGCCAGTTGTTTTTTTTTTCCCCTCGTTTTTTGGCCCTTTTTATGCCCGGCGTAACGTCACCAATCCGTCCAAAGAGATTCCTCTCGACAAAGGATTGGACCAACCAGGCTGAGGGTTTCTAAATCTGAACGTATACTTTCAACCACCGACGTTCCCGCAATCCTCTAGGCGCCATTGCGCCCCTTACCCGCCCCTCTGGCGTCTTTTACCTCACGTTGGACGTAAATGAAAGTACGGAGTGTATGTGTGAGCGATAGAAACCGGTCCGCTCATTGAAACGAACTAATTTGATGAAGACATCGAATCTTCTTCGACCGAAAGTACGGTCTGACCATACGTAGCTTTTACTACTTGCTTCACAACCAATGCATTTAAACAGATTGCTTCGGGATTTTCCGTGTCCGGTGTTGAATGCGTGGATGGAAAAGTGATTCACCTTCGTCTTTCTTGAGATTTCCTCGTGTCTCTTCGGCTCGAAAGGAGCTTGTGCGTGGGGATGGGGGCTGGTGGGAGATATTGGTGCGTCAGAACGTTGAATCGTGATGTGCTTGGAAGACTTAGGATAATCACGACGACTGGATGCGAATGGCTTTTCGTTGTCACAACATTTTTTTTGTGCTGACTTCTTTGCACCTTCTCTCTTGCTGACTACATTCTTTGGTCGTACCACTTCACAAGCATACGTCTGTCAAAGTCGAGTTTCATTCGGGTTGACGGTGAAAGCTCCTTTCTCCCGATTCTGCTACGAGAAACGCTTCTCACAATGTTTTACAGTGAAATTCTCTATGCATAGGTTGCAAGTAGCCTTCACAACCTTTTCTGACCCCCCCCCCCCCCCCCCCCCTCCCCTCACATTCAGGTAAGTACCTTGCTAGTGTATCGAGTCGAAAGCCGGATCATGAGCACGAACTCGTACGGATACGACGGTTTCCGGGATCGTGGAATAAATCTTTCTCACTCGACTTTGTACTTCCGTAACAATACCGGATGCAGCATCATTGTTGCTTCTGTGCGATCCTTCACTCGTCTGCCGCTCACTAAAGCAAAAACGGCGGTGAATAGCGTCGGAAGTATGTTATTGCACTGCAGTAGAAGGACACTTGTGCAATGTCAGATGTGTCGAGGCTGAGGAACTTGTCAAGTTTTGAATGTGTATTCTTTTCAATGTATGATATTCATGTTTGTGGATTTATTACTTCTTATTTTTATTATTCGGTAGAAAAAATTATTAATGAGAGTTCGAAATTTGTTTACAAAGTTATTGAAGAATTATCATTTATTCAATTATTATCATTATTATCATTCTTATTGTCATTTAAATTCTCAATCACTTTTATTACGAAGATATAATAGTTATCATTTGGGCAATTTCATTGAGACGAGTAAAAAGTTGCGATTCATTTTATTCAAACCACTTTTTCTATAGACGCAAATATTTTTTATAGCTCACTCATAGGCGATTTTCATTAAAAAATTCATATTTTATGATTTCTGAAGAAAAATATGACAATATATAATGAAACAATACACAATGTAATGAAATTAAGAACTAACAAAAACAACAATCAAAGAATTAAATAATATTGCAAACAATTCAAATAACCAATCACCGAACCCGTACCAACAATTTTTTAACGTAAATCAAAACCGCAAAAAGCATCAAAGCCACCAAAAAAAAACCAACGTCACTTCCAAATGAAAAAAAATGATAAAAAATATTTTGCCGGACCCTCGGAACCCGAAATCGTATTTCTCCCCATTCGTACGATCGCGAACATAAAACGTCGCGTTGAGCGAACCACGTTTTACGTTCAATCTGCCCGAACGTCAACCACGACCGAGCTCGTGCTCCGGTTTTCCTTCTTTTGTCGCGAGTTTTCGGGCGACCGCGCCCCCACCTCTCTTCGCCGTTCCCCTTTCGCCACGCTTGTGCGTTTAACGTTGCATCAAAGCCATATTACCGTCGGGACGGTATAAACCGTACAGAGGGAAACACGTGACAAGCCGGGACGCAGGTTCAGGACCCGAAGCACAAAGATGGTGAAGCACGATCGTCGCGTCGCGTATTACATTCGGTTCGTAATATTCCAAGAGAAACCCGTCAGAGCCAGCCCGGAGTTTCTCTTCTCCACTTCGCCTTCATTCATAGTACATACGACGTGTATGAGGAATACACCTGTACGTATGTGTACCGGCGAGTCTTCCGTAGAGCGAGGATCTCCTCGCGGACTTATACAATATTACGAACAGTCGTTTGTACCGACCTCACGTGCGATACGTTAACGAAAGCGCAACTGTAAAACCTGTCTCGTATAGTCTTCGCTTGACGGATAAACGCGAGTGGGTTCGGGTCCAACATTCTGGGGATGAATAATTTCAGACTTTGCTCGTACGAGACTTACACGGGGTGGAAAAAAATATTGTCATATTCTTGGGAATCTCGTGTGACTGACGATGGGGGGTTTTTTTGGGTTTTCTTTCGAGGAAAAATATTGTACTTTTAGTTTAATCGTTTTTAGTTGGGTCTCGGGGCAAGTGAGACAAGTGCGAGTTCAACTCGCACGCGAAGGGTTGCGTACCGTGTGTTTGATAATTAATTCCCAGATGTCTGTAAGACCTGGGACTTTTGCTACGATATTTCTGTAAACTTCGATTGAGACGTCATAATTCACCATTTTTACGAAATTTTAGGTCCGGTAGTTTTGGAAATGGGGGGTGCAGATGCTGTATTTTCGCATATTTTTGAGAATATCTTTTTAGATACGCTATTTAAAATTATTAAAAAAATATTTTCGTATTCCACACAACACGCCCTTTTAGATAATACCCCATATCGATATATAAAATAAATAAAAACATTCCGAGTACCTAATTTGCCCTCTTCAATTCTTACGGAACTATTTTTAAGTGTCAACGCGAGAAGAATATGTGGCCGAGTGAGTTGTATTGCGGTGTCAAACTTTCAGTTGCTACGTCCTATGGCCTCTATGATAATCAGCTGTGACAAGCGGACCGACCGGCGGGCGAACAGACAGACAAACCCACAAGTGATCTCGTAAGGGTTGCCTGTTTATCCCTGCGGTACATCCCGGCTAAATAAAATCGAATCCTTCCTACATCGTTGCTTTGAATGCTCTAATCATTCATTTTCAAATCTCTAAGTTTTTGGACTTCACGCTGGATCATTTTCGTTTTTTTTTGTCTTTTTTTGTTTTTCAAATGGTTTTTTCCTACACAGAAGCTCTTGAATTAACGCGTTTTGCCAACGTTGCTCGCCGCATCTCCCGGCTTCGCAGCTTCGCTTCTTCTTCATTTTTCGCTCGCTTCAAACTTCCTCGCTCGCCACTTTCCGGCGCTCTCGCGTATCACCTGTCGCAAAATTAATTAACGCTCCACGCCACGGCGTTTCTCCTTCGTTGAACGCGCGCGACACGGGCTTCAACCCCGCGTGTGTATATCAGCCAGCCGCCTTCGTGGCTTTAAGGCTCTCCGTCCGAAACCCGAGGGTCGACGTCGAGCATTACCTACGAAAATAAAAAAAGAGAAATTTTAAAAGAACTCCACCAAAAAAAAATGCTGCTGACGAACTGCATTTCCCGTCGACGAGTTCATCTTTCGTGTTTTGATTTTTTCTCGATCTGTTTATTATTATTATTATTATTATTATTATTATTATTATTATTATTATTATTATTATTATTATTATTATTATTATTATTATTATTATTATTATTATTATTATTATTATTATTATTATTATTATTATTATTATTATTATTATTATTATTATTATTATTATTATTATTATTATTATTATTATTATTATTATTATTATTATTATTATTATTATTATTATTATTATTATTATTATTATTATTATTATTATTATTATTATTATTATTATTATTATTATTATTATTATTATTATTATTATTATTATTATTATTATTATTATTATTATTATTATTATTATTATTATTATTATTATTATTATTATTGTTGTTTATGTTGTTTAATGAATTACGCTAGAGAGGGAATAGGAAGAGGCTCGACACGAAAAATTGTGGGTATTCCAGTGCGAAGGGGTTAGAGGTTGTCGATATCGGAAGATTGGCAGTTTGAAAGATCAGCGAGAATGGAGCCTTGGAACTGAGTAGTTTATGGCGATATCATTGCCGGACACCCTTAACCCGTGGAAGCGCAGGAGATGAGAGGGAGGCGTTGCGCAACCGGGTGAAGCCATTAATTCATTCGTGTAGGTGTCAGCCAAGAAGGGATAAGTGCAACCAACGGAAGATATATATTTCCATTTAGCCGGAGATGGGACTTAGTCGGTAAAACCAGTAGACTTACCGCCACCCCCATTGAATATTATATATACCAGGATGGTTCTTATATGGGTCATTTTTTAATTTTGATAGCGATCAAGTCTCAATCAAGTCCAAAAGAGAAAAAAGAACTTTTAAGCCTTATTTGACGTTTTTAGTTTAATTCTTACTAAGCGTTCATTCAAGGTGAAATTTCGCATTCAGGAACATGACATTTTTCCATTTCTCGGTGACTACATTGAGGCGATTGTTCCTAAAAAATCCAATACCATATGGGATTAATGCGTGTGAACCTTACTGTAACGGAAAAAAATACATGTATACAAAAATACATTATCTTCCAAATTATTCGATTAATTTCGAGATAACTGGAATATTGGAGAATCCCAGGGCTCAACATTAATTGTGGTTGTTTAAGTAGGTTATGTAGGGTAATGCCGTGACTTTGAGGGGTCGGCGGGACCCTCCGATATTAACGATTATGTTAATAAATTGGATGGCAATCGTCAGAGGAACGTAAATGTGGCATGCGGAACAACATTAGGGTTGATCCGCGTTAATTTCATATGGTATTGGATTTTGTCAGAAAAATTCCGTCACCCCGCCAATATAGTTACCGAACAATGGAAAAATTGCAGTAGTTTCAACGGGAAACTTCACCTCGAATCAGCGCGTAGCAAGAGTTGAACCAGGCAATTCAAATAAGGCTATACATTTTTGTTATTTTTTTTTGGATCGTTTGAAACCTGATCGCAATCAAAATTCAAAAATCATCCGAATAGGAACCACCCTAATATACATCTATTCCTCTTTTTCGTGTAGCCATCTCGCACCCAACACCCACCAGGCTGCGCCGATAAATCCTGGGTCCCGCACGTCTCCGGCTCCTTTTTCACGTGTGCACACATGCACCTAATGTACGTATTTATGTGTGTGCACTTGCCAAGGTTCTCACCCTTTGCACCAGACGCTGCTTTCTCGGCCTTTTGCTCGGCTACATGTGTTAAGGCGGTTCCGGAAATCCCCAAAAATTTAAATCCTCCGAGAATCTCATTTTGCCCGCCCAAACATTCTTCGGAGCTGACGCGGGCTTGCATGTACCTTCGATTCAGCGATCGACGACTTTTACATTTAAATTCCTGATTTATTCGATTTTTGTCGAATTTCATTTTAAGATTGCGAAATAAAAAAAAAACTATTTTATTAATGCTAAGATTTGTGCAAATTTTTCGATTCGCAGATTGAAGGATTCATCTTCTGGTTCATTATTCTGGAATTATTTATTCATAATATATATTTTATTTATTTTATATCTATTTTATTCATTCAATTTATTTCTGTTACAATTTATTTTTCTCGTTTTCCCGAATACCGGGATTTTTTTTTTTTAACTCGACAAATTAAAACATATGATTGACACGCACTCTGGCTTTTGGTTATTGAATCATAATTGGTCGTCAACGCTGCGATTCGACAAAAGAAGTTTCGTTGCAAAAAAAAATTATATGACCGTAACATTCATATTTGCGTACCCAATTACTTTACCGAAATATTCAAAAAGTTCATTAGTACTTTTATGAGGTGTTATTCCGCTTCGAAGACCGAAAAATCGTTGATGCTGATTAATTTTTCGTGGAACAAAAGGTTTCGAAGTGGCGTGACCGATGATGCACAGATCCAATCTGACAGATCCGAGCCAATTGAGGCCAATTTTTTTTCCCCTCTATTTTTTATTATAAAACTTCGCAATCGGGCACATGAATTAAAATCAACAATGTACATTTTAATTAAACTCTCATGAATTCCAGCGCGATCCATAAAATGCCTCCAGATACGAAGTGCATAAAAATTCTTCATTCCTACTCTAAAATTATGATGTCAAACGAGGGTTGAATTCATTGGATTAAAAAAAGCTCAATGCGGTGTAATATAATTATTCCTACGCTTTTAACATCCTCATCGTGCAAACAATGGAAGCAGCGACGGGTATAAATATGGAAAGAGCGATATTTGATTTCCTTCAGTTAACTTTAATCAATTTTCCATTTCTACCGGTGAAAAAATAACGTCAAATTGTATTCGATTAAAAGAAACTCGATGCAGTAAAATAACGTTATTCCGTCGTTTTTCACATCCTCATGATGCAAACAATCACAGCGACGACAGGAATAAAGATATAGAGAGTAATATTTGATTTTCTTCGGTTGCCTTCAATGCATTTCCGGGTTAAATGTACATGAGAATGGTGGAAAACCGGACGTGCAATATCGAATATTTGCTTTTCCATATTAGCTTGATAAATCCCGATATAAGTGCGCCTGTGTGATTGGATGATTGTCAGCAGTCCCGAACATCCGGTTTTCGGATATATCGCGAACCAGTTTTGTAGTTATATTTGGTTCGAAACCGCTGGTGCACTATCTGTCTTATCTCTCGTGTTTTCCGATAATCAATTAACAATCACTCGGTTAAAGGCTGCCACGTACAGCTCTCGAAACTTCTCTGGACAGGGGATGGATATTCAATGAAAATTTTATACGTAACAGTAGAATCCATAATGTAAAAATAATTCATTAGAATTACTTATAATTATTGTAGAAATGATAAATGACATTTTTTTCTTTCGAAATATGTCTGCAAATACTTCAAAAATATTCTTCCCAATAAATCAATTCCGAGTAATACTTGGAAAAATATTTCAAAGAAATACCTCTCATGAATTATACGTGCAACAATTCAAATTTTTCACAGTTCTACAATAATAAATGATTCAGAGAAATCATTGTGTTACGATAGATTATACGAGAGTAAATGAGCATCCATGATAATACAGAAATGAGAGTATTTCAAATGCATTATCATTGAAATAATACCCATCCCTGATTCGTGCACAAAAAGCGGTTGAGAAAACTGCGAGTTAGCGATTGGAGATTGAAAATTAGATGAAGGAGAAGCTGGTCGAAGGAGCTGGGAAGCAAAACGGTGGTTCTAGCAGTAATATCATGGATGTGATAAATGGACGTCCTGCACGAGAGGTAGAAGTGGCAAGGACGAGATTCTTTCTAGTTTTATCCCCATACGTCCGTGAATGTGTGACAACGAGATTGGAGGTCGGTTGAAGGACGGCCAGACGGACGAGGACAGGAAAAAAGGGAGAAGGAAAAAGTGGAAAAAAGACCGAAAGAGGGACGACTGGTGTGTCATGGAAATGAGGGTGTCATCATATCTTTATTCTGATGTTACACGAGATACCCCGTCGTCGAGCTTTCACGGACCACTGAAAGCTCCGATCCGTTACCGCGGAAAAATTTGATAAAGTCACGCCGAAGAATGGATCCCATCGGGACACGAGATTTCCATTTTCTCGGGCGTAAACCACTATCCAACGCCATACAAAAAACCCCCCGATTGAAACCGAAAGACTCGGTGCAACGTAATTTTATTACTCACCGAGCTTATTCGAAATGATCGATTGAACGTGAAATCCGGATAAATTTTACGGATAAAGTAGATTTTTCAATACATACAGAAAATATTCGAAAAAAAAAATTTCATCATTGAAATCGAATAATTCGTCGGTAGAAAAGTAAAATTACAGTTGATTCGTACTTGCGAAAAAAACAATAAAAGCAATATTTGCATGAAATAAATTGATAAAATGATTAAGAAACCTTAATTTAGGTGACATTTATTGATCATCGTAACGTATTTATTCTCGCACAAGTTAGCCGTCCAAAGTCGTGCACTATCGCATATCAAACTTTTCGCCTTAAAACGAAGCAACTTTTGGTCTTAAAACCGTTCCTAAGCTTTTATCTCCACCACGATAATTCCCACATTTTTTTTCTTCACTTTCTCCTTCTCTTTTTTTCGAAAAAAAAATAAAACAAACTCAGAGAATACGGTCTCTCCGTTATCACCCGAGTCCCACTACTTTCTCGGCACTTCCTTTGCTTAACCGTTGAGAACGCGACCGAAGTTGGACCGTGCCGGCAGCCAAAATCTCTCGACGAAATCTAGATGAGACCCTCCGCCCCGAACCAGCGTGTCTGAGCTAAATCGTCCTTTTCCACTTACACCGGCCATTTCTACTCGCATTAAATTCCGCGTCCCCGCGCGAGATGCAACAATCCCGACATGAATGCATTTTCTTTTCGTTCGAGAGATCGTACTTCTTCGGCCAGGTTCGGCTGTATGCACGTGTGACGCCAGCATATTCTTCCGAAGTAAAATCTTATCGCCGAAAACTCCATCCCCGGCCTCCCATGTCTGCCTTATTTTACTTCTGGTTCCATCGCGTTACCCACCGGCGTCGAAACTTTCTAACGAACTGTTGTGACAAGCGCATAATGGTGTCGCGATCCTCGTGGCGTGGCTCGCTGAGTCTCAGAACGCTGCGGAGAAACTTTGCGACCGTAAGAAACCACCAACCTTGGCGCCTGGCGACCGCAACCCCCTCTCTCTTTCTCTCTCTCTCTCTCTCCCTCTCCCCCTTAACAGCTCTCTCGTGCCGTGGCATTACGGCTGCGGATCGATGTCCCGAATATTCAACGTTCCGACGGGTCAATAAATCGAATTAGAACGCTCCGAAAATAAATGTTACGGATCACCAAGACTCCGACTGTCAATGTCCCGGAAGATCAAAATAGATCTATCTGTCCTCCAAATTGCTGCTATCGCAACGCGGTCGAACGAGCTACGTCCATTACGCCTATATATACGTTTTCGGGATTTTAATCTTCAGGGATATTGACAGTCGAAGCCATGCCGATTCGGAATATTTATTTCCGGAGGATTTTAATTCGATTTATCGACCTGTCGGAACATTGAATGTTTGGAACTTCGATGCACACCCGACGATACAACCTCTGCCTCACGAGAGGAAAAGAAATACGTGTCCCTGCGGAGCTTTCGAGCCATATTTCTTCACGTCCCTTCGCGTCGAAAGTGTTAGGCCGAATTTAATTACCAAACTGTCGTAAGGGCTCTGATGGGGGTGAACTATAGAGCTAAGGGAATTCTGACCGCCATGAATCACGATTCTTTGTTGAATACACGTTTTTTTGCTGACCCGCGTCGAATCGTTACCTTGCTTTTATTTGGTAACGATGGAAGATGAAGAACGGAAGAAAATGAAGCAGAAGAAAAAAAAGCAGGATGGTTCGACGAACAGTAGATAAGGCATGACCGATCAGACATCGGTCAGCACTCGACCTCGGGATACACGCGATGCTCCGATCAGGTGAGGGCAGAAATCAACCTCGATAGAAAAAGTTGTTCGGCACGATACGGAGAAAAAACGCACGAGCAATAATTGCAAAAAAGAATGAAAAAAAAGAGGAAAAAAATATTAGTTTATCCAGTGTTCGAGGCAGGTTGGATGGGTGAGGCAAAAAAGTTTTTCGTGAGTCTTGATTGTAATTGAATCGGGGGTTCGAGTAAAAAGTAGAGAAAGGTGGAACGAGAAGGGGAGAAAGAGAGACAGGTGGGAGGTTACCGAAAAAAGAGAGTAAAAGCGAAGGTCAAAAGTTAGCGGAATGTCGGTGGGGCAACAAGCTTCTATGTACTCGTCGCGGAACTCGCGGTGAATTGTTTGGGAGAGCGAAGAACGAAAAGGGAGAGAAGAAGAGCGAGAGAACGAGAGAGTGAGTGAGTGAGAGCAAAGGTGAAAAAAAAAGCGACGCTTGTTAAAGTAGCCACCTGGGATTTCCGGTGGGGGACGGGTTAATCAGTAGAAAAACAATAGTCGCGGTATATAATCAGCGGAGCAAACAGCAGAGAGCTAGCGAAGATCCTTGAAGCAAGCGAGCTGCCAAGAACCAAGGTCGCGAGGGACGTCGAAAGCTTTTTACCCACGTACCAGAAGCTCCTAACGAAGTTCGCGACGAGCATCGAAGCAACCGTCAAGGTGGAAACGAGCAAACATCGGCAAAGAAAAAAAAGAAACCGAAATATCGGGGCAAAAAAAGAAAATATCAAGATCGAGGGATGATAAAATGAATGGCAGCGCGAATTATCGATGCGACGCCTGGTGGTCGGACTTTCAAAGCTAATTCAGGATGATGATCGTGAGACCTTGATTGTTATTATATTTGAATTTATATGATAATTGTTTACGAAAGGACTGATACTTTTGAATACCTTAATTCGGGAGGGTTGAATTTAATTTTAAGATGAATCATCTTGAGAGATTAGTGTCAAAATTCAAAATTTATAATTGTAACGAAATAACTGGGGATATATTAAACGAGCAAATTTTTTATTTTTTATTCTTTTTATGATTATCCGATACAAGCCAATCGCATATCGTAGTGATATGGAAAGCCCGATACACAAAAAAAAATTCAACTAACTCGACAATATTGACTTTTCGAACTAAATAAAAATAGAATCCGATCAAAACCCTGCATCAGCTCCCGTATCATCAATGAAAAAATTCACCCCATCGACAATCCGAAAGCTCCGAACTTCGACCTCTGTCGCCCAATCAAAAAAAAAATCAATAAAAAATAAAAGAAGCTTTTTTTCAAGGTTTGCCATCGAAAACCTCATTCCATCAAAACTCTCGGAATACTGTTACAAAGGCAGAACAGGATGTTGGTGACTGGTTTCAGTACGTACGTCGTTGTCCAACCCCGGTTTTCCTTCGTTAATGAAAACTCTGTGGTTCACCGGTTGTTCCGTTGTAACGCACGTTACTATAGCTGCCATAAACTCGACAACCCTTCGTGATCCCAACGGCGACCGAGCAATGAGAACCGAGGAATGGGAGAAGGTTGGAGGAGCAGTGGGGGGTTGGGGTGGACAGGGTAGGTTTACAGGGTGCATCGAGGAAAGCGCGAAAATGAGAAAGCATCTCACTCCTCTTCGCCCCCCCCCCCAACCTGTGGTGCTTTGTGAGTACTAACAGAAGCAGATCAACCACCGCCAACATCGCCTGGTACCAGACTCCGAAGTACCCACCCACGAAATAATACCTCATTAGGGGAAAGCGGTTTCGAATAACAATGCACCACGGGCAACTTCGCGAATAAAGGGTGAGAGGTGGATATAACGGAAAGAGAGAAGGGGATAGAAGGGAGAGTAAGGATGGAAAATAGGGATCGTCGTGGAAACATTCGCGACGAATAGCAGCAACGCAAGTACAACGAGAAAGGAGAAGCCCCGTGTTCGTCGTGCATAATCTCCGAGATCCCGAAAACAATAATGTACTTCGGCATGTGCGAGTTTGCCTCTCCAAGTTCGGGTTGGACTCTGAAAATTGAGGTTTCACCCTTTGCGTCGACGTTGTGTCATAAGAGAAATTATGATAATAATAATTATTATTACTATTGTTATTATTTTTGACGAGCCGAGCAGTTACCCAAATAGCGTGAGTCGTATCTGAAAAATAATTATACTAATTAAAATATTAATTGAACGTAAACAAAGTTATTGATTGCATTTGGAGATATTTAAAGAATTTATTTTTTAGAGGTAGGGGAAGATATCACGAATGATCAATAGATTGTATTATTATTATTATTATTATCATTACTATCATTCATTTATTCCTTATTATTTTTCTTTTTTCTTTGCGGCGAAAAGTTTTTATCAATTTTATACTCAAGCGTTAGATACCAGTACGAAGCTAACACTGTGACTGATGGATAAAAATATCGTCGTCACGAGTGCAATTATTTCGAATGTCATTACCGCAATTATTATCGAATTATCCTATTTTTCACGTTTCTGTTCTTTTTTTTGGTTTCCAGGTTGGCGAACAATTCGCGCTGGTATTCCACGAAAATCTAGTTTACGAACAAATTCAGAACCTCGTTAGTGGCATCTCACGTGCGAATAGTTTTGTCGGTCTAATTGAAGTTTTGGGGTGCGGTGTGGATTAGCGTTTGCCAGATTTCCAGCTGGATCGAGAATTTAATCCACGGCGTTCACACCATGTTCGGAATTTATTTCAATCATTACCCAAATCATCGATCGAGCTAATTTTCCATTCGGGTGTGTCCATATCGTTCGATAATTAATGTACATCAAACCGACCATCGTTGAACCGAAAATTCGCAGTCGAAATTAATCAATCGTTCTCAATGACCTTCGTAATCGGCCGAATCACATTTTTATCATTGATTCAACCATTCAACATCATTTATTCATATCAAACATTCATCGATGTCAATAAAACTTATGATTCATCCTTTCACAAATCCAAACAGACCCAACGAATTTAAATCAACATCGGTTGAATTTGAAAAATTACAAGATAAAATAAAAAATGATAATTCATGCTAAGAAGGCTATCAAAGCTTTCGAACCAGTTGGATTATTATCAACGATAAACCGTTGTGAGTGGTACCTCTACAAATGCCTTTTTCAAATTCTCATCCATCCATCCTCTCCGCTTTCCACTCTCCAGAGACGTAGTCCTTGCTTCCCGCCCATGCCCTACCCCTCACCGCTCCTTCTTCCGTCGTTCCTCCCGAGAGGACGAGAGTAAGACCGCAGACTGCGCTGTAGCGTTGAGTCGTCCGCGAGTGGAAAATCTGAATAAAATAAAAGAACGTTGCGGGGGGATCGAGCGAATGGAAGGAAAAGGGATAAAATGCTAATCCGTAATAGCAACCGCGCGGCAGCCCTTCAAATACCTCTATATCGCTCTTACGGTTTTTTAAACTATTTTTGTTGTTTTTTTTTTTTTTACGTTTTGTCTGTGCGTCTACTCCGCCGGGAGGGGGGGGGGGGGAGGCGGGGGTGCGTCTCCGGCAACGAATTCAGCACCGTCTCGTCGTTCTCGTCGTGACTAGCGACGAGGACGCCCCCGCGATGTCGCCGTCATTCCACCTTCCCGTTTCATTTCCCGAATCCTCTGGGCTTCCTCTTCGCTCTCTCTCTCTCTCTCTATCTTCATTTCACCCTCTCTCTCTCTTTCTCTCTCTCTAGCGTTCTCCACCAGCCTCGAGTTACTGCCTTCGTCCCTTTGCTCCGTCCTCGACGCCCGAGTAAGAATTATTACGGAATAACCAATTCCTACGGCTGGCAGCCTCTCGAGATTATCGAAGGAATCGATGAGGGCCCGAGAAAGAAATCTCCGCGGCGGATGATGGGTAGACGCTGCCACCGGCGACGGGGCGGAAGGGCAGAGGGAGAGGACGGGGAAGGGGGGTCGATGGAAGAGGGAACGGTAAAGGAATAAGCCGTGTCGCCAAGGTTACGAGATAAGATCGGATTACGAAGACGTCTAGTGGAAAGACTGTGTCGCTTCGGGATTTTCCCTTTAAGACACTTTTACCACTCGAACCTCTTGGAAAGTCAGATCGACTAATACGAAGAAGAAAATTATTGTTATTGTAGGTTTGTTACGAAAGAGTTATCGAATTGTACAGAATTTTACATATATTCTCGTAACGATATAGGAAAACAACGGGATTGTCTCGCGTCTTTGGAGCAATTTACTCTTACGTCGTATTCGTCTTGAAACTGTCACTCGTAACACGTCTTTTCCCTTGCGGGCTTCGAGAGAGATTGTTTATTTTCTGAGCTTTCATTTCCCTTAACAAGGTGGGAAAGCGGTGAGAAACGCCACGCTCGCTGATACCATTCGACGAATGAAAGGCGTGAAACGCAGAATCCTACATTATTATTATCATCATTATTTCGTATTATTTATTATATATTTCGTATATATTGTCATAAATAAGGAAATGCGTGAAACCCAGAATCCGAAATTATTATTGTTATTATAATTATTTTATAATACTATAATAAATTACCGCAACGTCTGATACTAACAATCAATGGATTATGATATCAAACATTTTATCATCCTATCGATTACAGATAATTACCAAAATTAATCGAAATTGTTTACGTAATTCAAACTTGGCTTGTTCATGAGTCATTAGTTGTTATAAAAATAATAATAATAATAACCTAAATAATAATAATATCAATTATCATTATTATTATTATTATTATTATTATTATTATTATTATTATTATTATTATTATTATTATTATTATTATTATTATTATTATTATTATTATTATTATTATTATTATTTTTATAATTATTATTATTATAATTATTATTATTTTTATCATTATTATCATTATTATTATTATTATTGAGGTTATTTTCAATTATAATATATAATATAATAATGCATATATAATTTATTTATAACTATTTTCCATTATTATTATTATTATTATTATTATTATTATTATTATTATTATTATTATTATTATTATTATTATTATTATTTTTATTATTATTATTATTTAATTTTTTAGTGATTGAACGATATTCCGTAATATCGATATTTATGATTTTTTGAGATTCTGTAAAATTCTTAATTTCATCAATTTGAGAAAAAGAAAATTGTCCATAACATTGAATCGAATGCAGAAGATCAGAAAAATTGTAAAACACCCGAAACCATTCCACAACCCCGGTGAAACGTCTGGTTTGAATATACGCCAACGTGTATTAGAGTGCGTTTTCACTTCCCGTGCGTTATTAGCAGACGTCGCATTCGCAGAGCTATGTAGCGTGCGGGAGGAAGATAGAATCATACGGAAAGCCGAACGGAGTCAGAAAGCTCGGGGTCTGAACGAGAGACGAGAGACTACCACTCGTCTCGCCCATCCGTTCGCCAAAACCGCGCTCTCCTCCCTCCCTCCTCCTTCCTCGCTATACGTATATCTGTTCACAGCCCCCCCCCCTCCCCGGCCCTTCCTCACTCCTGCACCCTCCCACCGAGCGCTTAATTCGATAATTTCGTGCCAGCTAACGCAGTTAGTCCGGCTACCACCGCATCCTAACGGCTCGCGTTGGAACGGGCAGCATCGAAATTACGACGAGAAACGCTGCAAGAGCGAGAGAGTCGGTGAAAGCTTCTCTCCCTCTTCCACCCCTCTCGCTCCTCCCTTCCTCACTCGTGCTCGGTTTTGCTCGAAGCTTTCCCGATGCTACCGATGATGATGGTGCTGCTGCCGCTGATGCTTCTGATGCTTCTGATTCTGCTCTTGGCGGTTGCTTATCCTTCGCTCTTGTGCCTCGCATCCATGCTGGACCGGCAGCGGAACCGCAACACCGGTAACGAGATGGATTCGACGTTGGGCCGATTGTTCAGTCCGAACGCTCGAATGTACTGACGTAAATCGGTTCGAAGGAATACCGGATTCACCGAGAAGGGACGATGGCATGGAAATTGGGTATATGTGTTAGGGTGGTTTTTGTTCGGGGTATTTTTGAATTTTTATTGCGGCCAGGTTTCAATCGAGGACAAAGGGAAAAACAAACATTTTGAGCTTCATTTGGCCTTTCTAATCCGAATGTGTCTATGCGCCGTTTCGAGGTGAAATACCGCGTTTTCAATACAATGCAATTTTTCTCTTTTTTGATATTTATATTGGCAGGGAGACTGATTATTCGTGGAAAAATTCAATATCATGTGAAATTGACGAATACAAATCTTACTTTCGACAAAAACTATATAATCTGATTTATCAAAATAATGTTGAAATAATTAGAATATTGCAGAGTCCTCACATTTTTGGGGTATTTTACGTTAATTTTGGGGTGATCGGGCCCCCGGACCTTCAGATATTCTAGTTGGTATGAAATTATTCGAATAAATTGGATGATAATCGTGAGAGAAACGATGTAAGCCTGGCATGAGATGAACCATTTACATTTTTTTTCCAACATCTGAGGTTTCATACCCGTTAATTCCATACAGTATTAGATTTTTCCAGAATAATTAGTCATTGCACTAATATAAATATCGAAAAATAGAAAAAATTGCATCTATTTTAAATCGAAAACTTTACCTCGAATCAGCGCGTAGTAAGAATTGGACTCCAAAGGTCAAATTATGCTCAACTTATTTACTTATTCATTATTCGGAATCGATTAAGTTCCAGGCACCATCGAAATTCGAAAGTGACCCAAATAAGAACCACCCTACTTTATATACAGCTACGGCGCTACTACTACAGGATTCGATTCTCGCGCTTCGCAACGATATTGGAAAGTGTCCAAATGTCAGAAGATACCGAAGCTATTATCAGGAACGATATCGTTGCACGGGGAAAGCTCGCTTTAGCTCGGTGGAAATTAGGATTCGCGATGATAATACGGCACATGGGAGATTGCGTCGATATCGGTATTTCGCGTGTGTGGCAAACCACGGCTACGTGAAATCCTTAGAGAGAAACGGCGAAGCCGCGGCAAGCTGCGACCACCCAGACACATAAGCTGCTTAGCGGACGAACGGCTGACATCTTGAAAAATAATAATCGAGAACGTCGAAACTTCGCAAACGGTTTTAGGGAACATTTCAGTGGAGCAGCGCTGAAAATTATTGATTTTTGTAATTGTATTTGCTTTTTTTTCTTTTTCTTACAATGAGGGGATTAATAATTGCACTGAAACTGATACAACTGAAGGAAAATCACTGTTTAATAAGTTCAGTATCGATTATCGTAGAAAAAGAGTGATGGGATAAAAATTACCAGATTACATTTTAATTATAATTGAATCGTGTGAAGCTCCATCTTTTTACTCTATGCGAAGAATTCGCTGAGATTTTTCTTTTTTCAATTATCAAGGGCCTACTATAGTTCGATGACCATGAACATTATTGAGTTTTATGAATGGTTTTTTTTTTTAATTCATGTATCTGGAAGATTGATAATCGCTCTGACATTTATGCTACAAGAGAGACCATCGTTGAATTAATTAATTGTTAGTTATCGTGGAAAAAGAGTGGCAGAATAAAAACTATCAGATGAAACAGACAATACCGCTTAAATTGATTAATCATTTGATCATGAAAGAATCCGTAATCAAATTCATCCTTAAAATTAATTGAAAAGTTATTCTCCGTCCTTGACTATCAAGGAACTACTCTAGTTCAACTACCTTGCAGATCGTTAAGTTTTGTGAATGTTTTTTTTTCAGGGAGATTGATAATTGCTCTGCCATGCCAGATAAAATCGACGATAACGTTTAAATTTATCTATAACCTGTTCATTTGAAGATCCATCTTTACACTTCATTTTAAACATTCATAAGAAAGTTTCTTCTCGTTTTTGAGTATTAAGGAACCACTCTAGCATGATGACCCTGAACACTGTCGAATTTTGTGTTTTGTTCTCTAGTTTTTTTTTCAATAAAGGCGACTGATAATCGCTCTAAAATTAACGCCAATACTTCAAAAACTTTTCTATTAACAACCAAAACTATTCCCCAAAAAAAGACGTATAAGAAAAAACTCATTCGGATCTTCAGAAACCAGATTTTCCGGATTTCTTCTCGAATTGGATCGAATCAAGAATAACTAATTTTTATCCATTTACCACTGGCAGAGCTTGCACACGTCACATTAGCTATATAACACATACCATCCCATGAACCCACTCTTTTTTTGCCCGCAAGCTTTCCAGTAACTGACTTTGACAGACGGGGTGCAGATGCCCGGGAGGATAAGGACTCTCGTCTAATCACTTGCCACGAGATAGATTGCTCAAAATCCACTTCCTGGCTACACTTCTCTCTTCCTCTCAACCCCACACACGTTTCCATATCCATATCCGACCCTTCATACCGGTCCATCGCCCCAAGGCTGGGACTGATCGCGAATAATTTATGTGAAGAGCGCGCGAGCTTAGACCCTCTCGCAAGCTCGAGAGCTTGTCGGGTCCTTTCGCGTTCTACGTGTTGCGGCAAAATCTTCCCTAGGATTTCGTTCTCATCTCTAATCCTCGTAGTCGTCTGCCATTCGTTAAGGACCGCAATCCACCCACGTGAGTGATGCAACGCCAGATTCTAACCCAGCACTTGAACCCACATTGAATGCAGTGCATATATATTGGGTTGTTTCGCGAAGAAAAACCAAAAATTCTGGGTGCCTTGATTTTTTAAAGTTTTCAAATGGACAAGCGTTAAAAAATCGGAGCAAGCACTGAATAGTGTCCGACCGGGCTCATCTTTCTACACGATTCTACGGAAGCAAGATCCTTTGAAATAGCTGCTTGTCACAGAAAATAGAATTTTGTTTTTGGGAAACACCCTGATATATATTTATGAGGGTGCGGTTTTGAAAAAAAAATTTCGTCAGCTCTCAGATTTTGAATATAGAGTATCAGAAAGTATTTGGCCAAATCTCAACCCAATCGGAGTATTTCAAGGAGTGCGCAGTCGTAACAAAGATTTTGCATTCGATTGAAGAAGCAAGCCACTGTGACGAGAAGAAAAATAAAGGTATTTCTGCGAATTTCTTGTTGACGAAAGATAAGAGTCTAACAACGCTATTCACGTATTCATCTTTCCTCACTCATCTACTTGCATTGAATCTAATTAAAATTTATCAATTCATTGCGTAATCGTTCTTTTGAGTTGAAAACATTTTTGTATCATATAAGTATACAAATTATAAACAAGTTTTTAATAATCGATGTTGATAGAAAAATGTTCATTGTGAAACCCATGATTGCCTATTTCGAGTAAACATAATATGAATGAACTAAATATTTATATCAATTGAAACAATCGATTTCTACTGGTCAAATAATTATTGCACATGTTAATCAAATGAAAACTCGATATAATGAATGCAGAACGTCTTAAAATAGTACGGTTTAGCTCAGATTTGGCCAGATGTTTTTCAACACTGTATACTTCGAATCTAAGAACTGCTAATTTTTTTTCCCGCGAGACACCTTAATACGCACTGATGGCATAACCGATAACAGACATACCCCACACTCTCGCATACCGGTCGGCTCGCGTATGTCCACGATCCGTTAATCGATGTTAACTGGATTAAGTGCTGCATTAGTTTCGTGCCTAGGACGAGAATGGGACTGCCCACAGGTTCGATACGCTGCATTGTACAGTAATTGTCCTGTATATATCGCTTGGACAGACACCACGATCAACGCCCCTGCCTATTCCACCCCCACCCCCCTCCCCTTCCCCTCCTCCGAAAGCTTTGGGGCTCTTAAGCTTGAGCCACACATGCATCGAACCTCTATGTGTCGCCATGTGTGAACGTGCCTGCTGTAACACGAGGTATTAACCGACGGATTGTTACACCGATAACGAACGTTTTCGACAATATAATACGCCAAATATATCGTAATAGAATATAACTGTGTTGTGCACATTTAACTTTTGCGAATCGCTGGTTAAAACGCGACGACGACGACATTCTGCGGATTATTCGATCGTATCGATGCGATTGATCTTCCAAAGTGGGACGTCAATTGCTACAATTGTGTACAAGTGGATAGTGAGGACGATGGTCGGTTGGGAGTTTTGATGGCTACGATAAGAGAATATATTTTGCAATAATAATACTAATTTGGGTTAGATTTATTCGAATTATCATTGATTATTGATTTATTTTGTTTTTAGTGTTATTATCATTATTATTTTATGTATTATTCTCATTTTTATTTATATTGATTCTTTTTTTTCTCTTTCCTTTGATTTGGTCACAATATCGATGAAGTTTGATAATTAGATGAATTTATTCCACAGTTACCAAAATTCATTTAATTGCGTATTTTTTAGATCACGTATTTATTTTGTTATTATATAAAACGAGTAGAACAAAAAATGAAAGAACGAATCGACACAAAATCGGTGAAAAATATCCATTTTTGATTCCCTTGTCTTGTTGTAATAATAAAGATGAATTTTGTAATTATAAAATTACTTTAGGTTATAGTAATTTACGTCATTATTCGTTATTGAGTATTTGATTATTAGCATTATTATCGTTATTGTTTCATCTATTATTTAGGTTTTTATTTATGATGATTCGCGTTTTTTTTATATTTTCTTTAGTTTTGTCACAACATCCACGCAGTTTTATAATTAGATGTATATTTTCACACAGTTAAGAATAAACATTTATTTCGTTGCATCTTTTCTTCATCGCGTATTCATTTAATTATTTTCAAAACGAATAAAAAAATCCAAAACACCAACTTGGCACGAAATTGGTGAATAATATTCATCTCAGATTTCCTTCTTTCGTCGTCGTGTGCAAATTAGCGATGTCGATGAGTTTTGATGCCGTTAGAAAATCCCGCAACGAGAGGACAAAAGAGAAAACTGATTTACGACAAAAACACTCGCCAAAGGTAGAAGAGTACAAAAAAAAATTCGCGAAGGTGGGAGGGGGGGTTAAGAAAAAGCCAACAACATTCTATCGCGGTATCTTTACTTTGCGTTGTATTTCTAGAAGCAAGAAAAGCACATTTGCATGAATCCGAGAAGCTCGTTGGAAATATGTAGACAGTATTTGTCGGTGGAAAATCAGAAAATGGAGTTTGGGAAAAGCACGCTGAACGTCATGCAAACGACATTATACCAACATTGCGGGAGGAGGACGGGACAGTGGGTCGAGGCCAGGTGATATATATAGTGTACGCGGAAGACAAGAAAGGAGATCTGGCATACGACCGAGGAAAGCGGAGTAAGTGAGTCTGCGGTAAAGGAAATTATGCTGCATCACAGACGAGAGAGACCCCCGCCCCCCTGAAACGACGAGTTGTTGAGGCAATTTTTTTGTTTGTTTGAGACTTGGTACGCTTCGCCTGCGAAAGCAAAATGAGCTAACTGAGAAAATGGTAAAGAAAATAAATGGACATATATATATGTTATAAGCGGATTAAAGTACAAACGAGGGGTTGAAGATAATCTTTGAGATTGAGAAATGTCCTCTCAATGAGAATCTCGGTAAACGCGTTAGCAAAGTGTATAATAATTTTCACGAGCTTTGAAAATTTAACGAGCTTTGACGGAACGCCAACGGATGATTCCTGGAAGATTTGTGAGATTTAAGAAAAAAGAAACAACCATCGTGGAGTATCCTGATTTATAATAATGAGGTTTTTGATTTTATTTGAGAGAATAATGAAAATATTTTTCATCGAATTTATGGGTTTCGTGATTCATTTTACTTGCTGAAAGTCGATAAACTTTCTTATAAGTCTTTTTACCAAAAATGAATTTTGCGATAATTTATTTTGACAAATTTTTAGAAACATACTAGGTATTTGATATAGAATTTTCTGACGTAAGAAACGTGATGTTGAGTCGGAAAAGAGTTGGAAAAACATTGTCATCACGTGACGAGGGTACAGTCAGCATCGATAATTCCTTCGAAAATGGAAAACAATATAGAAACTTTTCAAATTTCTGAAATTCATCGAACAAATCATTTTCTCATACCTGAATTTCCAAATTACATCGTCAAATCCTGATATCGCAAAATTTCCGAAATACAAAAATTTCCAAAATCTCCGATCCCTCCAACAAAGGTCGTTATCAATTCTCGAAACAATTTTCTCGGTTCGAAGTGTCCGCGATTCTCATAAATCGCGAGAAGAATATGACGCGTCTGACGGCGCGAAGAGTCCGGGAAAGTGAAGCGGATGGAAGAAAACTGATGAGTCTTGTGAAAGCTGAAAAGTCCGTCGTGGAGACGGACGGGAGCGTAGGAGACGTCGGAGCGAGGCGAGAAGAGAGATAAAAGTTGTTGAAAACAGAAGCACGAGCTTTCGTTGAATGAACGGTGAATTTGTCGCTGGCAAACAAAGAAGCCAGTCGTGAATTCAACACGAAGAAGAAAATATAGGACGAAGCGGGTGAAGCGGAGTCAGGACCGTAGCACCACAGAGAGTAGTTTCGGAGGCTCCGGAACAGATAGCCGGAGAAGAACAAGAGAGCCCACTTGACTCGAGAGGGTTGAAGGTTGATGTCGGCTCGGAGACCAACGGGCAAAAGTGAGAAAGACGAAGGAGAAGAAGAAGATGAAGAAGAAGAAGAGTAACAGGAAAGGAGGAAGACGCGAATAAGCACTGGCAGGCAGATGAGACCAGGCGAGAAGTCTATACAACTGTTTATAACTTACCTCCGAGCTGTTTAGTTCTGCTACTGCGTTACACGACTTTAATGGCGTGCCTACAATGCCGCGAAATTTACACGAACTTCGTTATAAATAAATTTCGAGACAAAGTTGTGTACAAAGAATGTCCCTCGTGTGAATGGGGCGAGAAGAGGTTGAAGGAAACGTAGTTGAGGGATCGATCTAACGTCACGGCCCTAAAGTTTTTTGTTAATTTTTTTTTTTTTTGCAATTAATGAGGTCAACCCTTAGTCTGTAATGTTGTTTTATGCATTTTATGTTTGATACGGACACTCGCGATTCGAAAAGTACCCTGAAGTGCTCTGAAAAATTCCATGAAATTAGTGAAATCTCATCATCAATCTTAGTATATTTGTCAATTATTATATTGCTGCGATATTTATTTGTTTAAGCAATATAATCATGTGAAAAAAATAAAACATTGAAGAACCCATAATTATAGATTAGGGGTGAATGATCGGTGTAGATTCGTTTCGTTTATTAAAATCAGTTATGCCCGATGAAAAATAATATTTCGATTATGTTGATTTAATTTTTTGAGCAAACGTTTTTTACTGATCCAAGATGATGTTTAAAAACAATAGTGGCCGATGGTAGAAATTCTCGCTCCACTAAAAATGATAGATGTCAAACAAAAAATATTACGAAATATTAATTAGAACGAAAAATTCTGGAACGCTGTGAGGAATTTTTTATTTCTCCTGGAAGTTAACAGATGTGTCGACATTTTTGAATTAACTGTCGAGCTTGGCCTCTTTTTCTGCCATTTTTCTCATTAAAAAGAAAATAAACATCTTTAATAAACAAACTGACATTTGTTAAATAAAAAAAACCGTCATGCGAAGCTCGAATACAATTCTGAAATCGATATTACCCTCCGAGTTCCTACACGAGTCACTTTAGGCAAAGAGGAAGTGAGATAATACGATTGAAAATCAAATATCTCTGTTCTTCCTACTCGGAGGCCCATGAAAGATAAAAATTTTACGCTGAACCTCTTATTCTAAAAAAAAACCAGGCCTCGGGCTCCGAGCGGGGAGGTAAGAACCTCTCTAAAAGTTCAGATCGAAATCAAATCCTGGGACGCACCTTCTTCGATATTCTCTCATAACGTTGGGCGTGAAACGGAACCAGTGGGAATCCGATTTCCCGCTATGGATGTCGTCTACCGCACCGGCAATCGGTTGGCTCGAGTTTTACCAAACTGATCTTAGGTCCAAGGTCCACAGCATCGTCCAACCAGCCGGCTTTCCGATGGTTTGAGCAAAGGAAACGTCTTCTCTATCCTTATATGATCCTGTGTGTGTGCGTATAGTTCGCCACTGTTCTCCAGACCGTTCGAGCGAAAAATGGCGAAAAACTATTTCCACGGTCAATCCCCCATGGGACTATCATAGGATATCCTGATCTACGACAATTATTTTTTGGGTATATTTGCCAAGATAATAGAAATACACCGATAAGAACCAGAATCCGAGGGCTCACTACAAAGATTGGGTCGTAATCGAAAATGTAAGACCGCTATGGATACAGCTTGAAGCGAATCCGGTACGCATAAATTCGAACATACTGTGGATACAAACGTTGGATATTAGGAAAATATGCATGAGAGTTAGGGGTTGCCGGACTGCGGCCGATGGTATTTTAGCATTGTACAACTTAAGACATGACACATTAGACAATTGTAAGGATTAAACCTGGGAGACAATGCCAATAAATATACTACTACCACTACTGCTACGGCTAATAAGAATGTCCTTTGTCGAACCTTAAGCTTTAATTATTCATTTTATTAATTCAAAGTCGATAAAATATTCGTTCACCAAAAATAAAAATAAAAAAAGATTCTGCAATGATTTATTTATCGTGACGAATTTCCAGAAACAAACGCTGGGAATTTTATATAAAATTATCTGCCCTGACGAACGAGATGTTGAGTCTCAGTCGAAACATTTTTGTCGCGTAAACAAGGGTGCGGTAAGCATTTATACGAGTCTCACGAAAGTGACCAAAAAATTGTCAAAGTTTTGCAATTCCTAAATTACTTAAATTCGCGAAATATTTCATTTTCTCATGTCGAAAATTTTCAAGTTTCAGTCCCGAATTCCTGGAATCCCTAAATCTCAGAAATATCTACATTTGCAAAATGTCTGATTAGTTCGATGAAGATCCGCGTCATCGTCCAACCAGCCGGCTTTCCGATCGTTTGTACAGAGGAAATGTCTTCCACACTCATGTATATGTGTGTGTGTATGTGTATGTGTATGTGTGGTTCGCTGATGTTCTCCCGACCGTTCGAGCGAAAAATGGCGAAAAACTATTTCCACGGTCAATCTCTCAAGGGGCTATCCTCTTTCCTCTCCACTTCCGGGTTTCCTCTTCTTCCACATCCAGCTCGAGTACCGGCAACCCCCGTCCCCCACGCCCCGCCACCTGCGCCATCGGTCCTCGTGTGCCGCCTCGGCTGCTGCTGGCGCTACACCACACGCAGTCGTTACTTTTCCGAATGAAACTAACTACACTCGCCTCTCGGGATCTTTTAGGGCCGGTTTAACTTTCAAGAGGGAAACAAGAGCCACTTTTATTTCTCGAAAGAAACGTTGGAGTTACAGAAAGGAACGTACCTCGACGAAACCCTCGCGCGAATCACCCGAAGCCATTATTTCAACCGTGCCTCTGGCACTTTGTGAAAAGTCGTTTGAACATGTGAAACTTTTCGTTATAACGTTGAAAACTGGGTTCTTTTTAATTATTGATGAATATTAATTTATTTGAATAGAGATAGAAGATGGATGTAAAAATTGAATGAATATAAGATGCAAAGAATGTGTGTGGACATAAAAAAGTAATGATTTAATAATGTAATCATAATGATAATATCAATGGAATTATAATATGATATGTACGTAATATTGTACGTGATATGTATGTATTATTATAGATATTTATATTTTCATTCATTCTTTTTTAACTTCACTATTGATTTATATATCATTTATAACGAGAAAAGTAATATAATGACAATAATAATAAAATAATATATATCTTATATTAAAAAAGTAATAATTTATTATTACATTTTTAATTATAATTATACATCGTAAATATTATAATGCAATATATGTGCGAAATTCGATCAATGAACTCTGAGAGAAATTGATATAATTGAATCCGAATAACATGAGAAATAAATAATAACCCGGTCAGTCTCCTATCAAATTCGATAACAAATTCGATACCAATTCACATATATCTCAATCGGCACTATTCAACGAAAAGTGTTGGACATTTTAATATTCGTAATTTCAAATTACCGGACCGACCTGATTCGATCAATTTTAGATTCTATCATCATGTCGCAACGATCAATGTGTAATTCACCTCGAATTTATCAAAAGCCGTCATTGCGAATCATATATAATCAGCCCATGCTCTTTAGTGTCGCGGAGGGTAAGAGCGAAGCATCCGGAAAGTGAAATTTCTGGCAAAGCCGGCAGTAAATTGGCCACCACAGGGTCTACGGAAATAGGAAAACGTTGGGAACGCCGGCCTGGCGAGGGAGACTCGGGAACATGCCGCTGGTACGCTGCTGCTTCTCCACCAATTTTGCTTGGCTTTTTCTTTTCGCGCTGTGTTCACGCTGGCTCTCACCGGACTAGAGCCAACGTTTAAAAAAAAAAATTCTTTTCCACTTTTTCTCAACCCTCCGCTTTCGCCATTTCTATATATACGTGGCTCTACACTTTTTCCAGCTCTCCTAATATAGTGAAAATCCGGTTAAACCCACGTAAAAATAATTCCACGGCTATCTCCCCGACTTATGTACGGAAAATAGTGGTTGGAAAAAAATAAAATAAAAATAGAATTCACATTGAATCGACGTATCTATAAATCGTTTCTAGAATACGGGAAAAGTAATCGATTTTATGAATGACGTTGTATTTGAATTCAATCATTGATAAAAAATATTTTTTTGGAATCCTTGTTAAGGCGATCTGGAAGGTATCAATGTTTCTAAATAATTTGTTTAATCTCTTCCGCTCTCTTCCTCTATCACGACAACAATGACAATAGTCAATTCTGGTCGGATGACAAAATTTTTAAAAATGAGGGACTTTTCTAAAGACTGAAAACCTTTCTGAAAACTGATGAAATTCAAAAATCGCTTCTTCGGAACTTCCCGCAAAAACGGCCGAACGGAACCCGATAAAACTGCATGAATCAAAAGCGAAAAAGAAAACAAAACAAATTTCTGTACAATTTCAAAACCGAACAATTTAGTTTTTTCAACGAAGAATTACCTGCGAAACATTTCCGGAAATATCATCGGCGTAATCCTGTAATTCAGATTTTTCGCAATGGTGGCGAAATCGTTTCTCCGAAAATTCCAAAAATTTCTAAAGACTGAACAGAAAAAAAGTTTCAGAAAAGTACTCGAGGCATGATGCCGTCGCTTCCATCTAGAATGCCCCATGTATGGTGATTATCATTAATAGCCGCTCGGTTGTGAATGCCCATCATTTCAAATGATGATGGCTTAGCAATAGAACGTCCAATCGATTATCATAACACCCCCTGAAACAACCTATTACATGGGACATAAAAAATAATTGACAAGTTCGTATATATTATTATTATTATTATTATTATTATTATTATTATTATTATTATTATTATTATTATTATTATTATTATTATTATTATTATTATTATTATTATTATTATTATTATTATTATTATTATTATTATTATTATTATTATTATTATTATTATTATTATTATTATTATTATTATTATTATTATTATTATTATTATTATTATTATTATTATTATTATTATTATTATTATTATTATTATTATTATTATTATTATTATTATTATTATTATTATTATTATTATTATTATTTTTATTTTTATTTTTATTATTATTATTATTATTATTTTTATTTTTATTATTATTATTATTATTATTATTATTATTATTATTATTATTATTATTATTATTTTTATTTTTATTATGATGATTATCATCATCATCATTGTTATTATCATTTGATAAACAAAAGAGGGTTGATTAAATGAATTACCTTCCGAGCTTACGAATTAACTGCGCGAACAAAGATCCCTCTCACTGTGCAGCTCTCACAAACCCAGTCGTTTCTTCGTCGTGTCACGTCCACCTAAGTAATATTTTAACCTTCTTCCACATAATAGCCACGATATTTGCAAACTTCGCCCGGACCTATTCTCGTAGGCTTCACGTCTGGCCCCGAGACGCAGCCCGAGAATGAAAGATAGATAGAACGAGAGTAAAGATCCCTCGTTACGAACTTTACCCGTTAAACAATTCAAAAAGAGTCTTCCGTCCGCTCGCACGTTGACTATAACCACTTTTACCCGTCTATATCTTGCAAGCTCCTCGCTAGAAGAGCTTCGCATTCGCTTCTCGGGTTTAACGCCCGAGGGTTAAGGCCGGCCGATAAGTCTCTCACGTCGTTTCTGCATGACCGATTGTGCAGAATGAAATTCGAATGCGGTTTCATCCCTCGTCCGCGTTCGCAGCGAATTCATCCAGGGCGCGATCGGTTGAGCGAAACCCATCAACGAATGAACTTTTCCGACTGGTTTTTCGTTGTCTCGTCCGTTTGAATTACGTTGATGCGCTGCTACATGTCCGTCTCCTTCACATTGCCAAAAGTGCAAGGGACGTGACGGAAACTTTTCCAAAGCATTGTTTCCGTCACCGTTGACTTTTCACGAGAAAGACGAGAACGGTTGTCTGCAAAATATTGAGACTCAGTCCACTGTTCTCGTATTTTGTCCGAGAAATTGATTGTTCTTGAGTAAAGTGCTTTACAGTTTTTGTTACCGACCGAGCACATCATCGAAGTACCGGAAATGGCTCGCGCCGTTGTCTCGACGACGCAACAGTGGCGATGCATTTCAGCGTCCTAATGTTGTGCGTTTGTGGTGAACGATATGTCTTCGTGGGTACGCCTCGCGATACGGCAAAGACAAATTACTCCGTAGGTTCGTGGAATCTATTCCGTGCCACAACATTTGTCGAGCCTTCGAGCGTGAGAGCACGCACTGATTCTCCGATAATGTGTTCTTGTTATCGTAATCTAGAATCGTAAACAGTGATGGTCATGATAGTTACGAGACGCACTGCCGTGTGTGCATCGACGTCACTCGGGTGAGTGGTAACGCCAGCTGGATTCACGAGCTTACCGACGGTTCGCTGGGTCAACCGCGATGCAAGGGTGCAAGCATATCGGACGTTAGCCGCCATCTTGCGAACTTCGCGGAAGCTACGTACCCGAATGATGTCCTTGCGCGATTTTTTCTGAAATTTTGAAGATAGTTTGATTCTATCCTGGCTTATATTATTTCATTATTTATCAGTTACTTCAATTAATAATATAAATGAAATAGTATATGACTGTATATACATATTTATTATTTTATTTTCCTGCGTCCCGTACCGTCCTTCACATATAGAAATTTGTGCACAGAAAAATTGAATACTAAACAAACAAATATCAGAATGAATAAGAGAAAATAAACAAATGAATGAAGATAGAATCCGGTTGTTAATCATTTATTTTTATTCATCGCTCACCTACTTTCAATCTAAATCTGTGGAGATGGAGACATATGTATATGGGGCATTCCATGACATCTCGATCAACATCCGGCGATCATTTTTCAGATCGTTTTCATAATTTTTTATTCGAAAGTACTCATCGAAAAGAACGAACCTAATTTTTTTCAAATTTTTTAAAAATATATTTTTTGAGATTTTTTTTTTTTATTTCGAAATTTTTTAAAAAACGTCCGCTTTTTTTCGCCTGAAAAGATTCACAGAATTCTTATTAATTATAAGAAAATTTTTAAACGCTATGGCACGATGGAGCTGTCAAAACTACCGGAAAAAAAAAAATCAAAATCAAAAAATTCGCCAACAAATATTGGTGCTGCATTTGTCACATATCCAATTTTTTGATTTTTATTTTTTTTCTCCGGTAGTTTTGAAAGCTCCATCTTGCAATAGCGTTTAAAAATTTTCTTATAATTTATAAGAATTCTGTAAAGTTTTTCAGGCAAAAAAAAGCGGACGTTTTTTTTTAATTTTTTTAATTTTCAAACAAACATCTCAAAAGAGATATTTAAATAAAAATTTTAAAAAAATTGGGTTCGTTTTTTTCGATGAGTACTTTCGAATAAAAAATTATGAAAACAATCTAAAAAATTATCGCCCGATCTTGATCGACATCTCATGGAATGCCCCATATACAGTCGACAGAGAAATTTAATACTAACGAAACCAATATCCGAATGAATAAGAGAGAATAAGTGGATGAATTATATCTAAGAGTTTGAAGTGAAATTTGGGTCATGTATATATCAGTCAAATTTCACTTAATTAATACTCAACTATGATATTGATATAAATATTGTTTATTCAAGTCCGGTGATTTAGTTATTCCGGCATCACCGAAACGTGGACCAAACGCTTCCCACTTCATACGTATCACACACACATTTATAATGATTTCTTTCATCGATTTCCTGTTGCAGTCGTTGCACAAACGATTACATCGCCGTTTACACCGGTCCGACGACGTCGAGCACACTTCTCAAGATGATATGCGGCAACGAGAAGAGCACCGTCGTCCACACGGGGTCCATGCTTCTCGTGGAATTCAAATCGGGACCGGAAGCACCGCCCTACAATTACAATGGTTTTATCGCTAGAGTGAGATTCGCGGAAGTAACAACGGAACCGCCGACTACGCTACCGCCTCCGAGTACGAGTAAGACCAATTTATTCATATTCACGACTTTCTCTCTTTGATATTGAGATAAACAAAATTTTCATTCATTACATTTTTCATAGAATTACTTTTGTAACATTTCTACAAAGTTACAATTCTTCGAAAGCAATTCTCTGGTTGGTTTAAAATAAATTTTTTTTACGACTTCGTCTGCGTAGATTCCCGTAACGCCCACATCCAATTCCACCCCCTGAGGGGTTGATTTTTGAAAATTCTTTTTCAGTAAGCACCTACTTCGTGACCCAAACCTCCACGCAACATTTCAGCTCTCTATCTATTGCCACGTATTTGATTCCGATTGTTGTCCGATTGTGAATTCATTTGAATGACCGAGTATGGTCTGAGGTTCAAAAACTTCATTTGACTGTATCTCAAAATCGAGGGCTCAGAATGAAAAACGCAGAAATACGTGTCTCTTCATTTTCGACACATATTAATGTGAAAATTTGGGGGGCAGAAATGTTGACCCAACTGTCCGAAGTTACCGCAATCTATAGGAATTCCCCATACATAGATAGATAGAAGATAGAAGATAGATAATTGGTCTTATAAATTTTATTATTATTATTATTTATAATATTATTATTATTATTATTTATATTATTGTTATTATTATTATATTTTATATTATATATATTTATAATATAATATAAATATTTATGATATTTTATATTATACATATTTACAGTATTATATAATTATTATTATTATTATTATTATTATTTTCGATCGTTACTCAAAAAAATGTTGTTTTCTTTTAAAAAACCTCCATAAATATGATTTTGCAGTCGAAATGAATAAATCAACAAGCACCGCAATGAGCAACAGCATTCGTTACAACAATCGTGATCTCAACGATCCCCGTAAGGATGATACATCGTCGCCCGGAATTTCTTCAATCTGCGATCTCGAAGTGAGCGGGGAACGAGTTAGGTCGGGACATCACGACACCCGGGGAAAGCTCAAGTCCACGACGTGTCGGTTCTTACTCCGGGGACGTACTTACGACACCGTCCACGTAGTCCTAGCTAGTTACAATCTCAGGTATATATTTCTTTTTCTCTTTTCCATTGCACATTCTCTCCTTCTATCATTCTCTCTCTCTTTCGCTCTCTCTCTCTCTCTCTCTCTCCCTCTCTCTCTCTCTTTCTTTCTCGTTGCGCTTTCTTATTTCGGTTTATCACATTTTTTGTTGCCTTTTTATCCTCTCGCTCTGTATTCCGGAGTATAACAAACAACAACAAGCCTGGCGCCGGCTTGTTACGTTACGTGACTCTCTTGCAATTTCTTTCTCCTGGATAAAGTGCTGAAAAATATTTATCTCAACGACTCGTACGAATGAAAAGCTTTTCCCTCGACATAAATAATTGCTGTAAGATACTGCGGTCCGCGCGTTGAGCTGCGTTGGAGAGAAATTCGAGTTGTCGGACTTTCGATTGGTTGACGAAAACATTAATGACAATTGAAATCCCCAATTTGAGGAACGAAATAAATGTTCATTTCAATGATTCCCGAAAAGAAAAAGTCGATTGAAAACAGTTCATAGAAAATTTATTCTTTTCCGTGCTTTACCATTTTTTGAATCTGCAAAAGTCACATAATATAAATAAAAATAGTACGCACAAGGAAGAAAAGAAAACAATTCTCAAAACCCTACAATTTTCCAAACTACTCAAATAACTACTAAAAATAACTATCCCAAATAGTCATTCAAAAATACACCTTAAAACTCTGCAAATTCAATAACTCCTAAAAAAAAAAGTACACTCCAATTCCCAACCCTTACATCTACCCAAAATCCACCCTTTCCGTACACCCAACAAAAAAAACAAAATGTCATACCTTTTATTTCTACAACATCCCCGAAAAATCCACAACCCGAAGATCCAACTTCTAAAAAACCTTCACGCCATACCCCCTCCCTTCTCGCGGCCCCACGAGACAGATCCCAGCGTCATTAATCTGGCCGTAAAATCTTTTTCCGTCTCTCGGTTAACCGCGAGAGTGAGCTTTCGGTTTGTCTTGCCTCCCCCCTCCCGCCCAAGCGGTTCATATCCGCCTATCGCGATCCCTCCGCGCGCGCCATTTACCGCTGCGGCTGCTCCTGCTGCTGCAGGTGCTTGCTCACTCACCCCGAGTTACTCTGCTCCGCCACTCACCGCCTACTTCCGCACTCCCTGTAGCCGCCGCTGCTGCTGCTGCTGCTGCTGCTGCTGCTTCTGCTGCTGCTGCTGATGGTGCTGATGGTGCCTCTAGTTCTGCGGCCACTGCCACCAACGTCGTCGTCTTATCTCTCCTGACGTGCTTCGCTTCTCTTCTATCTGGGTACTACCCACCTTCCTCCCTCGTCCCACCTCCTCCTCCCTCATTCTCTCTTATCCATCGTCGTCGTCTCTATCCCGTATGACCGCGCGAATACACAAATGTGCACACGGCCGTTCGGGCCACCGGAGACCAACCCGCGAGAGCTTTGACTCGATGGAAGTCACGTAGAAAGTGAGGACCGTGCACGGAATCCGCATTAGATAACCCGCACAACTCACCCCGTCTCACCCCTCAAACCCTCGCACAACCTTCTACATTTCCCAACCCTTGACAATTTTTATTTTTATTTTTTTTATTACTCTTTTATCCTTCCAGTGCTCCAACCTCATCCTTCTTTTTTCTTCGTCGTTATACGTTTGTATATTTTTCGTTTTCTTCCATTGTCTAGCTTCTTGAATGTTGATCGCAACCTCGTAAATACAGAGTGAATCATGAAATATTTATTCGAAATTCGGATGCGAGAGTCTTAACTCGATCAAGCCTCCATGGGGTAAGGAAAAGCTCTAGCTTGAAGCGTTCGGGTGTTTCCCATCGAGATTAGAGTTCGTTCAACCTCGAATACATCTGCCAACTTTATTTAGAGTTACATAACCGGAAGTGTATGTCGTATAGGAGGCTCGGGGTTGCAAGATTTGAGCATTGAAATACGAGGGAGTGATTGACTAATTGTTCTTCGAAAGCCTCGAGCGTATTCCCGTGGCTGTACTTATATATGGGCCTTGGCTATGGGAAGACGTATGTACGTGTATGTGGGGTAGGTATCCGAATGTGTAGGATGACGGTGCGACGATGAAGCGTATTATCCAGCCGAGACTCCCGAGAACCGTTTCGACTATCCGTTTTTCCTTTATTATCATGCGTTTACATGTCAAGCTTATCAAATTTGCCTGAGGCCCAATCCTCCATTGTCGCTGCTTCCACGTGGAATCGAATTTCCGGGTTTCGGTACCATTGTCAAAGTATTACGGTTCTTCCCAGCCGTGCCCGACCATCATCCGTGCACACAAAGACGTCGTGGCTGGATTATCCACGTTTGTCACTGAAATATTCAACGACTGGGATGGGCTCGGATGAGGTCGCGAATTTTATCGATCGAAGGGTTTTTCAATTCACGTACGATTATATAAATGAGTATTTATTTGAAAGAGTAATCATTATTTGTTTGTTCGTTTTTTTTGTTTTTTATTGATTTTTTTTCCAAAATATATTCACAAATTTGAACGACTGAGGATAATTTAATTTTTTTTGTTTCGTGTTTCGATTGTCGGAAAAGGCTCTGAATTAATTGGACTTGGATAATTAGAAGATTCCTTCGTTTTTGTATCGATTTACAAAACAGTTGAGGGTTCGGCTTGACGATTATTAAGGCAATTAATCTGAGACGGAATTATTAAGAAATATTTTTAATTGAAGTATCAAATAACTTACTATCTGTCTTTGAATACATTTATTTATAAATGTACACGGCTGGGAATAATTTTAAAGAATTCAAAATATTAAACTTGCCAAATTGAATTTCTCGAAACCCCGTCATCGACTTTACATAAGTGATTAAAATCTCCATTTTTATTTTTGTAACACTTGACACGATAGTCACAAGTCAAATTCAAGAACAATGCAGTTAATTAGTTCAAAAAGAAGTCAATTAAAAATGTAATTGACTGAAACATAAAAAAAATACTAACCATTTTTCGAATATATTTTTTATAAACTATTACATCTGGAAACACGTAAAAAAAATTTTTAATCAAAAATAGTTTATCGTCTCAATTTCATTCTCGACCAGCCATAACGAATTTCAATACATCGTCAAACATTCGAAACTCAACTTCAACAATTTCTGCGGAAATCAATCAAAGCAAAAAATTATAACAAAATATTATTTCTCGAAAACCCATCCGTCGTTCTTTTTATCCTCTCTCAAGCGCGTAACTCCGTATCCTGACCTGCTCACGAAATTTTGTGCCAGCACGTGTAAAAATAAACCCCCCAAAAATAATCCAGCAAACATTGAGTCGAATCAGACATACCAGCACTTAGATGGCTAGAAAGCAATTTCCCTCGATGTGATCATTATCACGCGATATCGCAGACGAGCAAAATATTTCCTCAGGGTCGGGAGGGCTACACCATTTTACTCAAGGATCGAGCCAAGTTCTTCGGGCTCGTCTCGCGATCATCCCTCGTTAGCACGTCATCCAGCGCACGAGAGCACGAGCTTTTCAATCGTGACGCGCGAGATTCACGAGATGTCTTACCGGCAGCGGTCCAGCAGCAGGGTGAGAAAGGGGGGAAACGGGGGGGCGATATTCCGGTAGGAATGGACATAAACACGAATAAAACCATCACCGCAACATCGCTCCGGCCTCTCGACCGGTTACACGTGTGTGCTGTATCCCCGGCGATCCCTCTCGCCGATGGATCCTCGGGATTTTCAATTATCCAGCACAATGGCCGTGGTTCCGGGGCAGCGGTCGGATCGTGCAACCGAAGCGAGGCGAAGGGCCACGCGCTGTATCATCTTCGCCGGGGTTAGACACGGTCGAATAACTGGGTCTCGGGAAAGCGAGCAACGATGAAAGCGACGAGGAAAACCGGAGGATACCCGGAAAAGGGAGAAATTTCGTGGAAGAAACTTCGCGAGACGTGGGGAAGTACGAAAGTTTGTGGATAGGACGAGGAACGAAAACATCGAATTTATCGGATGTGGGATAAATTTTGAATGGAAATTTTGTGCATCCGAGATTCGTCGATGCGACGTAGTAGCGGGAAGCGAGGATGAGAAAAAGATAATGATAATAATAATAATAATAATAGTTATTATTATTATTATTATTATATTATTATTATATTATAATATAATAATAATAATAATAATAATTATATAATACATAATAATAATAATAAGAATAATAATAGTTATTATTATTATTATTATATAATAATAATAATAAAAATAATAATAGTTATTATTATTATTATTATATAATAATATAATATAATAATAATAATAATATATTATATATATAATTATAATAATAATATATTACCTATATTATTATTATAATAATTATATTATTATTATTATTATTATTATTATATTATTATTATTATTATTATTATTATATTATTATTATTATTATATAATGATAATGATAATTCCTCATTATAAAAGCTTATGTTATGATTATTCCTCTTCCGTCATAATAATGACAATGGCTGTTATTATCATTATTATTATTATATTATAGTATATATTATAATAATAATAATAATTATTATTATCATTATTATATAATAATATATGGCACCAGCGAAAAAATTGTCGACGAATTTAAGCATATTATATTGCAATATAGGAAATTATATTATATAATATTATATAATAATGATAATAACGTTCCATCTACATAGCTCGAGGATATGCTCAACTCATCGAAACGTTTGCTTTACTCAGTAACCAAAACTCATGGAAAAATCTAGCCACTGGGCGACGATCAATTCAACGAAAATAAATCCTTCAATTGCAATTGCAGCATATAATAATTGACAGGAGCTCGTCTTAAGTGGTTGGGGAGAAAATATCGATTACAACCCCGGACGATTTCCTACTCTGTCCCCACGTATTTTTTGAAACTTTTGTTCCCATACAGCGTGCATTTAGAATGTTAATTAATTGTACGAATTGCCGAGCGAGAGATAGCGAGGGAAAGAGAGAGAAAGAGAAAGAGAAAGAGAGAGATAGAGTCAGAGGTACGATGAGCGATACGGCACTCAGGAGCTCGCATCCCTCGTGATCGCGTAGCCGTTTCTCGAATATTGCTCGATGAAACAAGAGCCACAGGGCCATCATCGCGCAAACACGGAGATACGAATGTGAAATCGATGCATTTTGATTAAACGCGTCGACCGTGACGACTCATCGTTGGAGTCACGAATGCGTCGCTCATTCACGCACACACCCACGCTCACACACACAGACAAACACACCGAAATCTACACACGCCAAATACACCCACGCAGGCCTCGCCATTCATTTAATCCTACTTGTTTCAAACTTTTTCAGTGCGCTGGAGTGCAAGTCAAGAATCGAAATTTGGGACGGTATCGTCGACGTAGCCACGTCGTCGATTCCCAGCAACGTCGAGCTTGTAAAAAAATTCTGCAGTCCTGGAAAATTCACTCAGCAGCGTTACGAATCGTCGACAATGGCCGATGAGTGAGTATACTAAAGTAATTCGTACGAAATTAATCTTTGCACTATTTAACGATGGTAAACAATTTTTTTAATAAGGGAATTAGAAAAAAAAAGTACGTGTCATGTATGGATAACTAAAACAACATACGAATAAATAAATGTAGATGTACAATATTGTACATGTATTACACTGGCCGTTGAAATAATATTTCATCCTTACAGTTGCAAAACCTGAATTTGACCTCGATTACCTGTCGATAAAATATTGACGTAGCCTTCTACCAAACTTCCAGGTCTCGCTGTATCATTGACAATTTTTAATCCCTCAACAACATTCAGACTCTTCCAAAAACTTTCGCCGAGATACCAAGCTGCACAATCTTTTTGCAAAAAATTAAAATTAATCTCGAGCTTCTCGAAAAATTTGAATGACCGTGAATTAATAAAATAGTCTTTTCCTTTTTCATGTAGCTCTCCAATGTCCTTATAATTAATGAAGAAAATTTAATCACCATAAAACCCTTAAAGATAAAAAAAACTAAACATAATTCAAATCGTATTTTATAAAAAAATAGAAATAAAAAACTTCACCCGCACCCTCTAATATTAATGTAAATATTATAATAATGTAAAACTAATTGATGGAGAGCTGAATTTTCACAGATGTTCTTGTTTTGAGGTCAACTTCAGATTTTTTAACTCGGAGCGTAATATTTTTTGCCAACGGCCAGTCTAATATTTTCATATGCAAATATAAATATTTTGCGAATTTTTCCACAACTGGGTTAAGCCTGTAAAAAAAAAAAAAAAACAAGAATCCTTCGATGAAAACAACACAGAAAGCACGTGAACGTAACGTGCGGGAAGTTCGCGTGTAAAAAGAAGAATAAAAATATGGGATAAATCCCGTAGGGCGAAAAGCAAGAATGAGGAATGAAACGTGGCGGAAGTGGAAATAAGTATATAAAAGAAGACCGCGCGAATCACACAGCCGGTCTAACTGGGTGGCTCGTAGCGTGCATTATGCGAGCCCGGGGAAATGTGCTCGGTGCATTTCTCTGCTCCTCTGGAGATCCGTGCAACCACCGGCGAACAAACTATGCCACGATGGAAGGAAATAAGCAAGAACTCTCTCGCGCTCGGCTTCCTCACTCTCTGCTTTCCCGTCCGTTTGTCGTGCAATATATCTGTATATGTATATCCCAACCGTGTCGTTGACGGAAATTCACGCAATAATGCTACGTGTGACCGTACCAGAGGCGGTATGAGTATGAGCACTTCCGCTCGAAATCAGCAGTTAGAACCGGTATTCACGCGTGAATGATTTTACGATAGAAATTTCTGTTTATCGATATTTCAAAGATTTTTTTAAAATTACATAAAAGCTGTAGAAACAATTTTTTAATCACCGTGATTGATTTTTTTTCACTTTCTTCCGGCGAATAATTCTTTTTTTTTTTGCGGCATTTTTTGAATTCATAAGAAAATGTTCGTTGATTAATTCTTACATGAGTTATTCAAAGTTTAATATTGAGAAAATACAGAAGGAAAAATTTCGTTGTGATAGAGGAATCACTAAAGAGGACAAATTCAACAAACACTTATCCACTAATCATCATTATCATCATTATTAATTAGAAATATTATTCAATAAATATGTATACTCAGCCCGAGCCCCTGAAAGCTCAACAAGCTCAAACATTCCCCCCCGAACGAATAAACCATTTTTCCGCACAAGCCAACGCAATCGCATCAATTAATTCGAACATCATCCACTCTTCCACCTATCTCAAGCCCCTTTCCCGAATAACTAAAATTATTAATTAACCCAACAATCGCCGGCATTATTTTTCAAAAACTCCACAACACGAGCGTAAAAAAAAATCGACAAAATTGAAGTTTAGCTACGAAACAACGTATTAACGAAAAAGTACGGTCAGCGATGCGCAAACTTCTTTCTTTTTTTTTTTGGGGGTGGTGGTGGTGGTGAGAATCCCCGACTACTACGTGGCATTACGTACTCCACCCGCCACTCGGATTTTAATCTATTTTAATTCCTAACGTTGCCCGGTGGTGCGCAGCCCGGTGGGTAACGCACGAAGAGCGATTTATACTCGAGAGGAGCCATGGAGCTAAAGCAGCATGCCGCTAGGGGGTGCGGCAAGCGTTACGTGCTCGCGGCGTCAGCAATAATAGCGCACTTTTCCGTACGATTTTCTCGCTCTTCCTCGCACGTTTCTCGTTCCATCTCCACCGTTTCGTCCGTTTTACCTGCGCTTCCAACCGGGCTCGCAGCATCCGTGTTTTATCCCTCGCTAATCTCGTAAAAATTCATGCAAAATACGAGCGGTGCTTCATTCGCCGCGAACAACGAACGGGAAAACAAAGCACAATCACCGGCAGGCGTAGGAAATTCTACGGTCACTCCGTGGTGTTTGGTCGAATGTTTGGCATTTGGCGGGACTCGGTGCAACTCTTTAAACATCCTCATCAACCTTGAATCACCGGAAAAATATTCATCTCTGTGGTTTTTTTTTTTTTTTTAATTCATTTTTGAAAATTTTCTGCAGTTGGGAGTTTTGTCGCTGGCTGGCTGGGGTTGAAGCAATGGGGTAAAGTTTTTAACCCTTATGCGAACACCCGGGAGCCCATCTAAGCTTTTTTCGTGGACATTTTTTGTTTCCGTAGAATTTTGCCGAAACTGCCGGGGTTGTTACGATTTAACTTTTTTGACGTCGAACAATGAGTCTGACAGAGTTTTCCGAGCTCCGGAAGTTGAAAAAATGTTTGTCACATTTGACGTAGTCTACCAGAGTTAGAGTATCTGTGTTCGAAGCTATACAAATTTATTAAGAAAATATAAATGAAGAAATATAAAAATTAGTTAAATTTAATAATACATTCTTGTTCTTTTTTGTTTGATGTAGATATTATTATCTGTTTCCGTTATCCGGCATTTATATTTTGTTTGAGAATATTATTTACTCTTTTCTATCTATATTAATATATAAAATCGTTTCATTTTTTATCCAACAGTATATAAAAAAATGTAATATATCAGAATCCACTCCATTTTTCGCCAACATTATTTTTGTGGCCACGAGTGAATCAAATCGATGGAGTGGAATATAATCGTTAAAACGGTAATAATTACAATGTTTATGATGTACTGATTGTCAGTAACGGCTCGTCTTCTCCCTTCGAATGTACAATATCTGGCCATAGCCCTTTGCCTGACCCATTTCAACTTATGAGCAGCCCCAGCTGCAGGTCGGCCCTAAATCGGACGAGCTGAGCTCAAATTCTGCCCACAAATTTCCTTCAATGTCTCTTTTTAATTATCCGCCGTGTCTGAATGTCTGAAAAGTGACTTCCATTTCTTCCTGAACATCGCAGCCAGCTACTGAATCCCCGAAAGGAAATGAATCCATCCCGATCCAAATTATTTATTCAACATATGAGAATATTTTATGTAAACCGATGTCTAGCGCTTCTGAGCAAGCATGTGATTACGTCATGATAAGAAGCGAACGTCCAAAAAAAAGAGAAGCGAGCTACTAAATAAAGCACCAGAGTAACTACCAGCACTAACAGCTCGATATTTGATCCAACCGCGTGTGTTCTTGAATAAAAAATACTACTAAAAAATCGTATAACTTTTTATTCCGAGGGTACCACATTTATTTAAAAATAACATACCTTACAAACAAATTAGTCAAGTCGCTATCCGGGTAGCCTGGGTAATTAACAACATCAACGAATCCGAAATATTGACACAAAGTTCAATCACGGACGAATCATTGCGTGGCCAAGCCATGAAAAATATCGAACGTGCGCCCGCTGTTGCAGCTGATAAAACTGCATTTTTCATCGTCCATAAAAAAATTTTAAAAAACCAATAACGATCTACCGGAAACGTGGACAGCGATGAAAAATGACTCTGTACGCGAGGGTACGTTGACCGAGGGGGTTGTCGATTTATCCGGTTGCAATAAAATAAAAATCGGGCGCTAATAAAATATAAAAAATCGACCTATAGACGGAGATTATTCTCGATGATTTGGCAAATTACGAAAAAGCTCGATTTGTCCGGGTATTCAGTGATTAACAGCAACGTCACGTGTTTATCGTCGGATCTCTCGTTACTTCATCATCGTGCAATATTCGCGAACGTGCCCGATCCGAAATATACTCGAAGTTTGATGGAATCCGTGATGCAAGTATAATTTCGTACTGTACGAAAATGTTGGAGCTCGCTAATTTAGCCCAACGAGTTATGGGTATTCGGGTCGTAACGATCGCACGTGCAACGGTACTCGGGGATATGAATTTTCCGGCATTCGAGATGGTTCTCTAATTACCGTACATTTCCGGTTTGAATTTGCAGTGACGTTCGTGAACGTTCGTTCGTTGATTAATGTCAGAAATATTAAAAGCGACGATCGGGAAAAGAATCGATATTGAAACGCGTCACGGGGATGAGATAAATTCGAGAGTCTACGAGAGAAAGAATGTCAGGAATAATGTCGAAGGGAATTGATGTAAGTAATAATTCGATCGTGGAGGATCGACATAAGGAGACCGAATTAAGGGGTTAGACCACACTAGAGTGTTCGGAAAATCGATTTTTTTTAAATTAAATGGTCTCTTAGGACCTCATAAATGATGTGCGAAAAGATTGTGGCCGGGAGAAATCTCTAAGTACTCGTTTTTCGAATTTTCGTACAAAGCCGCCCGGTCCGCAGCAAGCTTCAAGCAAACTTATTCAAACGCGTTTATCTTAAAATTGCATTTTTCAAGTTTGCCGGAAACATGACTCAGACAGTTTTTAACCAATCTACTTGAAATTCAGAACATATCTTCAAAAATACATTGTCTATAGCGGTACATATGATTTCTTTTTTTAGCATTGTTAAATTTTTAACTCCCGGCTGAAAACGGGAGTTATGTGTTTCGTCGTGTTCCCGCGAAACAGCGATTCCTAATTATTAACAATTTTCTGACGGTTTTTTAGGGAACGTTTTCACTTTTCACTTTAAAAGTGCGCCATTTAGCCAAAAATCAATATATCAAAAAAATCCTACGTACTTCTATAGCTGTTGTTATATATAATCAAAAAAAAATCATTGGTTTATCATAATTTGAAAATTACGAGAGCTGTTTGTCCGGCCGTGGGCCCTAGAAAAACGGAGATGACATCGCAAAAACGCTGCGCACCCGCCATTTTTGAATTAATCGCTTCAAAAAAATTATTATATACAGTTACTGATACGTATGATAAACACCTTATTTTGTAATGTCGATTTATTTTGTAGTTTTTCTGAAAAAAATCCCCAAAAAAGCCTATTTTTTTTGCCTCTAGAGTGGCCTAACTCTTTAACGTTCTTCCATGTGACCACTTTTCTGTCGGAAGTACAGCAGTACACGTACTTCCCAGGTAATCCTCTCGTGTAAAAAATAAATAAGGAGTTGTTAACGAATGCTAATTCATCAAATCATGAAGTTGTTGATAACTAAACTTTATCAAGTTTTAATTATTCCCTCAATCTCTAATGGCTGTAGTTTCTGCCAATTCGCCGATTTCGTTTTTCTTCGGAAAAATTGTAAGCACAATGACGCAATGTCGTTGATACTGATCGACCATCGCCCGAAGTCAAGGCCCTCGTTCAGTCCGCTGACGGAAAATGGAACCATTTTCGTTGATTTTAGTGCTAATTTTGGCCACACGAATGTACGACGGCACCAGTACCACGCGACAGTGACGCCATTGGCAAATTTCGCAGAGAATTGGCAAAAATGAGATAAACGATTTGAAAAAAAGACAATGTCCAAATGCGTCGAGCGAATGCGAAAAATCCGCGAATTTGCCAGAGGAAAATGTCAGCAATAACGGACGATTCGCCCAATTAGCGACTGTCCCGCAACTTGAAACGACGGTCCGTGGCTGGTGTTACAAAATTCATGACCCACGCAAAATAACCCGTCTGCATCCGGCTGTTCAACTAACTGACGTATCCCCGATGGTAGAAAAATATAAAAATACATCCATTACCCGGCTAATAGCCATCTGGCACGTGCCAATCTGATAAACCTCGATAAAAAATCAATATTCTTTTTCGTCGCATTTATTCGGAAGACTGAAATAAATCAGGGATTGGTTATCTATTTTTTGCTCGGTTTTTTGTCGGTCCGCGATGGAAAAAGATATAATCGGAAAAAAATTAATACCATGAAACTCGTAATTGGCTGAAAAAAGAACGATGTGACATTTTTTAATTAATCAGATCCCGAAGCTCCGACGGCATCTCGTAGGACAAAAAATAGCCAACGTATCGAATGGAAGATATTTTAAGTGAACGAGACGATGAGAACGAAACATTATTGGAGAATATGCAAAATCAGTCCCGGCAAAGTATCTCGAATCAGCAGCGAGACTCATTCATTCTCCACTTCTTAAAAATAATCCCAACCCTTCATTTGGTAGAATACGTATTGGAAAAACGATCACTGACGTTTTTATAAAGTATTCCTTTTATGCGAGACAGCTTCGCAAAAAATGGTGAGAGCGCGAGTCAAGCGGAAAATAAAATGAATATTATTTTTCACTCAATTCCATATGAGTGCCAATAACCGAGCTTTTCATAATCGCCGGAAGCTTTTTTTACTCGTTACTATGTGGAACTGTCGATTACTGATATTATCGACATTGATATCGCCGTATATTACACTCAAAACAAAACGTTCAGAACTAGATTGTATATCTACTTTCACAGTATATAACTATTTTTACGAAATAAATATACTTGTATGGGTCGTTTCATCCCACGTTTACACCGTTCCTCTGCCAATTATCGTCGAATCCATTCGAATAATTCGGAAATAACGATAATATTAGAGAGTGCCAGGGCACCACAGTGATTGTGGTTGTTTGGGAAAGTTATGTAGGGTACCTTACGTCAATTTTGGGAGCCCCAGGACCCTCAGATATTGAAAACGATCTAAATAAATTTGATGAAAAGCATCAGCGGGTCGGCGTAAGCGTGGCATAAGATGAACCATATATGTATACTTTTCTTCAAGAAAGTAGGGTCCATACTCGTAAATTTCTTATAGTATTTTATTTTTCCACGAATAGTTAGTCAGTCTACCAATATCATTACCGGAATGAATAAAAATTGCATGTATTTTAAATAGGAAAATTCATCTCGAATCCAGGGGTAGTAAGAATTGGACAAGAAGCTTAAAATTCGGCTCGAGATGTTTATTTTTATTTTTGGAATCGATGGAGATTTAGTCGTAATAAAAATTCGAAAATAACTTGAATAAGAACCACCCTGGGATACAATATATACTAGATATCAGTTAAGCCCAGCTTCGAGCGCAACCTGTTTGCCTCTTTGATCCTTGAGACAGCCGGAGACGGTTGAGAGAGAGAGAGAGAGAGAGCGAGAGAGAGAGGAGGAAGGAGGGGAGCGTAGAGTACAAAGGTGCTCACGGTGTCTTTTCCGGCAATGAAATCCAGCCCGCCCACTGGCTCTGCGGACATTCCCCTGCCTCTCTGAATTTGCGGCCATTTACCCCCGATAAGGAGCGTCGAAGAGAATATCCCTTCAGCCGCTCTGCCTTTGAAAGCCCCTTAACAACGACAGTGTGCAGTGACAGAGCCGGATACTCGAGAAATACCCCGGATACCCACTTAGCCCAACCTCTCCGTCCCCCTCCCGTCCACCGCCGAACCCCGGGAAGTAATTTGCGGCGTGTCGACCCCCTCGACTAACCATCTTCCTGTTCGCGCAACTATGTCCCTCCTCAAGATCGAATGCAGCACCCGCACGAAGGTTTGAAAAACGTCCGCGAAGCTCGAATAACAAAAATTTGTTGTACACGTACCTCTAATCGGACTTAATTGAAACGAAATGTCTTATCGGGTGGAACAAATCGAATTAAATGGATTATTTTCGTTCCCGCTCGGAAGTGTATAAGTGTTATGATTCTTCCGAAGTGTCATTTCGTTTTGAATTTTTAGATTGAATTATGAATGTAGGATTATAATTCGACTTCTTGACTATTCTTGTGGATCTTAACGATGGTAGCGTCCCCCGCGATCAATGGCTATGCGGTGTATTTTCGACCCCCGTTTGATTGACCTCTCGATTCCGACCTTTTCCATTTGTTCTATTGCATATCACTCAGTACGAAGAAGCGAAAAAAAAATACTCACATATTCAAGTGTACAAAAAGAAAAATCCGTTCGAAAAGCTACAACCCAGGTTAGTCGGAAAATCTTGTCAAGGATCTCCGCAACGTCATCCCTTGACGTGGCAGTACAGACGATTCAGATCAATCCACGAAATCTCAGGCGATATTCAACGTCTTTTCGGACTGCTTCAGTCTCCCTTCCCTCAAAATACATCCCCAACCCTTATTTTCCGGACGATGGGAAAGGATTGCGCAGGAACGAAAGATCAACAATCAAAACAATCTTCACGACGCTTTCGAACGTCAAAGATTTTCCTCGTAGTCTTGATTTCTCACGTTTACGAAGAACCCGAGGGTGCGATAGTTGAAATTTGGACTAAAAACAAAAGAATAGAACGAATGACGTCTACGACGTTCGACCAGGACCTTTGGGCCTCGAGTGATTCGGTACGTATCCACTTCACCGGCAAATCGTGGAATCACGGACCACAACCACAGCTAGCCACGAGATAAACCGAGGAGCCTCTTCACAGACGTACGTACTTCGGCCGGGACGTTCATACGTGCGGATGTTGTAGGCTGTGCGGTATGGAAAATCGGAAATGCAGCGGCCAGGATGAGAATTGGCGGCGAGCCAAGTAGGTCGTCGCGAGGCTTGATCCTTCCACCATCTCCACAACCGCCAGACTCGACGAACTCGGATAGTGCATTTTCACGAAATACGATCCTCGTCTTTTCCACTTGCATCCAACCCCCTCGCGACTCCTTCGTACCCTCGCCCCTCTTCTCTTTCTTTCTTTCTCTCTTTCTCTCCCTCTCTCTCTCTCGTTCCGGGTCAGCTTCGTTTCTCCGTGAAAACCCCGCAGGCTAAATCCCAACCCCTAATACATACCCCACGAGGCATCATGCTTCTTCCCGTACTCTCGGATCTCACGAACCGTCTATTCATAAAACACTCGGTCTCGTTACGTACGTTTTTTCCTTAGCGAGTAGCTGCAATAGTTGCATAGTCGCACCGCGTATCGCGCCATAACGCCGATGCTCGGAACGCAGACGGAAGAGAAAAAAAATTGTTATCGGAATTTTTTTTTTCCTTTTTCTTTCGATGCCGGTGCAGCGAATGAGGTTGGGAATTTTTATCCACCGCTGGTGAATCGAGTATTGTCGATGCATCGTCGATGTTGGAATGAAAGAAAACTTGTTGTTGATTCTTGGTTCAGATTTCCAAGGCAATTTACTCGAGCATCGACTTCTGGGAGCTATATCGGAGAGTTTTGCGACGTACGGGATGTGAAATTGTAAAAAAAATTGTGTAAGGAGCCGAGGTGGGTCGGGTTGGTATGGTAATGAAATAAGGACGATGTAATACTCGGATTTAATTTGCATTCGACGGGATATATTGTACGACCAATCATACTTGAGATCTCTTGCAGTTGGCAGATTTTTTTTTGTTCAATTATTTTTACGGGAATAAAATCGATGGGAATGTATAATGGAGTAGAATTGCTTGAGAATGGTAAGGAATTATCCTTGTTATGGAGGGGGAGAAGGAATACGGGCTAGTGGAATGACAAACGCTTATTTGCAGCCATACAAAGATGCGAGGAGCATACGAATGAATGGAAAGTAAGAATTTTGCAATAAAGTCGATGTCGGCGGCTACGAAAAACAGTTTTTAAATTTATAATACTTATCGAAATTTCTTATTATTAAGAAGATTATCTCGTTATAGTAATAAGTTTTTAATTAATAAATTAATAACTTATCTCCAATAAGATGATCATTCGTCATCACGGAAATCTTTATGAAATTTCAATCTACTTCAAAAAATACATTTTTCCATAAGAATTGTATAAAATAGTAAAATCTAAGATGAATAAAAAATCGGAACATATCCAAAATAGGGAATCAACCTCATACCTAAAATAAATAAAAAATCAAATTTCTCACAATATTAAGGTTATTATTATAAGTATATTATTAGTTGACAAAACAAAGCAACGCAACTCACTCAATATCAAAGACAAACGTAATTCGATTAAATTTCCGAGATTGAAATTGTTCAGAATATTTAAAACCTAAAAGGAATCAACGATGAAAAATATCAAAGTAGGAAATCTAATCTCTAATATCTAAGATAAATTTAGGATAAGATTCGTCACATTATTGTCAATGTAATAATAATTTTCCTTACGGAATTTAATTAGGTTGCTACGAGTAATTACGTGCATCCGAATTCAAATATAATTGTTTCATAAAGCTACGAGGCCGAATATTCTATCCACAGGGACTCCATCCCGTTCGTTCGCGTCTATCCCCGCCATCTTGTGTACTCCTGGTACACACGCGTGTACCAGTAAATATTCTCGATATCCAGTAAAGCCCTCAGTTGTACGTCGTTCCCGGGTCGATGGTACATATGGAGAACGTGAGATAGAGACACTCGTGTGTACAGCAATGTACACCGACTACGAGTCGACGAAGAAGATGGCGATACACTCTCCCATGCTGTATCCACACAACTTGTTGACCGTCCTTCGCCGAACGCTTCCTTCCGGTTTATGTATTCTCGAAGTCCCCGGAGGTCGCGGTCGATCTGACCCGTCAACCCGATCGCACCAGCATCTCGGACCAACCCTTCCGTTGCTGGACCATCCCCAAAACCGGACACGGGACGACCTCGAGAAGGAACATTGGCATGAATTGCCGATGTTACGGAACTCGAAAGACCGCGAAAATTCTTCGATAAATTCGGTCGTTGACCGCTGGAGTGACAGGGAGGGGAGAGAGACAAGGACAGAGAAATATTAGCTTGGGTTATTTTATCTTTTACTTCATTCTGCTTCGTCATAGAGGAAGCTTTGTTTTCGTGAAAAATGTTTTTTTCCAGATTTTCATTCAGACGTGTTCAGGATGGCTCAAAACGCCGAGAAATCACATTTAGAAAAAATGTCCGGATGTATGTATGTGCGTGTGTGTGTGTGTGTGTGTGTGTGTGTGTATGTAATATCCGTTTATCTTTCACAACTTGAGAAAGTCTTGAGATATCAAGCTGAATACGATGTTTCGTATTGAACTGGACAAAATCCATCCGGACGTTCAGATTTAATGCGATTTTCAATTTTTTAGATTTGAAATGGAATTCGCCATATACTTATTCCGGACTAGATAGATTTACGAGAGGATTTTATACGAGACAAGGGTGCACAGTTGAACCTTGCACATTGCTCGCTCATAATTTTACACATTTGCCGAAGCTTCCTCCATGAGGAAGCCAAAATTGATCAACACATAATTTCTCACGGTGGAAGCTCTGGAAAATGGGTAAAATAATGAGGAAGCAATGTTCAAGGTTCGACTTTGCATCCTCGTTTTGTAGTGCATTTGTGCATTGCGTCCTGGAAGGTCACACGAGTAGCGGTTTAAAAAGAAAAATATACAGATAAAAGTGTATAATTATAAAACAGTACTATAAATAAGAAATAGTTACGTAAAGAGGTAAATAAAAATACATAAACAATTTTTTTTTCAAATTACAAACTTCGTATAAATAAATAAAATGAAAATGAAAGGACTGTAGACAGATTGTGAACATATCACTATTGCAATAGAATATAAAATATTATAAAAGAATGATATAAATGAGGAATGATTATATACAGAGAGAAAGGAAAATAATTGAAAGATAAATAATGATCAATGTAACTGAATGAAATAAAAAAAAGAATAAAATAATCTAGAGACGTAGATAAATAAAACGAACGGAAAAGAGAGAGAAAGAAAACTATTTCCTTAATATACATATGCTAGATCGGTGATTGCTTTACAATTCAACGAGAAGATCATACCGGAGTAGGTAGAGACCACGCTTCGGTAATACGCAATAACTGATGTACTATTTCCCGAGGAAATCGAGCCAAGAACGCGTAATCAGCGGATTATATCTAAACCGACTTTGCCAAACTCCTCCGATACGTATTGGACATTCCGTGTGCACAACCAAAAATCCCAGAGCTGGCTCTCATCGTACCATATTTTCCTCGCACAAATAAACATCATTGTTACAACCCCGAAAAGCATCCAATTTTCGTCTTCTCCCAAAAGTTTCCATAACAAAAAAAACCTATGCATAAAAATTGGACAGATCTTGAGATTTTAACAAGAATAACGGAATTTCTCGATCAAATCCGACAGATTGCGGCATTACGGACGGATCGATGTCGCACGGAATGGCCCATGTGTATGTATTCGGGATTTCTCTCGCGATGCGTCACACGTCCACCTTCAATTTTACGAATTGCGGTGGTCGGTGAATCTTGTTTCTCCTGCGAAACTCCTGCAACTGCGGCAACCCACGAAAACACACGTACACAAATTTATATATATGGGGTATTCCACGTCAATTCAGACAGCTATGACCCTTGGGACAAAATTTTTGCCTCCTATTTTTTACATGAATATATGTTGAAAATCAAGAGACCCGTATTTCGGGGTTTTTTATTTTGAGGCCCCGCTTTTGAGATACAGTCAAATAAAGTTTTTCAACCATTTACCGTATTTGGTCATTCGAGTCGACATAACTTAGCAATGGTTAGTGATAAAAGGAAAAACTACAGGTGTTTTTTTCGCTGTTGCACGCTCTATACGATAAAGATATTCATGATTATGTTGCGCCGATGTAACAATTATTTATTAACAATTGAAAATTAAAAGTTAAATAAAACAAAAAATACTCAACGTATTTTTTAAAATGTTTTTTCCTAAAATTTTTTGATTACAAACAAACATTTTGAGACATCACCGGAATTGGGCATTGACTTGGTTCGGAAGTTACAGCTTTTTAACGGGTTCACCGGTTAAACAAAATTGATGCATCTCCGTTTAACTGTATCTCAAAAGCGGGGCCTCGAAATAAAAAACCCCCGAAATTTGGGGCTCTTTATTTTCAACATATATTCATGAGAAAAATTAGGAGACAAAAATGTTGACCCAAGGGTCAAAGCTGTCTGAGTTAACGTAAAATATCCCATATATTTATCCATTAAGGTGGTCCCTGTTCGGGTGGTTTTCGAATTTTGATGGTGCCGGGGTCTCAATCGATTCTAAAAACAATGAGGAAAGTGTCAAGTCTAATTGGATATTTTTAGTTCAATTCTGACTACGCGTTGATTCGAGGTAAAGTTTTCCGTTTGAAATACATGCAATTTTTCTATACCTTAGTAATCATATTGGCGGGGCAACTAATTATTGCAGAAAAATGGGTTCATACGCGTTAATTCCATATAGTATTGGGTTCTCCCAGAAATAATTGGCCGTCTCGCCAATATAATTAACAAAGAATAGAAAAATTACGTATATTTCAAACGGAAAACTTTACCTCGAATCAGCGCGTACTCAGGATTGAACCGAAAAGGTCAAAGAAGGCTTAACATTTTTGTTATTTCTCTCGGAATCGATTGAGACCTAGTTGTAATAAAAAATCGAGAATAACCCAAATAAGAACCACTCTGTCACATATGCGATTTATATAACGACAAGGATTCGCAGTACTTCACACATTGCTCCGCAAAATTCTATCGAAACGCGTTGCGTGCTCGAAACTTTTACGAGTTCGAACAATTCAACAGTTTGCGAAAGTTTATGTAACCCTTAACCCTCGTCAATGTTGATTCCCGCGATAGCTATGTTATTCCGTAACTTTTGCTTTCTAAACTCTCCCCCGGCACCCTTTTCTCCGGTGTCCCGCGAAGCTCCGGAAGCGTACTTTATTCACTGTTTGCGCTGCCGTCTGTATCGTCTCACATCGGTACACGCACGGTGTGCTTACATTACTCGATGTCCATTCTCGACAAGCGACATTGTCGACCCTTTTCTTCGTACAATACTTTTCGACACGTACATGCACAGGCACAAATCGGATAAAATTGTTCTTTCACAACGAGAAAATAAATTAATTAACCGGGTATTGCTGTCTACAAACTTGTTTTTTAAGTCATTTTTAGGAATTAATTTTGTGAAAACTATCGAACCTACAGTGCTGGATTTTTTTACGCATAGTTAGTCATGCTTTCACTAACAACACAAATTTTTATAAAAGATTTTGTTGAAATTTACACAAGTTACGCGCTGTTACGCAAGTCGCGGCGTGAGATGCTCGTCCAAACGGGCGAACGGATTGTGGCGGTTCTATTCGAGTTTTAGGAATTTCAACTTAATATTTATTTGGAACATTCTCAAAACTCTACACTATAAAAAAATTCGGAAAAAAGAAGATCGATTTTTTGAAATTTCTAGACAGCAATTCCCTGTTAAATTGAATTTATAGAAAATAAATTTCAATTTTTTTTCTCCACTCTCGTCCGCAAATTGGAATAAAATCCGATGATCCAGAATCGCTGGTTGATTGCCAATTGAGCTGCGAAATTAACGTAGACGTGAATGATTAAGGTACACGAATGCTCGTCATTATTGAATCGATGCGTCGAAATTTTACAACCCGAGCGTGATCCGGTTTACGTTTCGGGGGATGAAATAACTCTCGCGGGAAATTCGCGAATCTTATTGGCAAACACAACGCATAATCATCCGGGCTCGTGTACGGTCTTCGACAAATATGTGTCAATATCATCGATTTTGCAGCAAAATTTTCCATGAAATATTTCTATGGCGATATGTAACAAGCCTTGAGCCATTATTTGCACTTGATACATAATAATGTGATTCCGAAAATGTGAAATCGAACTAATAATTTGTAGACAAAGCAAAAATTCTACTATTCGGCACTTTGATTATGTTAATTAAACATCTTCTTACAAATTATTCATTATTGAAATATGTATTTCGACTCATCAAATAAACTCTTCATAATGAATAATAATGATAATAATAATAATAAATAAATGAATAAATAAATACATAAATAAATTCAGTAATCACTGTGGATGATAAATAAATTCGTCATCTCGGTAAGTCGAGGTCCAGCCTATCGAATATCAAGAACTCAGGCTATAAATCAAACCCTTTAATCAACTCCAGCATACTTTATTTTCCGAATTCAAATTGTCCCTGCGGTAAAATCTAATCACCCTTATCGAGCAAAGATTACCTTCGTCTCCTCAGCGACCTCGCTCTTCATTCGCTAGCCAAAGGAAACAACTCGATCGGGAAAGCATGAACAACGCGCGCCAATGACGAGCTCTCAAAGGGCCAACGTTTTTGCCGATCCAAGCGTGTTTTTCGGAAAATCGAAATTCAACGATGAAAATCGCCACGACCCTCAAACATTTCCCCCCCTCACTCGCGTTCCGTCCCCCCGACTTCACCTCGTTTGTCCCAAAGCACATATATGATCTGTAACGAACGGAATATTTACCTTCAATCACCGTACCCATGCTCGAACAGGCGTTCCGCCCGAGTGAATCTCCGCCACGCGTAATACCAAATGCAACATACATTGTGCACATAACCGTTGCTGCGCTGCACAAATTTGTCGATGCCGCATCCTGGGAATGCTCGGACCAACGACCGTACCTACGTACACGCGCCACCGATCGTCATAGTGTCATTCGATTTACTCTTTATGTATACGTGTATATGTGTACACATTTCAGTAGAATTTGTACCCAAAGTACGAGAGCTTTGACTATTGTTACCTCAAGTTGTGTCGCGCATACTAATACGGGTGATACCCGAAACGAAATAGGTACAGGAAATTCCAATTGTATTACCTCATGCTTTGCCTCCCCCATATTTGATATAGAAACAATAAATAACCATTAGGGTGGTTCTTAATTAGGTAATGTCGGAATTTTTAGGGTATCCCTTTAGTAGTAATCAACATAAATAGAAAAAAATTGGTCGCAACCGGAAATGCGTCCGATAAGCCTAACTCAAGGCGACAAGCAATCGAATTTTACAGGAGAAAATGCATGCATTTAACATTTTGTTGGGGAAATTTTCTATTACTTCAAAACTATACATGATAAAAAACTTTCCTTCGAAAATTTTGTAGGAAATTTTATGCTCTACAAAAAAGGTTTGTTGTAAAATTTTCGTGAACCTAATATTTATTACGTAATTTGCAAAAAAAATGACTTTTCACGACTGGCTTAAAAAAGCAAAAAAACTATACATGATGAGAAAATGTCATCTGACATTTTTGTAGGAAATTGAATGCTCAGAGAAGGTCGCTCGTAAAATTTTCGTGAATCTAATATTTATTACGTAATTCGTAAAAAAATGGCTTTTTTGAGCCAGCCATGAAAAGCCATTTTTATGTAATAAATATTAGATTCACGAAAATTTTACAAGACTCTCTTTGTAGAGCATCAAATTTTATACAAAATCGTTAGAGGAAATATTTTTATCATGTATAGTTTTGGAGTAATAAAAAATTTCCCCAACGAAATTCTAAATGCATGCATTTTCCCCTATAAAATTCGATTGGGCGTCGCCCTGGGTTAAACTCATCGGACCAATTCCCGAATGCGACCAATTTTTATTTCTATTCATGTTGATTACTTTTGAAGGGGGATACCAAAGAAATCCCGTCATTACGAAATTAAGAACCACCCTAATAACCATGTATTGTATGTATTTATTTATTTAATTATTCATTCATTTATCTATTCATTCATTTATTGAGATTATTATTTACTTCCTTATTGAGGATACTAGAATTCGTATCCGTCGTAAAACATTCGTTCTTACGCTTAAGATTTTATCTTCACCGACGGATTTTCTTACGTTTCCGAAGGTATCCCGCGGCCGTGCGTTACTCCTCCAGCGGACGTGATATGACAGTCCTGCTGATACGTGCCTCCAATAGTCCAACCGACGAAGAATTCATGGACGTATCTTACTACTTTCACGACGGTGAGTTCATACGACTCGTATTACGTGCTGCACACGAATAGCAGTTGCCATTGCTCAAACGCGTGTCACTTCTTTTTTTAATTTTTATTTTTTTCTCTCTCCATTCCTCTTCTACATTTTCTTTTTTCTCTTCTTCGTTCCGCATTGCTTTCCCGTTACATCCGAGCATTTACGATCACGACGCGGAAATACGAATAGCGAATACGATTAGCGGCCGCGTCTGCTCTTACATTTACTCGTACTACTGCGCCCTCGCGCTCGGACGAATGTCTCTTGAGGTTTATTTTTTTTCCACTGCCTCCCCCGCGTTGTACACCGGATTTCTGGCATTCGCAATGGTACTCGAAAACCGGAGAGAAGACTTTAGAACGGACGTCCCCGCTCGACTCTTTGAATTTAATTCCTTTGATCTTACGGCAAATAAATCTGTCGGAATCTGTTGTGAAACTATTAGCGGTGATGAGCTCGCCGACGTTTCACGGAGCAAAGGAGGAGAGATATTGGAATTGCAATGGTTCGTTTTTTTTGTTTGTTTCAGTTTGTTGAAATGTCAAAGTCATGTCTACGAGCAAAACGATAAATTCATCATTTTTATACGCAATAATTATATTATAATTGATTATATATGGTGTTTTTCAATAAATGTCTTTTTCTTGACTGATTAATTTTAAAGATCTGCATTTTTCCCCTTTGTTGAAACGTCAAAGTCATCTTCACGATCAAAACGATGAGTTTGCTATTATTATAAGAATAATCATTAATATTATTTTTATTTATATTTTTTCTCTCTGGTAAATTATAAAAATCAAAACTTTTTGGTTTTTGTCAAAACGTCGAAGTCCTTCCTACGAACAAAACGATGAATTTATTATTATTATACAAATCATACTAATTATTCAGGTCATTTCTTCGGGTCCTTCTTCCCAACATCTTTTTCTCAAGTGATAGATTGTAACAATAAAAATCTGCAAATGTACGCAAGACAAATATTGAAAAAAGAAAACGTAACGGAACTTATATTGTCCATTCTTCGAAACTATAAAAAAATATTTTTGAACAAAAATTTGATGCGGTTTTATGGTTGAATAAACTTCGATCAATTGAAATTTTCGTTGATTGAATATTCGAATTTGCGCAGAGCGTCACGATGGGACTCAACAACCGACGAGAGTTTGCGACGTAAAGTACGACGGATCGAGATCACCGAGCGAGGGTTGGGTGATGCATCCGGTGCACCGTCTGTTTGCACGAGAAGGTCCTGTGAAATGTAAACAGCATTTCATCCCAGGATCGAATCAATCGGTGATCGTGACGGTGAGTCCTAATCTGGATGTAGATTGCCTCCGGTGAAAGGGAGGAGGAGGAGAGGGAAAGGGCTTTCGAGGCTCGGAAAATCGGGTGGCCTCCGCCCCCCCCTCCACTCCATCGCTGTGAGATTAAACTACCGTATACGTAAAACGATTCGAACGAGTAGCCTCGATACTTTGATCCATGGTCGAATCTCGAAATCTCGGTTACGAAGGATTAACAATTTCCACCGCCAACGGTTCATACGGAAATCTTTCAAAAAAATAATTAATTATAGAATATATATCTGCTTGACGAGGTTTAAACATTATTTTTTTGTTTGAAAAATTATATATGTTTATAACGAAGGAATAACAATTTCCACTGACGATGGTTCATACAGAAATATGTGCAAAAAAAACTATTTATTGAAAAAAATATAACTGCTCGGAGAAGTTTAAACTTTTTATATTTGTTTGAAAAGTTGCATCTGTTTAAAACGAAGGTTTAACAATTTTCTCCAACAAGAGTTTCTACAGAAGTATGCGAAAAAAAAAATTAATAATTGAAAAAATATATAATTACTCGAGGAAGTTAAAGCTTTGTACGTTCGTTTTTGAAAAAAAAAATCGTTTCTCACGATAATTTGTATGTGTCAGTTGGAAAATGGTACGAGACAAGGGTCAAACAGTCCGTGCAACACTTTGTGCGGTGACAGCGGTTGCCGTTGCGTCAGCAACAAGTCTCTGGACGAGGAGGATCATTTGCAACTCGTCTCGGAAACTGGTCACGTTGTTACGTGCATGTGCGGAAATTATCAGGTAACGTCGTAAATAACCGTGGCAACGTTATACGGAAGCTGGTGATCGGGAGAAGCGGAGAAAGTGCGAATGGTGGAATATTTATCAACGATGATAAATCGACGATAAACATCGTCGTTTTATTGAAAAGAAGGATTGATTAATCGTTCGGCTGGTTCCGATCGCCATCGATTGGAAAGTTGATAAATCGGTCAATAGGTCAGTCGGTCAGTTGAGTAAAATTACTGAGAATAATAATAACGGGTTGGTCCAGCGTGGTCCTTGTTTTTCGCAATTTAATTATTTTACCAAGCACGACTACATCGGTTGTAGCATAATTAAACGAATGCAACGAATGACAGCCTCTCGTTAACATTATTTGTTTTTTTTTTTACAGAATTGGCTACCCTTAAAACTTCGAAGCTGGACACCGATGTACATCGAATGGTCGAGGTCCTCGCGTTCGACCAGTGGATTCAATTATCAGGCTGCCTTTAAATTCACCCAAGACACGTACTGCGGCTATCACAACATTTCGACACCCGAGGGCATCGTCAACATAACCGACATCGCGGACAGCGCCTCGGATCTCAACAATTATTATCAACAAAAATGCACGTGGATACTGGAATCGATCACCGATCGGCAATTGACCATCGAAGTCGCCTCCATGCAGGACAGTGAGTTTGCAAAAACATTTTTTTATTCGTTGTTGCTATTCTTCTCTTTCCATTATTTTTTTTCTTCCGATCTTCATTTGTTCATCTATTTATTTATTTCTTCCTTACTTTCTTCCTTTTATTCCATGCACTTTTTTTTTTCATTATTTCTCTCGTGTTCCTATTTATCACTTCGGAAAATAATGGACTCGATTTATCGCCGTGTACGGTCTACGAAAATATTCTCATCCAACGGACTTTTTATCGATGTCAATAAATCGTAGGATTCTCGGTCCTCGATAAAATAGATTCGTCGAGATTTTGCATCTGCGATAATACCCCCTCACTCGACCGGAAATACCACACTCTATCCCCGAGCGTATACTCGTTTCACCCTCATCCTCTTCCTCTTTTCCTCTCTCTGTTTCTCCGTTGAATTTTCTTTTCACCCTCTCGCCGTTTCACACGCAACCAAACAATTTATCGAAACGTTATCCCACGAATTCCCGGCGAAACGTTCGCTCCTCGTTTATTATTCCCAACCCGTTCGGTATCGCCCCGCATACTTAACACCTAACGCGCGTGCTGCTGCCGCCGTTGCTGCTGTCGCTGTTGACGCTGCTGCCCGGTTCGCCACCCACCAGCGTGCACCACCGGTCACATCCCTTCGGGGCTTTCCCGCCGAATATTTCCCAATCCCGCGAATCTTTTCGACTGTGCCGCGGATACGCGGAATAAATGCACCCGAGCTTTGGAAAATGGCCCTGGATGAACCTGCACGATCATTGGAAAATCCTCCGGCCATCGCTCTCGAGGACTATTGAGACTGGCGATAAATATCGAAACATTGCTGAATTAATCACGCGGTCGCAAACGTTACTTCATTAATTCGTTAAAAAAATCATTTACGACATTTATTTATTTATAGATAACAATTATTTATTGTTCCAGTATTTATTTTGATGTACGATAATGATTTTAAGAATTTGTATCTTTTTTTAAAATTTTTTATTCTAGAAGGTATTGAAGGGTTTGAAAATATTTTCGAATCGGCGGAATATATGTTTTTTACGCATTTTTTTCGATTATAAATTGAATGAACGATATAACTTCACGGAATAATTATTTTGTGGAGCTGGTTTTCTTATCATAATTATTATCGAAATGGTAATCATCATAATTGGGTAATGTATGATTAAGGTTATTTAGGAGAAAGTGCTGAAGTGTTAAAAAATATTTTTATATCCTCAAAATATATATATTTCTTCCAATACTTCTTCTGATTATAAATAGAACGAACGATAGAACTTATAAAAATAATTATTTTATCGAACTGGTTTTTTTTTAATTACAATTACCATCGAGTTATAACAATGATAATAATTAAATAATTCATAAATTACGTTCTCTATTATTCATTCTAATATTTCTCGTTTGCGAAGTAACCAGTAATTTTTACGTGCAAAATTATGTTAATTTAAGTAGTCAGAATTGATTTACCGGGAATTGTTTTTTCTTTGTGAAAATGCTAAGAAGTAAAAAAAAAAATTGTTTCGTTGTTTGGGTAAAAATTATCGTTTTTGTTTTTCAGGGCCCTGCACAGCTTGGAACTTGACGATCCACGAGCACAACATAACCGGAGATCCGGTTGGACAGAGACTGCACACCTTCTGCTCCCGCGACAGACACAAAAATTTTACCCTACCGTGGAAGATGAACACCGTCGTAGTTAGGCAAGTTTCTTCACAATCAACTTCGTCGTTAATCATCTCGAGGGATCTATCGCGCAAAAAGTGTTTCAATTTTTTTTCATTAAACTTTTGCCTCGACCGTTTCCATTAACACTTCGAGGATAACGACAGTTTCATAATCGACTTTTTGTCGATGCACGTTGATTATTTTTTCACATTGTTATGATAATCTTGGAATTATGATCAGGACCGCTCTTTGAGATTAATAAAAGGCTAGTATTGAAAAAAAAAATATTATTGAGGTCGAGTCATAAAAAAAGATTATTATAAAATGAATTAAATATTGTTAAAGTATTATTCAAATAGATTAAAATTATTATTATTATTATTATCATTATTACATTTTTTAAAATTAAAAACGAACGACTAGCGAATATGAAAAAAATAGAAAACACCCACCCTTAAAATTTGACGTCACACTCGTTATATTTTTATCGTTTTTCTCGGATCTCAGATTGCAAGCTCTCGGAAGAACCGCGCCCCAGTACCTGATGAAGTGGCGTAGCGACACCGTAATGGCGAATACCCACAAAAGTGGTCCATCGCCAGCGCCGAATTACGTTTCCGGATCCTCACCGAGAACATGTTCCATCCATCATCCGGCGCTACCCCTCCTCGCCGTGCTCATCGTCTTCGTCCTCGCTTCGTCGATCGATCGTCTCGCTGGTTTCCAACAGCCATCGACATTATAGTGCAATTTTTTTTTTTTTTTAATATAAACAATATAAATGAAAAGAATATTTATTGAAAGGGTGAAGAAACATTCAATTAATTGTGAGAGCCTGGAATTAATAGTGATGAATAATCGTGCACTCGTGCATCAACGATTGAGCAATTTATGATGACATATATACATAAAATGTTAAGAAATATGATTATAAAAAATCGTTGATGATTGTAGAAGTGCACCGACTCCGATTTGGCCAAGCTACGAGATGCGTATTTGATAACCCAAAGGGAACACGCTGCCAAGAGGAAGCTAGATTTTTTTTTGGTTGTGTATTCATTGATTTTATTATTATTATTGTTATTATTATTGTGTACATATTGCCGAAAAAAAATATAAACGGTATCTCGCGGGTTATTGCTCGAGGAACTATCGATTATTTTAGCCTGTGAGGTATTGACTTCGATATGTGTAAATAGCGAACAAGAGGCGAGTAGTTAATTTAGTAGGATTTGTACAGAATGCATTGAAATTGAATGGATAAGAATAATTATATAAAATAATATATAAATATATAAATATATACATAAATAGTTATATTATATTAGACACACGCGAGACTAACGAATAATTACTGAATAAAAGAAAAAAAAATGAAATAGAAATAAAAATTGAAAAAAAAGTAAACGATAAATGTATTTTGAAAAACGAGCTTCGCCGTGCCCCGTGCGGGCACTCAACGAATACTCAAACGTTATACTCGAAAGATTGATTTAAGGGGGTACATCTGTGTAGATTGCCGGAAAAGTAGGTGAATTTTGGCGAATTATTATCTCAAAAACTATTCATTCGATTGAATTCAAGTTGGTTTTATTTGAAAGTATATGAGGGATTCCACGTGAAACCGGCCACTTCTGACCCGACCGGTGTTCGATTTCGATGAAATTTTTTTTCCTCAAAGAACATGATGACGACAACATTCGACAATTTTTTTAAATTTTTGCCGGCATTATTTATTTAGTTATGAATTTTTTAATAAGTCGTCAACCGATTTTTCAACTGCAAATATCTCCAAGGCAAAATATCCAAATTTAATCGCTCGCACGTCAAAATATGCGGAATCAGGTCATCTTTTAGAAAAAAATATTAAAAATTTTTTTTACTGTTATATATATTACTTTTTTTACATCTAAATTGCTAAAATCGACTATCTGAAAAAACACCATCGTTTTTTTTTCGAAATTTTTTATCCAGATTCCTTGTCCGAGTGTCGAAATTTTGAGCCCTGAGTGAGAGTGGCAAATTCATATTTACTATTTTTTCACGAATTTCAAAGCTTATCGAAATTGGAAAACTACAAACTTCAATGAATATTCCACGAGTGTAGATAAAAATTAAAGTCAAAATCATTCATTTTCGAGTCAAGCAATTCGATTAATCAATTTATTCAGGTTTAAATTATCGTAAAAGATTTCGATTCGGCAGAAGATGAATAATTTTTTACGTGAACTCTTTTGTTCGGTTCTGGAATTATGTGGTGTATTCTCTGTGTTTCTGGTATCCGTTTGGCCGCTCTAGAATGTGATTTGAGTTGTTTGCCAGCTGCTTCATAATCCGCTTGAGGTGAAAATTTGACCTCTATATTTGGCAATGTGATTGATCTTGAAGCCCATTCGAAGAACTCGTGCGGGGTAGGTATTTGTTGATTCGATGGTAATTGCAAACTTGCTCGGGCTGCCAATCTTTTTACCGTTCCTCCCACACCTCCGAACGGCCCTTTACCTTGAGTGGTCGTGAAAAAATGCCACTCCGTTTGAATCCTGAAATCTTCTTCATGGTGATATAAGTTATTGACGAAGTTAGTATAATTTTCAAATTGCTGCGGTGCACCATCCGAAAAATAATAAACTCTAGTCGGCGTCGATAGTGTCTTAGCAAAGTTTCTAATAATTTTACAGTATACGTGGACAGCTATTTCATTATGGTGGTTGCAGTCCGATAATATTACCAAGCTGCGGTGATTGAGAATTCCGTCTCGAGTAAATCACGACCGGAAATATCGTTGCTTAGTTATTATTCCAGTGAAATCCTGGTGCGGTATCTTGGACGAGAAACGCGTCATTTTCCGCGAAATCGCAAACAACTAAATATTCATCTTCTGCCGAATCGAAATTTTTTACGATCATTTGAACCTGAATAAATTGATTAATCGAATTGCTTGACTCGAAAATGAATGATTTTGACTTCAACTGTTATCTACACTCGTGGAATATTCATTGAAGTTTGTAGTTTTCCAATTTCAATAAACTTTGAAATTCGTGAAAAAATAGTAAATATGAATTTGCCACTCTCACTCAGGGCTCAAAATTTCGACAATCGGACAAGGAATCTGGATAAAAAATTTCGAAAAAAAAAACGATGGTGTTTTTTCAGAAAGTCGATTTTAGTAATTTCGATGTAAAAAAAGTAATATATATAACAGTAAAAAAAATTTTTAATATTTTTTTCTAAAAGATGACCTTATTCCGCATATTTTGTCGTGCGAGCCATTAAATTTGGATATCTTGCCTTGGAGATATTTGCAGTTGAAAAATCGGCTGACGACATTTTCAAGAATTCATTACTAAATAAATAATGCCGGCAAAAATCTAAAAAAATTGTCAAATGTTGTCGTCAGCATGTACTTTAAGGAAAAAAAATTTGATCCAAATCGAACACCGGTCGGGTCAGAAGTGGCCGGTTTCACGTGGAATCTCTCATATACATTGAGGTTTGTTGACGAATTTTTTAAAATAAATATACATATAGTGAATGGGAGCGCTGTTATTCTGGCCGACGTAAAACAACTTTGTCGTCGGCATGGTTTACGGTTCCCACTTTTTCTCGCAGTCGGTTGGTCTCAAACGAAAATTTCAAGAAGATTCTTAAAGTGTAACGTCTTGAGCTGTTCGGCACGTAGGATTTTTTTTTTTTAACTAATTTATTTTTTTTTATCAACCAAAAAAGGTCGTAAATTGAGATTAAAAAGTGAATTTCAATTTCAATTAAGCGCCATTTTGTGAAAAAAAAAAATCCTACGCGCCGAACAGCTAAAGACGTTACACTTTAAAAATCTTCTTGAAATTTTTGTTTCAGACCAACAGACTGCGAGAAAAAGTGGGAACCGCAAACCGTGCCGACGACAAAGTTGTTTTACGCCGGCCAGAATAACAGCGCTCCCATTCACTATATATTTATATTAAAAAATCGTCAACATACCTCAATATATATGGGGTATTCCTGGGAATTTCGGCAACTTCAGACAGTTGGGTCAAAATTTTTGCCCCCCAATTTTTTCCATTAATATGTGTTGAAAATAAAGAGACACGTATTTCGGCGTTTTTTATTTTGAGCCCCCACTTTTGAAATACGGTCAAATGACGTTTTTGAAGTATTGACCACATTCGATCATTCAAATCGATATATCTCAGCAACGGTTAGTGATAACTCGAAAAACCACGGGTCTTTTTTTTTCGTTTTTGAACGCTCTATACAATGAAAACATTTACGATTATGTTGCACAAATTCAACAATAAGTTATAAACAATTCAAAATTAAAAATGAAATAAAACAAAAAACGCACTTTTAATTTTTGAAATGTATTTTTTCTTAAATTCCTTGAACAAAAACGAAAATTTAGCCACCTTGAACTTTTTGGGCCGACGCTTCGTTCGGGAGTTATAGATTTTTTTGTCACAAAAAACCCGTAAATGTTTACCCGGTTGTTAAGAAAAAAAGCTATAACTTTCGAACGAAGCGTCGGCCCAAGTCCGTCCGAGTCTCAAAATTTTCGTTTTCGTTCAAGGAATTTGAAAAAAAATATATTTCAATAATTAAGGGTGCGTTCTCTTCATGCAATTTTTTACTAATAAAATACGTATATTTACCGGTTTTTGATGACAAAAAAAGCTATAACTTTCGAACGAAACGTCGGCCCAAGTCGGGCCGGGTCTCAAAATTTTTCTTTTCGTCCAAGGAATTGAAAAAAAAATACAATTTCAATAATTAAGGGTACTTTTTTTTTATGCAAATTTTTACTAATAAAATACGTAAATTTACGGGTTTTTTGTGACAAAAAAATGTATAACTCCCGAACGAAGCGTCGGCCCAAAAAGTTCAAGGTGGCTAAATTTTCGTTTTTGTTCAAGGAATTAAAAAAAAAATACATTTCAAAAATTAAAAGTGCGTTTTTTGTTTTATTTCATTTTTAATTTTGAATTGTTTATAACTTATTGTTGAATTTGTGCAACATAATCGTAAATGTTTTCATTGTATAGAGCGTTCAAAAACGAAAAAAAAAGACCTGTGGTTTTTTGAGTTATCACTAACCGTTGCTGAGATATATCGATTTGAATGATCGAATGTGGTCAATACTTCAAAAACTTCATTTGACCGTATTTCAAAAGTGGGGGCTCAAAATAAAAAACGCCGAAATACGTGTCTCTTTATTTTCAACACATATTAATGGAAAAAATTGGGGGGCAAAAATTTTGACCCAACTGTTCGAAGTTGCCGAAATTCCCAGGAATACCCCATATACTTTCAAATAAAACCAACTTGAATTCAATCGAACGAATAGTTTTTGAAATAATAATTCCCAAAATTCACCTACTTCTCCGGCAATCTACACAGATGTACCCCCTTAACGACACACACGTAGGAGCAATACAATAATGCGTGAAAGAAGAGAGTGAGAGAAAACGAGAGAAACGTAGGTTATTAATTATTTTAAAAAATTGTTTACTCGCGATATTTACGGAGTAACAAAGTAAATGCAGACTATTAGGTAAATATTAATGGATTGAATTTTGAAAAACGAATCGATTATTGAGATTCAATCTCACGTGTCTTACGACAACAACAGGAACAACAACAATAAAAACTCAATCTCACGAGCGACGATTTTATGCAACGCTCTGTAATTTATTTGTTTAAACTTTTTTTTTCTACATTAGAACGTTACGATAACATAATTGCTCACCGAATAAAAAACGCTTCGATTCGTACAATCGTGCCGGGCTTTTGGCATAATTCTTCGGGTTAATTTATAATGCTGGGATTTTTTTTTTTTTTTTACTCGTTTGGGTGACTTTTAATTTTTTATTTTGTTTTCGTTTGTATTTTGCGGGCTCTGGATGGATTGATTTTGGTGTAGGATGAGCAAGAAAAATCGCACAGAAATTATTGTACGTGAATTCGTTGATAGTTGATGAAACAATTGTGACATATCAACCGCGTTATCTCCTTGCTCGTCGTTTCATTGTTTTTATTTAATTTAATTTATTTATTCTTGAACAGTTGCTCGTAACGTGGCATTGCTCGTATACACGATTACGTCGTAATGTAACGTCTACAATTTTGAAATTCTCGGGGGGGTTAATTCGCCCGGAACGAAATTTAACGAGGGCGGACGAAATTAAACAAAAAAAAATATTCGTTGACCACAACGAAGTAATTATCGAAACTCTTGATTTTCTTTCAACCTCGTCGCAACAATGATGAAAGTCTACAGGTACTTTATACGCCAATGGGACTGCTGTTAAAAAAAAAAGAGAGTAAGAAAGAAAGAACGGCTTTCGAGGGCGGATAAAAATTTCTGCGCCGATACGCCGAAAAATTTCCTAGAACACTTTGTTACTTTAATACCTAGACAATTGTCGAGCTCGAGATGTGTCGCTCGTTAAAGAAAAAATAAGATGAATTGAAGATGAATAAAAGATAAAAATATAAAATTAACATATATATGTTACATGTACTAGACGTTTATATTTAAATAACGATGAATAGTCAATTGTTTTGCATAAGTGATGAATAATAAAAAAAAACTAAGACGAAATTGATTGTAAAAGTGTTGTTTTTCGTTTTCAATTATTTATTTGACAAGAAATGGGTACAAGCTCGATAAAAAAAATTAAGATTTTTGTTCCTTTCCATAATTATTATTATTTTCTCTTGATATTGCGTTCGTTTTTTTACTTGAACATACCTAAACGCGATACGACGATAAAATCATTTCACGCGCATCGACAGAAGACTTTCGGCTTGCCAAAATAAAAATAATCCCAAATTTTATTTCAATATTGTTGGCACAAATTTTTGACGCTTTAAAAAAAAAAAGAGGAAAAAAAAGACAAATCATAGTAATAGAAATATTATACATAATAATGGTAACGCTAATTAAAATGTGAAAAAATTAACTTAACATTATATTTACATGATAAGAACATCTCACAACACGAGAAAAATCTTTCGTCTAACATCGGGAATAGAGACACGCATTTTGCCCAAGGAGCTCTATTTTTTTTCTCTTTTTATATATATATGTATATGTATATATTTTTTATTTTTTTTGATAATCGGTAGAATCTCGTAAAGACAAAAATTTTCGACCGCGCGTCGAACAAACGAATCGATGTGCCACACAAATTTCAAACATAATCGAAGATATGGATACCGTACACACGATTTGTACGCAAATTTTGAATTATCAAACGCGTGTTCGTAATTTTTTATTATCCCAAATTCGATCTCGACCGTTTGGCTACCTGAAAATTCACTCATCTACGACATTTCTCCGTTAAAATTGTTCCCCTAAGTTTCGAACATCAATGAGATTATTACACCAATGATTTTTCCGTGCGAAATTCAACGATTTCATCGATTCATTAAAATTGTACGTGTTTTTTTCCCCCTTTCATTTCTCTTCCAACGCATCCAGCGTTAAACAATGCTGCTTCGTTTTTTTTTAATGCAGCTTTTTTAATTTTATTTTTTAAGTAACGCGAGGCTGAAGCCATATCATTGATATCCGATTACGTTACATCGTTATTGAATAACAACAAAATCGAACGATTAAAATCTCGTTCGTGTAATCGTGCAAAGTTCGAGTTTAAACACACACACACAAGTGTTGTAAACAAACTGAGATCCATTACGACGAAAAAACACGAAAAATACCTGATACGCATGTAAATAACGTTGTTCTTATTTAATTAATTTTTTTTTTTAACTTTTTTACGCTGGAACGTTTTGAAGAAACGCGGATGCGGAATTCAACAGACCGAGTCGTTGCTTCTGTTTTCTCTGTTCGGTCATTTGATCCCGCAATTCGGTAAGTTGTTGCGAAAGACATTTGACTAGGTGCTGGGTTGATTCCAATTGAGATTGCAAACTCCGTAATTCGACTTGTTCGCCCTCGCCCTCGTCGGCAGCCAAAGATTTGGCTCTCAAACGTGGAAACCAATCGAGATTGCGATCCTGTTGAAAGTACATAGAGCTTAGAATTCGGGGGGAAAAACGTGACTGAAACGATTTGCGGAACGAAGTGTCGAAGCTCCATGAACTTATTACCTTGACCATGGCGTAAACGTACGATTCCGGACCCGTAAATTCCGTTGGATCTTTAACTTTAACGAGAACTATGAAGTAAAGGTAATGCCACATATTGTGCTCGTGCTTGACGTGCTCCTCGAAGGATACGGTTTTGTTGTCGAAAGCCGATCGGTTCAAACCTAAAAAAAAAGAAAATTATTGTGAAATCAGTTTTAATTTATTAATTTATTAATTTATTAATTTATTAATTTATTAATTTATTAATTTATTAATTTATTAATTTATTAATTTATTAATTTATTAATTTATTAATTTATTAATTTATTAATTTATTAATTTATTAATTTATTAATTTATTAATTTATTAATTTATTAATTTATTAATTTATTAATTTATTAATTTATTAATTTATTAATTTATTAATTTGTTAATTTATTAATTTATTAATTTATTAATTTATTAATTTATTAATTTATTAATTTATTAATTTATTAATTTATTAATTTATTAATTTATTAATTTATTAATTTATTAATTTATTAATTTATTAATTTATTAATTTATTAATTTATTAATTTATTAATTTATTAATTTATTAATTTATTAATTTATTAATTTATTAATTTATTAATTTATTAATTTATTAATTTATTAATTTATTAATTTATTAATTTATTAATTTATTAATTTATTAATTTATTAATTTATTAATTTATTAATTTATTAATTTATTAATTTATTAATTTATTAATTTATTAATTTATTAATTTATTAATTTATTAATTTATTAATTTATTAATTTATTAATTTATTAATTTATTAATTTATTAATTTATTAATTTATTAATTTATTAATTTATTAATTTATTAATTTATTAATTTATTAATTTATTAATTTATTAATTTATTAATTTATTAATTTATTAATTTATTAATTTATTAATTTATTAATTTATTAATTTATTAATTTATTAATTTATTAATTTATTAATTTATTAATTTATTAATTTATTAATTTATTAATTTATTAATTTATTAATTTATTAATTTATTAATTTATTAATTTATTAATTTATTAATTTATTAATTTATTAATTTATTAATTTATTAATTTATTAATTTATTAATTTATTAATTTATTAATTTATTAATTTATTAATTTATTAATTTATTAATTTATTAATTTATTAATTTATTAATTTATTAATTTATTAATTTATTAATTTATTAATTTATTAATTTATTAATTTATTAATTTATTAATTTATTAATTCATTAATTTATTAATTCATTAATTTATTTATTTATTTATTTATTTATTTATTTATTTATTTATTTATTTATTAATTTATCCATTTATCAATTTATTAATTTAATCATTGATTTCTTTTTTTAAATTTATTTATTTATTTATTTATTCAATTTAATTAAATTACTTACCGCAAATGAAACACGTGTTTTTGAGAATAAGCTCCTTCTGCTGTTTTTCGGATCTCAGATCGGCAAACGTGTCGATGATAACACCAAAGATCAAATTCAAAACGATAATAATTACAATGAAGAAGAAGAGCAAATCGTACACTACTCTAGCCACGAACAGCGGTTCCTGCAATGCAATTATTGATTCCGTTAATCAATTCCCAGTACCAAATAATTCGTTGTTGAAGAATCCACGAAAAAAGATAATGAAGTACGGAAACGGTAAAATGATTTTTTTTCGAGAAACAAAAATGATCCTTACCGTACTGGAAGGGGCTCTGAGTATATCGCCGATTCCTCCGCCATTTCTCAAGCCCTGATTCATCGTCGTCACGATGCACATTATGAGAGAATCACAGGCACGTTCCTTGAGCTCACCACTGACATTCACCAAGTCATCCCCCTCGGAATATTTCTCCTGTTCTGCTACAAAAAACATTCACATCCATTCATATATGAAAAATTTATAATACGACCCAAACAAATTCCATGTCCCGATTTTTTTTTCCTATTATTTTCTACCTTGGCGAGCGTATCGTGACACAGTTTCAGTGGCCTCGCAGCTTCCGGTGTCTTTGGCATTGCACGAATTCGTGAGTTCTTCAGGAATCGTGGCTGCGACACAATAAAAAATATTAATCCCACTTTTTACTCCGTTGACCTTAAAACAAATTGTTTAAAAATAATTTAAAAAAACAATCTAAAGTATCGTCAGTACTTACGTATTATCTCCTCGTCAACGCTGACTAGAAAATCGTCTTTGAAGAACATGTAGCCAATTATGGAAAACATGTAAACGAGAATGAGAGCAAGCACAGCCGTCAAAATAATCGATCTGCCGTTTCTCGTAACCGATCTTATTACATTGAGCAACGTTTCCTCGCGATAAACGACATCGAAGAGCTGAAACATTCATATTGAAATAATTTTAAAAATCCCACTTTCTACATTCAATTTTTTTCGAATTCAAATTAAAAAAAAATCAATGAATACATTTTTTTTTAAATCCGGAACGTAAATTTAATATCTGTAAAATTGTTTCAATTGCGTAATGCAAACCCACCAGGACAGAGTAGAAGAAAGGATGCATACAGATGCCAAGTACACAAAAAATAAGATACGCCATGTGATACCACAATTCGACGCTCATGACGATTTGTTCGGCGCTTTTGGTTAGAGTTCCTTCATTTCCGATGATGCTTATCATGTGTACGATCTTCAAAACCACCGTCAAAAAACCCAACAGCCACAGAGTCGGTTCGGGTCCAGCGGAGAATATTAAACGCAGAATCGTCGATGCCACGAGAGTACGTATTCCGGATTCTCGTGGCAAAGTGATAACAATGACGGCGGAAGACAGCATCACCGTCCAAATAAGGCCCGACAAGTGTGGAATTAATTCTGTAATGAAAGATTTTTTAATTAATTGGTTATGGATATTATTCGAACGATTAGTACGAAGATTATTGATCTTAAACGTGTGACGAGATTTGACGTAGCGAGTTTATCGTTTCAATTAAATGTATTCAATATTTAACTGGCCAAAAATCAGGAATTCATGAACCAGTACTCACTAGGCACGGAATCGATGAACGGATAGAAGAACGCCACGATGAGATTAATTAGAACAGCACAATTGAAGAGAATATTGCTCCACAGAGACATGTAACTGCTCATCCAGAAGAGCATGGGTTGTCCGCGCAATTTCTTCTGCCACTTCATCTCGTTGAACATGTCCTCGGTGCGTTCGAAAAAGTCGGAAACCTTCGAGCCCTGATCGTCGCGTTCCGCGGTATTCAATACTCGCATCTTCGTGTCGACGGTTATCAATTCGCAAATTTCGGGAATCGGGAAGACTATTTGCTCCAGGGTTCTGTCGTTTCTCACGATCTTGAAAAATAGAAAATGTAATAATTCGTTTGTTTTTAATTCACGATTGAGGGACATTTCAGTGTAAAGATAGTAGAAATGGGATTTCGGAAGAAAAATGATGAATATGAAAAAGTCGGAAGAGCGTAGGAAGGATGTGGCATCGCCGATTAATCATAATTATACACTTCTTATCGAAATTTTCAACGTGTTTATTAATCAATCAATCAATTAATTGATTGATTCATTTATTTATTTATTTATTTATTTATTTATTTATTGATCAATTTAATTATTTAATTATTCATTTATTTATGTATATATTTATTTATTTATTTATTTATTTATTTATTTATTTATTTATTTATTTATCTATTTATTTATTTATTTATTTATTTATTTATTTATTTATTTATTTATTTATTTATTTATTTATTTATTTATTTATTTATTTATGAGAAACGTATCCTTCTAGAAAGGTGGGACATCTCGAAAAATGTTCAAGCTATCGAAACCACTGATCTATCGAAATCAAATCCTTCATAGCGCTCTAGAATTTTTCATACTGATTGATAATCCGTCTATCTCCGTCTTATCCTTATATAATTTTTCTATTTCAATTTAATTCAATTTTGTATTGTAATTTTCAGACAATGTATTGTAATTTTCAGAAAATGTTTCGAATCCCAGAATCTTCCACCACCATCAACCATTCCAAACATTTTCACTAAAGTTGAACAAGAAAACAATGCAATATTTTTCTGTACGTCACACAACTGATTCTATTTTTTTTTTATTCAGATCGAAAATCAATCGCATTGATTGAAAAAAACAATTCATGCCAATCAGAAATGTTAAGGTCACCCCAGAACGTCATTATCAATTCAGAATAATCCGTACAGAAATAAAAAAAACTCACTTCAATCTGTGCCGTATGCGTTGCATAGTATTTCAACGCTTTGTTCGTCTTTGGATCAGCGTTATTCAATTCCGAAGGTTTGAGCATGACCGCCAATTCTTTGTGGTGTTGAGCCAATTGATGACAAAGAATGTAGATATTGTGACCGACTTCTTTGGGCGATACTCCCTCGTCGCCGTCGTTCGACGAGTCGTCGGCGTCCCCATCGTCGTCAAGAGATTCCTGATGAAAAGCCCGGCAAGCCACGTCGACCAATTGCTTCGGATTCATGTTGTACATTATTCTTTCCGCGTTTTCGCTGTCACCGCGACTTTCCATTATGGCCAGCAATAATTTGCTCGCGTTGTTTTTCAACTCGAGAACGAGATCCATTCGCGTTTTTCCCAATGGATTAATGTCGTTGAGAATAAGCGCGGTTATTATATCGAGACCGTTGGATTCGTGCGTGGCTATGCAATTTTGATTGTCATGACACGGTCCTTGACAATATTCCGTGAGTGTCTCGAGCGTTTGATTTATGAGAGCGACGTTTTGCTCGTTTATGTAGAGACCCAACAATCCCAGACCACCGGTCGTCGAACCGCAAATGCAATCCAGAAACATCAGAGTCTCTGATACGAGATTGAAATTCGTTTTGTTGTTTTGATTGCGCAAAAAATTCTGTAAAAAAAATTTTTTAATCATTTTAGCTTTCCAGCTTATTTATAATATAGTATAATTGAAGTTATTCGGAAAGAGCGGTCATCATTATACTGAAATTTCATCATGATAATAATTGTTATTAATATGGATAGTATTTGTATCAATAATTATTATGGAGATATTTTATTATATTGAACTGAAAAATAAAGTAAATTAGTCGATAATATTTATATCAATTATTCCAATTGTAATAATAATAATAATAATAATAATAATAATGATGGTTATTATTATATAATTTAATATAATAAAAATAATAATAATAATTATTATTATTATTATTATTATTATTATTATTGTTGTTAATTATAATAATAATTATTATTGTTGTTGATTATTATTATTATTATTAACAACAATAATAATAATAATTATCATTATTATTAACAACAATAATAATTATATTATTATTATTAACAACAATAATAATAATTATTATTATTATTATTAACAACAATAATAATAATAATTATTATTATTAACAACAATAATAATAATAATTATTATTATTATCAATAATAATAAAAATTATTATTATTATTAACAACAATAATAATAATAATTATTATTATTATTAACAACAATAATAATTATTATTGTTATTATTATTAATAATAATGATAATTATTATAAGTAATTATTATTATTAATAATAATAATAATTATTATTATTAATAATAATAATAATTATTATTATTATTATTAACAACAATAATAATAATAATTATTATTATTATTAACAACAATAATAATAATTATTATTATTATTATTTTAAAAATAATTTATATAAGTATTATAGACTAATTTACTTTTTCTAAATTTAGTTTCAATACAAGCACACATTTCCGTGATAATTATTGATATAAACATTTTTTCATAATAATAATAATTAGTATTATAATTATTATTATTATTATTATTATTATTATTATTATTATTATTATTATTATTATTATCATCATTATTATTTTAAAAATAACTTATATAAGTATTATATACTAATTTACTTTTTTCAAATTTAGTTCCAATATAATCACATATTTCCGTGATAATTATTGATATCAACATTTTTGAACAATTTATGTCCTTATTGAATTCCACTATAATTCCATAATTTCACTGTTAAAATCAAGTTTTCAATAGACTCATGTCCATCGTGTTTGACTCGCCTGTAAATCACGATTGTGATTTTCGCACAACAATTGCAAAAAACGCAATATCGGTTGCATCACGAGAACTTTCGTTCCCAATTGTCCTTCTTCCCTCTCTCCGCCGCTCGAGCCGCCGCTACGATGTCTGTCCAATTTTTCCGCCAACATGTCCTCCAAAGCGTATCCCAAAGCCGGATTGTTCGCCACATCCTCGCCGGAAGCCAAAGTACGAACGTTCCCATAAGCTTGTACAGTCGACGCCGCTGCCTGATTAAGTTCCTCCCGCAATTCTTCGGTTATCACAATACCGTTTGGTTTTCCTGCATCACAAGAAGATTTTACCGTAAATAAGAAATAGAGAAAAAACACGGATAATTATAAAAAATATAATACGACGAATAATAATTCGTTGACTCATAAAAAATTACCGGACATTCGTTTCTTGGATATTTTTTCCAATTCCTTGCTCTGTTCCTTGTCCTCATTCGCTTTAGCCGCAATATCCGACGTATTAACCGTAACCGTGGATTTTATTTCTTGCTGCGAATCCTTCATTTTGTCGTAAAAAACTTTGAAAAACGATTGACTCAATTCGCCGGCCATCAGCTTTGTAAATACGCTTTTTTGTATTATCGGATTACCGCCTTCCAAAAGCGCGATTCCCAATTCAATAACTTCGACGAATATACTCGGCGAGTGTACGCTCTTTATGACCAATTCGACGACCAAATCGGAAGCTCCTTCGCGATCCAAATGGCTTTGTACCTCGTGCAATGTACGGCCGGCTCGACTCAAGATTTTCGCTGAAATAAAAATTATTAATCGTGAATTTACAATTTAAAAAAATAAAAAAATAGAAATTTTTTGCTACAATTTTTTTGTTAAAAAATAAAAAAATCGTAAGTGAAATAATAAAAAATAAATAATAAAGGCCTGAAGAACTAAGTGGAAAAATAGAAATCGTTATTCATTGTATTGTCAATAAATTAACATTTACAACTACAAAAATAAATTAAATAAATAAAATAGATAACTCCTTGGGAAATCAATAAAAGATTAATACATACAAATAAAATAAAATAAATAAATTAAATAAATTCTCTAAATCAAATAAGGTAAATAAATTGAATAAAATATTTTCATTATCGATTCCTAACGTTTTCGTGGACGTAGCTTCGTGCACTACCTCAAATTCTAACAATGCAATCTGCAAATGCCAACTTGCAGCTTGTTTGAGATTATTCTTGGTAATAAATTCAATTAGTGCGAAGCTGTCATGAGTTTTATAAAAAATACTGAATAGAGCAAATAAATTTATAACGAACCTCCTGGCCCATGCGTTACAACCGTCGTAATAGGAGCCCCGATTTCCACATTTTCCGGTTTCTGAATGAACGATCTGCCGAAGTAGCGAATCAACAGATTGTTTCTTAGCGCATCGCCCTGTGGAGAAATTTCGTAAATAAAGTTCACAACGTGTTACGATTATGAAATTACGAAGAAAGATCAACGATGTACCAATACTGCACTATGTGTTTCATTACTGACAATCATTATAACATAGAGGGAAAATAATTACATCGATATAAATATTTTTTTCTCCATAATACATATGTAAAAAAAAAAAATTTTTTTTTTAAATATCAATTGGAAGTTTTGATTTGTGGTTTGGAGCTAATTTGCAAAATATGTGTGGACGTCGGAGAGGAAATTTTAAATGTGAAAAAAGTGTGTTGTGCTTGCATTAAGTGATACAAATTTACAAAGCGAAGTGAGAAATTTACAAGAGTTTTGGAAGGTATAGAAATATTTACAAAATTATCGAATAGATCAATTTTTATAGTTTTAAAAAGGATGAAGCGGTCTAAGGTCCAGGACAGAGTAGAATTTTGAGCTATGTATAGAGAGATTGGGTCGAAAGGGTGTGTTCGGGCTGCATTTCGTATTGGTACATCTTATCCGACTAAAATCTTGTAGCATCGCGATCCAAAATGTTTCGTTAAAATTCTCAACGATGCGACACTTCAAGTAAAACGACAAATTTCGATCCACATTTTTTTTATCAACGTTTTTAACCACTGCAATAAAAACAAACGAATTCCGGGCAACATACATTTTCCATCAATTGTAATGTCGGATATTTTTTGTTTAAAAAACAACATCGAGATCGTAAGACATTTGACGGAATTGATGTGTGACATCGCCTTAAAGTAAGACCAAACACCGACTGAAGGTTGCAACTTTTTTCAGTGAATGTCTATTTACAGAAGTGCTTCAGAACAATTAAATCGATCCCCAATTAATCACTCATTTATGATTATACGATATAACATACATTTTATTTCAAATAATATAGTGTATCGTCATTTATTTCTTCTCTAGAATAACAGAAACCAGCGGAGAAAAAATTGATTACACTGATTAAATGGTTGCTGTCACACTCGTAACACTTTGCAGTCGGTATCTCGTCTCACCTCAAAATGATCGATATCGTCATACATAATAAAAATCCATTAATTGCAAATTTTGTATTAGCAATGAAAAAAAATCAACGCCATAACGCAAGCATCTTAATAAATTGCCAAAACGAACTCATGCAAAAATATGAGAAAATTTTCAATTTTCCCAATCAATCTTCTCTGCTCCAATGTCAATCGAATGATCCATAATTTTTGCAATTAAAAAAAACAATTCAACGCTCACAGACAAATACGGAGGAAAAATTGATAATTTTCAAATTGCGCAAAACATCGTACTTACATTCTAGGATCAGCGTTATTAAGGAAAAAAAAAGTACACTAACAACGTACACATACGTATAATTAATGAAATGACGTTTGTAGAATGGCATTATGGGCATGGCCAATGATATTCTCATAATTCATTTTTTTTCAAAAAATTTCTTTTTCAATATTATGTACCTCAAACAAAACGAAAAAACCGAATAACAAATTAGGTTAATCACGCCGCGTTTCTACAACGAATTTCTTTTCGTAATTTTTAATTTTTTATTTGTTTTAAATTATCTACATTAGCAATTTTACCCTCTGTTGTTGCGTCATAAGTTGCGTCGTTAATTGATCATTGGCATCGGTACCGAGACCCGAGTCACTCTCCTTCTCGGTATCAGTCGTTTGCTCCGCGACATCCTCAACCACCTCCTTCGCAGCATGAAAACACCCTCACCTACATTTCTATTCTACGATTTTTTTTTTCTTTCCATTTTTTTTTTACTCACCAACGTCGACGCGATACTCGGAACGTTCTTTAACGATATTTTTTTCTTTTTTTATTTTCTCGAAAATAAAAATGTAAAAAAAAAAAATTGCGAATAATAAACGGAACGAGATAAAAAATTTCGACAGAGCAACACTTTTCGTAACTCGGGCAAGCCAAATAAATTTTAAAAAACGTTCTAAACGATTTGTAAAAACGTGATATCTAGAGTGCTAGAAAGCGCATGATAAGGCTCCAGCTTCGGTCAACGTCCTTCCGAATTACTGGCTACCCTCGATTATTTTTTTAAAATTTTTAAACAAATGCTATGAATTCTTCATTTTTTTGTCGTATATGATTGATGATTCGATTGTTCTCAAACCCCATGCAATTATATTGGAAAAAAAAACTTGTTGAACAAACCTTCTCGCCGTATTCGGGATCGATGGCCATCATTTCACGAAGGGTTGTCAGTACCTTGACGCACAATTTTTCTTCTTTTTCCTCGAGAAGTCTTTCGGTGTGCTTTATCAGCCTGTTTGACCGATTTCGAACGTAAATATACAAAATTCTCAAAATAAATCAATCAATAAACGAATAAATAACCTTAATAAATAAATGAATCAATAACCTTAATAAATAAATGAATAAATGAATAAATGAATAAATGAATAAATGAATAAATGAATAAATGAATAAATGAATAAATGAATAAATGAATAAATGAATAAATGAATAAATGAATAAATGAATAAATGAATAAATGAATAAATGAATAAATGAATAAATGAATAAATGAATAAATGAATAAATGAATAAATGAATAAATGAATAAATGAATAAATGAATAAATGAATAAACGAATAAATACTCTGAATAGATAATTAAATAAATAAATTTCACCTGCGGATAAAACCGCCATTCTCGCATCTCTTTCGAGATTCGGTGGCTGCAGGAAACAGCAACTCCGGACGATAGAGAATGTCGACGAGTAACGAAAGTTCCGACTGTACCAGTGGCTTCAATTGCTCCTCCAACAACGACACTATGTCCTGCAAACCTTCGATGATGCTTCGATCCAAACGCATCAGCTGCAATGGAAATTAATAACGACGTAATGGAAATGCATCTAAAAAATTCAACCGAGGAGTTGTATTTTTTTTTTCTTGTGAGGTATAATAATTTCGATGAACAATGCAATCTAAATTAAAAGCCTTTGGTCGTTAGCCATCATTTACACATTATTTTCTTTTTTTTTGTATCACGCAATTCCTATTTTCGATCGACGCCTAAATTACTTGCAAATACAAATTGTTGCATATGTACAAAATAATATGTCAAGATAATCGCTAAATTATTCTAAACTAAAGATCAATCACTCGTCTATCGTGTTTTACCTCGTCTCCGGGATTCCAATCATAAACCAGATCGTCCTTCGTTATCGACAAAATTCACAATCAACCGAATAAATTTATATTTTTTGTTTCTTGGATTTTTCAGACGAGTCGTAAGACTTGGATTTTGATATTGTAATTATTGAAGAAAAATATTGTGCATTACCTGACTCTGACTACGTTCGACCTTTGGTTGTTTAGCAGCTTGCAACCATTTACTCGTTTGTCGGCTGAGCATTGCAGCTTTGTTGAACATCGTTGCAACCTGACTCTCCAAATCAGTTGGTATGGCAATACCTCGACCTTTGGCTGTAACTCAAAAAAAAAAACAGCAATTAATATGAAACAATTTTTTTTAAACGATTAAATTCATTTCTTTGCCAATTTCGTACGCATGATAACCTAAATAACCTAAATTCATTTCTTTGCCAATTTCGTACGCATGAAATTAACTCACCGACATCGGACAGAGTTCGTATGCAATTTTCGACGCCGAATCTCTGGCCAGCGTTGAGCCATACACACTCGGAAACTTTGAACGCCGCGTGTAGCAATTGCACGAAAATCGGCTGTCTCGTCTGTCAAAGAAAATGAAAAACAATTTTTGAAGAAAAAAAAATTACCCAATTACGGATTAAACCAAAAAGCAAATAAATTTTTTAGTCAAACATTTTTTTCAGAATTATTTTATATACAATTTCGTTTTATCCACTTCGTATTAATCGATAAATGTCGTTATTTACAACATGCAAGATTCACAGATAAAGAGGACACCTTTTATCAATGTTTTTTTTTATTATTTTGGTTGTTGCTGTTTTTTTTTTCTTTCAATTTATTTTCACTCACATAGCCAGACATATTACTGTCGTCGTTCCTGTTGCAATCCTTGAGGCTCCAATAGAGTCTGGCCTCGTGCAGGTGTTTCTATTAGTAAACCAACCCCAGCACAACCCAGCACAAGACCCATTCGTCCAACCCGGACGATCCGGACAGATCGATGTCGTTCGATCGAGTAGATCGGCAGGCACATGCCAAGAACACAGAACATGCCGCTGATGGAATCAGCAATTACCGAGCACACGTCGATTCAACTCAACGAAAGCGCAAGATTTTATCGCCGTAAAGCAAAATTAAAGCCAATTAAAATTATGCAAAGCTCGACGTGTCAACGAAAAATTCTAATTAAAATAATATTCGAAACAATAAATGATCTAAATAAATAAAAACACTACTTGTTTTCATCGACGACAACGTGTGCTTGATAATCCGGAAAAAAACTGAAACATTTTTCCATGCAAAGCGATAATGTTTAATGATAGACAATAAAAGACGGCGGACATAAAATATTAGCCAATATTTACGAACCCACATAGAGTTTTATTTATATGTGTTAGCCTTTTAGTCGACACCTAAAAATACTTTCAATATTTTTATTCTTCTATTATTACATTGTTTTCGTTGATTTATGTTTTTAAATGATTTTTAGCATGATCTAATATTTACTGAACGATTTATTGAAATTTTATCTATCGTAATATGTACAATGATTAATCGTGTGTATATTTATATGTGATTTTATCGACAATCTATAAACGAGCCAGACGAACTAACTAGCTGTACATTCATCGAGCCGATCCATCAAATTTACCTCAATCTCGATGAACTTCGCTCGAAGGGCAAAAACAATTGGAAAAAATCGAATAAATTTTACTAACGAATTTTGTTTCGCATTCAGAAACTATTTTTAAAAATCAATTTTTGTTTTCTTTCTATTTTCCATCGATACCTTGGAATCGATCGATTCATTCGCAATTCATGCATAAAAAATCATTCGAGAACGCAAAGAATTTGTGTGTCCGAGCCAAACGAGTCGATGTAATAATTACTAAATTAATTAATCGTACGATTCTGAATATTAGTAAATTATCGAACGATTAAAAGCGACCAATCAGAGTCAGTCGTATCCTCATTCTCTTCCCATTTTTTCGTTAGTACTTTCGCATCCAGCAACAAAATTATAAGCGTATTTTGCATAATTGCAATGAGATTTAAAAAAAGTAAATGATATTAATGTACATGGATGGAAACAAATTTAACAATACCTGTACTGTTGTGCTCTGATCGGAAAAAGGACTGCTGAAGAATGTCGTTATGATGTTCATTAAGCAATTTGTCACGTAATTTTCGAGCGACGTGTCGGCGTGTTTGCGATCGTGTGTCGCAGTGGCTATCAAACCCATATCCACGATGAAAGATTTTTCGAACAGCGACCACATGTGATTCGACGTATAAATTTCTTTCATTTCGACTTCGGTGTCGATGTAACAATGATTCAGAAAATTTATGTACGCCTCTTTCACCTGGTGAAAAGAACAATATCAAATGTTTTCGGGATCGGAAATTAACAAGGTCAATTGAGTTTTGCGGGGGAGATCTACTTCGTACAGTCGATTTTCTTCAATTAAGTCAACTATGGGATCGATTAGAGAATTGTGGTCTTCAAAACAGAAATAGACATGTGTGTCGATTTAACGCACCTCTGGAAGACAATCTGGATGACACACCATGGCGGTAATATCGTCCAATGGAAGTAAACTGTGACATTTGATTTCTGTATTGACATTTTTTCCCATAGTGCAGCAAGCCAAGAGCTTGACCAATTCCACGTGGTATCTAAAATAACAAAAAAATATTCGAAACCTGACAATAATCAGTAATTTATTAATTTATTAATTTATTAATTTATTAATTTATTAATTTATTAATTTATTAATTTATTAATTTATTAATTTATTAATTTATTAATTTATTAATTTATTAATTTATTAATTTATTAATTTATTAATTTATTAATTTATTAATTTATTAATTTATTAATTTATTAATTTATTAATTTATTAATTTATTAATTTATTCATTTATTCATTTATTTATTTATTTATTTATTCATTCGTTCATTTATTTATTCATTTATCGCCGAATAAAATTTATCGCCGATTTATTTATTTATTCACTCACCGAAGAGGACTGCTCTCATCCATCCGATGTCTCTCCGATCTCATCATCTCGACAAAATGATTGAACGAAGCTCGGTCGTTGTAAAATACAAGGACATCTTCCCCAGCTTGAACCATCTAAATAACCCGAACAACAAATCAATCTCACTTTCAATGAAACAACAACAAAAAAAAGTTTCAACCGAACATTTACCTCCTGCATAACCATCTCCTGACATTTCCTAATAAATTGATTCTCCGCTTTGACTATAGTTTGCAAAAACTTCAGATATTGCACGTGTTTGCCATGGGTCTCGATGCAATGAACGAAGTGTTGAATCACTTTGGCATTGACTTCGTTGCAGAGCGTTGAATTGTCCTGAAATATCGAACAAACGGTCTGGGCCTCCCGAATTCCGGGATTCAAAAATAAATCCAAATGTTTGTGAAGCAAAACTTGATTCTGTTGATTGCCGAGACAAAAGTTTTGCAGGAAATCGTGAGCCAATCGCATGAGTTCGTTCATGCGAACGTCTTCCTTTTGATCGAAAGGAACTTGAAGAAGATCGAGCACGATCGTGTGAACTCCGACGTTTCTCAACAATCTTTGTTCGTGCTTTCGCGGCTTCGTCTGACCGCCGGGCAACGTTTGAATGCACAATTTGTTCATTCTTATGAGTATCTGTTGAATCTTTTTGTATTCTTCGGCCTGATCGGCGTGAAGAGGCGGACCAACGTCCAAATCAATGGCCGATCCTTGTTTTTCGAGGGACGAAAGCTGGGGCGCTGCTTTTCGAGGCGTCGCGCCTTCGTCCTCGTCCTCTTTGTTGCTCTTTTTCTTTTTGCCACCGTGCTCCTCCGTTAGCTTCGATTTGTACACCCACAACTCGGATTTTTCTACCGATTGACGCAATACGTCGAGATCGGATTTTATTTGCTTGTAAGATTCTACGTCACTGTCGGAAACTAGAAGTTGAACCTGAAGAAAAACGTTTTTCTTTACTTCAATTTGTTCTAACTAGCGAGGAATGAGCGAATCGGTATGATGTTTTTTCTAGAACTCGGCTTTATCAATATTGATAATTATATATGGGGCATTCCATGACATGACGATCAAGATCTGGCGACAATTTTTCAGATCGTTTTCATAATTTTTTATTCGAAAGTACTCATCAAAAAGAACGAACCGAATTTTTAAAAAATTTTTTAAAAATATATTTTTTGAAAATTTTAAAAATTTCAAGAAACACGTCCGCTTTTTTCGCCTGAAAAAATTTACAGAATTCTTATAAATTATAAGGGAATTTTCAAACGCTATTGCAAGATGGAGCTTTCAAAACTACCGGGGAAAAAAATAAAATTCGAAAAATTCGCCAACAAATATTAGTGATGCATTTTTGTCACATACAATTTTTGTTTTTTATTTTTTTTCTCCGGTAGTTTTGAAAGCTCTAAATTGCAATAGCGTTTGAAAATCTTCTTATAATTTATAACAATTCAGTGAATTTTTCCAGGCGAAAAAAAGCGGACGTTTTTTTTATAATTTTTTTAATTGTCAAAAAAAAATAACTCAAAAGATATTTTTTTTTAATTTGAAAAAAATTGGTTTCGTTGTTCCGATGAGTACTTTCGTATATGTATATGTATATTTTTTCAAAATTATTATTTTTTATTCATATGATATATATTATATTATCTATCAAATTTATAAATCGATAAAAACAATCAATCAGCAATATATTCATAAATTATGTTTGCTTTCAAAATATTAAAAAAAAAAATAAAAAGCGAAAGGAACAAATTCAGTCGCAGATATTTTGATAATACTGAATTATTTCATTTGTACCATATAAATGACAATAATTATTCATCATTCAATAATGATTTCAAATAAATACATGAAATTTCATTGATTTCATTTCTCATACTCCCACAATCAAATTCATTTAAATAACTCTCCAATGCCTGTTAAAATCGCAAACCTATGTGACCTACCTGTTTGAACGCTTGCAAAACTTCTTGTCGTTGACTGAAGTGACGAAACAAAAGATGCAATGATCCGGAAACCAAAGGAGGATAATCGTGCATCGCGAGATGCAACAAAACACGAAGAAACGTTCGACCTCCTTGACCATCGAGATCAAGAGCGACGCACTCGTCGCTGCTACCGAAAATTCCTTCGGCTTGAGTGCCGATCGACTCGAGATCGATTCCTCTCTGACCGAGATTAACGTCGCCCGAACTTTTTTCACTCTCGTCGAATTCTTGCTTGAATATACTTAGCAAACAGGATATTCGGTAATCCAATCGCACGTCGAGAATGAATTGTAGAATTTCGATTATTTTTAATTTCGTGTCCATGACGAGAGGATATTCCGTTTTCGTCGAAGCTTTGGGTCTTGGAGATGTGTTGCTTCCGGCTATAACCTGACCCGCTGATCCGAGAGTCAGGCTCGTCATAACCGCGCCCATGTCGCCGATGCAGCGCAAAACACCGCCTTCGGCTATTTACGATATGAACAATTATTCAAACGTCAATTCATTGGGATTCAAAATTTATTCCGCTGTTTATCTGGCCAGGTTTACAAACAAAGATGGACGAAGAAATCGTTCAGACAAAAATGACGAATTTTGTAAAAAATGGAAATTATCATTTTTAATTACAACCCTAAAAAAAATTATCATGAAGAGATGAATTATCTAAATTTTCATTGAAATATTTTATGTTTCTTAATTTTTATATATTTTATAATGTTTTCAATTATTTCAAATGAATTTTATCCAATATTTTTATACCCATATTTTATAGAAACAAAATAATATAATAGAACAGAGGTATTACATTCATTATTATTATTATTATTATTGTATTTATTAAATTTTCCCAACATCTTTTGCACCCACCGATAATTGAATATTATTCAAAGCGAGAAGCCCAAATAGCAGATTATTGTAATCATAATTTAAATAGCAGGATAAGCAGAATATTATATAAACAAATTTTATTAATTTGCCAGAGGATCCCAAAAATATCGCATCAATCGTTCTAAGTTACGAGCAGTTATTTCTCCCACGTACCTTGCTCCTCCGATTCCATAATTTCAGCTGAATGAAGCGTTTACAAAATAAATTGGTTAGTCGGCTGTTTTTTTTTTGGTTAATCAATAAATTGCGGACAATCATTCAATCACTACGATATAATGTTAATGCCGGACATTTCAATCGAACGAAGACAGTGAAATAACGGGTTCCAATGACAGTAACGAAATTATAAAAATTCGTACCAAGAAAAACTGCACGTAGACGAAACAAGGACGAAAGAAAATATTATAAATTAATTCGCGAAGAATGTTCGAACAAATAATTACAAGAGAATCGAAAGAAAACATATTTCAACAGCATTGTAAACCGTTTTTCCTTATCAGCCGAACTTACAATCAATTTCACCTGTAGGTATCTTTCCATCGGCGAAATCATTTTCGGAGACGCAATCCAGGATACTGAGCAGAGTTTTAGTTAATCTCAAAAGATCACTGAAGCTGTAGAAGCCGAAGTATATCAAGTCACGTGCCAGCTTTACGACCTGCAAACACAAAAAAACAAAGTTCTACGAATCAGACGGTTGAGCAAAAAATCTCTTTCCGAATTTCTCTAAAATTGATAATTATTATTATTATTATTATTATTTTTAATTGGAAAGAAATTTTTAATCGTTGAAGTTGTTATAATTTTAAATGATAATATTATTGCTTATAATATACTATATTATCATTATTAATATATTATTATTATTATTATTTTTATGTAATATCAATTTATTTTAATAATAATAATATTATTTATTATATAATAATAATAATAATTATTATTATTATATAATATATATAATTATTATATAAATGTATTATTATATAATTATATAATAATTATTATTATTATTATTATTATTATTATTATATAATAGATAATAATAATTATTATTATTATATAATATTCATTTATTTTAATAATAATAATATTATTTATTATATATTAATAATAATATTAATATATAATAAATATTATTATTATTATTATTATTATTATAAATAGATAATTAAACCAAATAAATGATAATCGTACCTCGTAGGTGAGTTTATTTTGCTCCTGATCGGCGAATGACCACATTTTTGCAACGACGTTGCACAAATAATCCTCGACGAACATAATAGTCGAACTAAATCGCGCTCTCACCGCTTCCTTATTCTCGTCCGGCATTTTATTCGTGTCATAGCTGTTGGTCGATAATGAAAAGATGTTAATAGAAAACATCCAAGCGAAATTTCGAAAAGATCCGACTTACTCGCTGATGCTCATCTTCGATGGGATTTCCGACCACAGTCGTGCGTATTTAACCGGAGTAACCGGCTCCTGAGGATCGCGATCGACGTGCAGGTGAAGCATGAGACGGCAAAACGATGCTCTCAATTCGTAAGGCACCGTTTCGTCCTCCATGCATCTGGAAAAATCATATCGAATAATCCTTCGGCTCTGCATGAGATATATTCGTTCATTTTTTTACCAAAATTCAATGGTTTCATTCAAAATGTTGAATAGAACAATTTGAAAATGAAATAATTCCGTATTTTTTAAAATTATAATATCAAAGTATTGATGGTCAAAATGAATCAATAAAAGTAATTAATATTAATATGAATTTATATGAATAATTAATCCAAATTGATTGATTATACAACATTATTAATTTATTAACTAATAAAGTATTGATATTAAATATTATTATAATAATGAACCATTGAAAGTATGATTATTTAAAAAGTGTTTTTATTTCATTTAATCAAGTATTAATTGTAACAAATAATTATCAAATATAGAAACTCCATTCCCCCAACAAAAACAACAAGATCTTGACACTTCATCCCCAACAAAAAAATGTTCACCGACTTTCGGCAGTAACAATTCTATTTTAAAAATCATCCCCAAGCAAAAATTCCATGTCAATGCACCAAAATTGAAATATAAAAAATTAAAAATTACGAAAGTTGCAACTCACTTGAGTATAAGATCGATATCCAAGTGCGGTGATAAATTATTCAACGCCAAATATTGACGATTCAGACACATGTTGCTAAACAGATTGAGCTGATGTCTGTAATAATCGAGTATTGCCGCGTCTTCGACGTTTCCCATTTTAGCTCCTCTCGACAATTCGCTAAGTGACATTGATCTCTGTAAATTCGTTGCAACGACGATGAATCTGACGATACAATTTATTTTAGCACGAATTACGAACGAAATTATTCACTAACCGTGCCGTCGTTCCAAACCAACCACACTTCCAGTTCTTCGATTATCGTTATGTGAGGTTCCTCATTTTCCGGTCTGTCGTCGATGTCTTCCTCAACTTCTACCCGCGTCTTCATTATCCTGACGTAAGAATTGTTCAATCATCTCAGGTTTATTAATAAATAAAAATATGAACGCGAAGACGGCATAAATTTGTAAAACATGACCAAAAGCGTGTTGGCCAGTTGGCAGTGTTCGTAATAATTTTTATTGAAAGTGCTTATCAAAAGCTACATTCCGGAATTTTTTTGGATTTTTTGCATCGATAGCTTAGGAATGATAGAGATGGGGAGAAGCTTTGATAACGACTTTGAAGGCAAATATCTCGTGGCTGAAGGTTTAAAATCAAAAGGTTTCAAGATATTTTTTGTCACATTTTAGGAGACCTATTCAAAGACACCCTGCTCAATGGGGTAAGTGAAAAAAAAAATTTGAGTACATATTTCACTCTATGGGGACGGCCAAAAAAAAATGATTTTTCCTACGATCTTATTTTTTCTGTTTTTGAGTTATCAATCTTCATCCGTATACCAAATTACATCTCGATAGGTGTATAAATGGGAGATTAGAAGGGTTATTACATACAAACGGACAGACTGACATCGTAAGCGTTCCAGCGAAACTCTAAGAAATATAAAACACAAAAAAATTAATCAAACTGCTTACCTCGTGTCGATCAGAATATCCTTGTTTTTTTCGCTCAAAACGCTTTTGCAGATCAATTCTTGAGTCACGGCTATGGCTTTTTTATTCGATATACAGAGATCCGAAAGATAATCCAAAAATCGTGATTCCCAATTGTGCATATTTTTTCTAACAAGACCGACGAAAGTCTCGATCTCGGCTGCGGTTATGTGTTTCTCGAGTAATTTACGATTATTGTGAAGAAGAGCCGTTATAGTATCCTCCGCCAGTATGTCGTAGCCAATTTGTTTTTGCATGAAAGCAAAGTGCTTGGCGATGTATTCCTAAATAAATAAATAAGTTCAAAACGCTGACTTCAAAAGAATAATTATCTAAAAATTCGAATCGTACTTCAAAAATACCATCGGCGACTTTTTGCGCCCAAGTAAAAAAAATTATACATTGTCTATGTTTTAACTATGTATAGAATTGGGCATATATAGTCTAGATATAAACTATATATAATTATTGGATACATTATCATATTAAAGAGAATTATATGTTGTTATTATTATTTTTGGCATTACCATATTTAATTTCGGGTTTCTTTTTTTTTATTGGACATATATAGACTAGGGTGGACCTTAATAGGGGTGTTGACGAATTTCGACAAGTGCACCCCCCAGATAGGTTCGAAATAAATTAAAAAAAATATGTCCAAAACCCCACCACTGTAGTCCAATGCGAAGACGTGCCTGTAAGCTCGTTTTGTTTCCCATTCAAATAACATGGGATTTTCAGACTAATTTAGTCATTATTTTTTGGAAGAGCTCTTAAGCATTAAAAAAAATATTATTCATATAAATCTATTCTTAATTGGTATATCTAGGTGTAAAATTTTTTACAAAGCGTTATTACAACCCTTACGCTCCCCATCCCTCTTCTATTATACACGACGGCAAATTGATACAGGCAAGGTCTTGTAAAAAAAAAGTACGAGTAGTTATACCCATTACCAATAGATTCATGTGAATAAAGAATTTTTTTCGTGCTTAGGGACAACACGAAAAAATAATTACTGAATTAGTCTGAAAATCCCATTTTATTAAAATGGGAAACAAAACGAGTTGACAGGCACGTCTTCTCATTGGACTACAGTGCTGGGGCTTTGCACATATTTTTTAAAATTTATTTTGAACCTATCTCGGGGGCTCACTTGTCGAAATTCGTCAACACCCCTAATAAGGTCCACCCTAATATAGACTATATATGTCCAATTCCATATATATTTAATAATATACTATACATCATTTTTTTACTTAGGCAACAATTAATATAATATAATTTATTTATAATATATAATATTTTATAATTTAATATTTTTTAATATTATAATTTATAATATATATAATATAATAATATTTATCCGAAGTATTTATTGAAAAATGAAAAACACCAACGAAAATTACCTGATTTTTCCTATAGTCCTGCTGGGACAATCTGAGTATGCGATAACAAAGTCGAAACATGTATTTGTAAGGCGCGTGTCTCGGATCGTTGAGTTCTTCGATTCGAAGAAACGGTCCTTCGCCCTCGGCGGATTCCAAAAACGGTGCCTGAAGTATCTTGAACAATTGTCCGAGAATATATTGTTCGCGAAGCAACTTTTGTCTGTCACGATTCGCATTCGTTACGATCAATTCGAGAGCCTCGGATTTATTTTGTTCGTTCTCCAAACCGGCTATGAAATAAACAATGTCCTGCAACAGACTCGTCACCGCGCGTCTTTCGTTGTGAGAAATCGTGCCTTTCTCGAGTTTACCGCTCATTGCGGCGAGAACTTTGCAAGCATCGTTCGCAAAATCCAAATCGCGAACTTCTACGGGAGAAACTGATCGCAGAGCGAAAGCTTCCTTGTCCTCTTTGCTTATTGCACATCCGACCTAAAAAATATTAAAATTGGATTAATTTTATTCGTAACATTTCTATGGTTTCATTTTATTTCATTTTATTGCTCCCTCGTGGAGGAAGCTTCGTTTTGGTGAATTTTTTTTTTCGAGATGTTTATGAAAACGTGTTCAGAATGTCGCAAAACATCTAAAAATCACATTCAGAAAAATGTCCGGATGTATGTGTGTGTGTATGTAACATTGGTTGAACGTTCACAACTTGAGAACACCTTGGGATATTAAGCTGAAATTTGTCACACATACACATGTATGTAGGCGCATAGCATGATTAAATTTATAGAAAAATCCATGTAGTTCTTTTGTTTTTACGCGATTTATAAAAAATTAAAAAATTTATTTTCAGTCTCTAACTCCCACAATTTTAGTGATATCAAGCTCAAGTTCCATAAAATGTTGTACGACTACAGTGAGACGCTTATTACTAAATTTGAAAAAAATCCATGCGGTGCTTTTGTTTTAAAGAATTTTGAAAGTTGTAAAAAATTGCTGTGCGCTCTCTAGCTGATGCAATTTTTGAGATATCTGACTAAAATTGGGCCGGATGTTGCACTATTTATCAAAAGATGTTTCGTATTGAATTTGAGCAAAATCCATGGAGCCATCCATATTTTATATCGTTTTGAAGTTTTTCAAA
>OZ020175.1:2007325-2127836 GCA_963971145.1 Sussaba pulchella | reverse complement strand
AGTGGATCAATTGGATTAGGATATGTTAACAACTGGGGCAAAAACGACTCGAAGATATTCGAGAGATCTGGAACACAAAGACAATATGTATAAAAAATTGCGGATCTTCATTAAACTTCAGTGACGAATTAATGTTAGATATAAAAAATAGATTTTTCCCGTTGATTAGCCTCTCAATTGGAGGCAGAAATTGTCATGAATGCGCTTCTAAATTGGAAATTTGTGTCTATTGTGATAAATCGTCGCTTTCAATTTACCACAAAAATTGTACTTTCGGCTCCAAATTGATCCTCGATCAGTAAAAATTATTTTTTCCAGCTATAATTTCAATATTTAACCATTAAATTCGTGTGTTCAGCAATCAATACAGTGTAAAAAATCCTACTGCATCTCATTTCGGAATAAAGCAATTGATCTTTTACCGTTTAATTCACTAGCATAGGAAAAACGTACCATACAAGGCGGTCCAAGCCTGATTAATAACATCGAGACACACAGTGCCCGAGACTTCGTCGATATTAGGATGATATACTTTGTTCATAAAACCAATGGAGGGCGACTTGAAGGGATAATGCTCCGGCAGGTGGACCCTCACTTTCCATATTCCTCCTTCGTAAGGCGCTGCAAACAGACAAAGAGAAATTAGACCCCATGGAATAAGTACAAAATTTCCTTCCACCATATACAATTGAAAAAAAATTATCCTAATCAAATTTATTTTTTAAGTAAATTTATTTTTTATTTATATTTATTATTATTATAATTATAAAATTTTTTCTGGTCCCTTGCAATATTCTTTCATTCGCGTGCAAGGCCCATGCGATAGTGACGATATCAAAGGTCCGGAAAACCACGAGATCGCTTGAACGTGCAACTCAACACTTGCTCAAAAAAAAAAAAAAAGAAAAAAAAGAATATGATAAAAAATCACCGCGTTCACGTTTCTCTAATTACGTCATCGGTTTTATACACGTTCTAACGTTGTTGCACAACCCAACGGGTGTATACGACATCTCGTACGTTATTCGAAAGAAGAAAGGAAAAAAGGGGAATAGAAAAAAAAAAAATTCGCTTCGAAGTTAAATTCGGAGAGATAAATACGTAAGTACGGCCGTGAGTTTGTGCAGACTTCCCACGAGTTTTGGGGGGGGGGGGGGTCTACGGAGTACCAGTCGAGCATACCTAAAATAAATTTCGACTGGAATTTCATCGCGTTGGCCTTGCTTACGATCGGAGGGGGAAACAAACATTTTCCGCGATAATAAATTAGAAACATTGATTTGGAGAACGTTAAAAATTATTTGGAATTTGTTGCTGTCTCGCGTTGTTTTGATTCGTGACCACGCAGGCGCACGTGCCGAAGGAGCGATAATCGAATGGGTGAAAGTGCATCAACGATTTCACGACGTACGGCCGGTAGCTCGGGCTAACGGGCGTTGAATAACTCCAAATAATGATGGAATTAACGATTATCTTTCTCTGACGGAACAAAACCAACTCGTTAAAAAAGGATTATTCTTTTCCCATTCGGGAGAAAGTCGAGCCAACATTATTGGGGCTTCAAGAAAAAAGGCAAAATGCTTATCTCCCTGTTTCTTATTTTCGTCAACACGTGCGCAGTTACGATTTATCGGTGAGCGGAACTCGGGATATTGATATCCTTGGTACCCGCTACAAAATTGTTGAGAGAAATGTGGAGGAGGGTGGAAACGTTTTGGTGAGGATTGAGTTTTTTTAAGGATATATTGAATTATTCATTTATTTGTGTATTCATTTATTCATTTATTCATTTATTCATTTATTCATTTATTCATTTATTCATTTATTCATTTATTCATTTATTCATTTATTCATTTATTCATTTATTCATTTATTCATTTATTCATTTATTCATTTATTCATTTATTCATTTATTCATTTATTCATTTATTCATTTATTCATTTATTCATTTATTCATTTATTCATTTATTCATTTATTCATTTATTCATTTATTCATTTATTCATTTATTCATTTATTCATTTATTCATTTATTCATTTATTCATTTATTCATTTATTCATTTATTCATTTATTCATTTATTCATTTATTCATTTATTCATTTATTCATTTATTCATTTATTCATTTATTCATTCATTGATTTAAGTAAGTATTTTTCTTATTTTTCTCCACGTCATTTTAATTTTAATTCATCTTTACTTATCCATCTTCACGCGTATCAGACACGCGTGGAGAATAAAAAAGAGAGAGGAGAGTCGATACGAACTAACGGAAGACCCTGGGTCTTGGAGGTGTGTACACGACGATATTGCGTTCTACGTTTGACCCAGTGACCCACTTCTCGAATAACCTGTGCCACAACGATATTATTCCCCATAAAAAAAAACAATGTTCCAACAAATTTTACGAACATTTCTGTTTCGTGCAAACATTTACAGTTCGCAAGATCTTCTCGAGGGGATCGTGGAAGCTGTGCCGATGTTGATTGCATTTTTACAAACAGCTGATGACGTTTGACGATGAAGTCGACACGTGGCTCGCACCGAATGGCAGATGAGCGGGATTAATTGGAAAATAATGTTTTGCAGGTGTTATCGAACGTTTCAATCTATTTTTGGGGGTTGTGAGAAGGAAGCTGGCTTGCGGGTAAATCGATAGCTCGCGATAAGAACGACCGTACGAGCTCTAACGAGTTGTGAAACGTTCGTTTCGTCGATAGCGTGTTAACGGATTGTAATATTAATAATCCGTTAATAGAATCGGCAACGCCACGTGATGGCCTGGACGATATTTATGTCAATGGATAAAAAATGTACTACGAAAATAAGCCTAAAAATACGAAGAGGTGGAACATTTTTTTTTCTTCTCATAAATTAAACTTTCAGAAGCTGTAAATTGTGAATTATTGGATTTAGGCTATTTTTACTTTTTGTAGATAATCCAATTTTCTCTAAAATGTATCACCGCATTTTTCTTTTGGGGCGAAGAATTTAGCTGTAAAACTCGTTTAGAGACATATTTGCAGGAAAAATTGCTTTGAAACGCCTGCATGTCTTGAAGATATTGATTTTTTGGACTTATGGCTGAATTCATTTTTGTAGAGAATTCAATTCCCTACAAAATGGTATACGGACAGTCGAATTTCCGATCGGTTTCATCGAGTTGCGAAGTCTGTTCTATTCTGTTTTATTTAAAGTGAAAACTGATCTTCCCCCAGCGATTGGCCAAAAAAATGTTGTTATTTAATTTGCTTTCTGCGAGAATTTTTGTTGTGTGAAAAACGATCGTTTGAGCCTCGGCACAACCAGAAAAACAAATTATTTTTCATTTTACCCAATCTAATGTGTATGTTTGATTTATATATTTCCCAACGAATAAATCTCCTCAATATTCCAGAAGTACCAATTTACCATCTTTACAATTTCTTGTTTAATTTTTTTAATTCATTTATTTTCTATTTCTCAGCTTGACTCTATCGTTTTTTGATCTCGCTTCAATCCTTCGAATCGTTCCGAATGAAATTATTTCATGCATCAAACTCTGATCGAATTCCTCAGAGAACTCCATCCGGACCAAAAGCAATAATCGTTCTAGCTGGAGAAATTGTCATTAATCCTTACGACAAAATTTATTTTTACCATCAACGTCTCCGCAGTAACCCTTAGAAATATATCAAAATATATTTATAAACGAGTATGAAGAGTAGATTAAAATACTTACTCCCCCGTGGTCCATAAAATTTGACCGCAAATTCATTGAGGCCACCCAGAATCGTTACCTCGTGTTTGCTCTCTATCCTGTATTGGAAACGTAGTTAAGGAAAAAAAAATCACCACGTAAAATTCAATAACCTAAAAATACAATACTAAAAATAACAAATAAATATACAAAAACGAAATTAATTAAAAAAATCGTTGACCCGATTTTTTTTTGTTTTTTTTTCAATAATAATAATAATAATAATAATAATAATAATAATAATAATTATTATTATTATTATTATTATTAATAATATTATATTGAATAATATAATATATATATATTTATTAATAATATTGTTATCATTATTATTATTATTATTATTGTTATTATAATATAATATAATTATAATAATATAATATTAATTAATAATTAATATAATTAATATTAATTATCATTAATATAATAATAATAATTATTATTATTATTATTATTATTTCTTTCGTGCTCGAGTAGTTAGCAAGTGGCTCCGTGTCCCGCAGTGCGACTGCAACTTTCTACAAACAACGAATTCACGATAGCGAATGATTTACGAATAATAATAAAAATTCGTCACTCCAAACGAAGATACGGCTGCGTTGTACAAACGCACGTGCGTCAGCAAATGCCAAATCTTCCATCTTCCACAAGTGACGTCATTCATCATAAAATATAAATCCCTTCGCATCGGATTAAATAAAAAGAAATCCAGAGGAAAACCCATGAAACTATCTCGTCGTTAATATTTCCGTGTACCATAAAAAAAAAAAAAATCAAAAAAACAATCAACAATCAACTTTGAACGAGGGTGAAATTAGTGTTTCGTCAGACGTACGAATAAAACCGAGAACGGAAAGTAACGTTCCGTTTGCGCATTGTTTTGTGTGCAGTAATCGTCGGTGGGGGAGAAGTGGGATATGCGGATAGAGGGGAAACGACGGTGAGACGGTTGAAGAGGTGGGGTTCGTGCACACGAGCAGTCAGCTGGTTAAAAACAGCTGGGTTCCGTCATCCCGTCGACGTTTTTAAACACCGTTGGTAAAAAAAAAAAATAATATAAAGTCAAACAAATAAAACAACTCATGAACAAACAAATAAACAAAAACAATACCAAACATCATAAATCTTCCTTTAATAAAATATTTCTCGATAGCAGAGCCACGGAAATCGTCCTCTACATCCGTCCACCTCGATCGCTCGAAATCACGACCGGGATTTAAAAAAAAACTCTCCCCCTCTCCCTCCCCACCACCCCCTGCCGCAAAAAACCCAAAACAAAGAAATAAAACACGGAAAAAAAAAAACATCAAACGAGCGACCTGCGATAAATCGTATCGCGACGAATTCAAACAACAATTAAAATAAAAAAAAGGATACAACTTGATAACGTCCGTGTCCATACGCCGTTTGCCAGCACTCGGGGACGACATAGTTTAATCGTGGATAGGATGATGTATCGACGAGAGTTATGGAGTTAGAGAGAGATGGAACGCGCGCGCGTTCTTAGCTCAACAGCAGAAGCTTTAGCAGAAGCGGACGCGCGCACACGAACACATGCACCCAAGCTTTGAGAGAGTCCAACACTCGGATCAGCTGAGCCGAGTATCACCGAAGACCAGCTTCGGGTCTCTCACTTCCACTTCTGGCCGATGGCGATATCTTCCGTCCCGTGCGAACGCCACTCTCGTCTCTCTTCTGTATTTGACCGCTCACCACTATTTTCCTCTCTTCCTCTCTCTCTCTCTCTTCTTTTTTCTCTTTCTCTTTCCAATGTCTTTACCGGAGCCTTGCAGCTACCGACACGTTCAAAGCTGCTTTTCTTCCCCACTCTTTTCTTCTTCTTCTTCTTCTCTTCGTTTCTTCGCTGCTTCTCTTCCCCTTCTCGGCTCGTTTCTTCGTCTTCTTCTCTCGACTCGATCCTCGGAGCTTACCCCGCGTTATCCAGCGACTGCGGGTCGACGGGAGGAAGAAAGAAGAGGAAAAAAAAAATAACAAAGTCCAAGCGTGGGCAGCGGCACAAGCAACACCAGCGCTTAAGAATCAGTCCCCGCTGATCGGAGGCCTCCCTCAACGCCTTACGAAAACAACAACGGCGTCGAGCATCCCACAAACGCAACACGGCACACGGATAATAACCGATACACTGTGTGGCACGTACAACGCTCAACGATATCACCAACGACTGCAGCGCGTCGACAATGTTTTTCCTTTTTTATCTCTCTCTCTCTTTCTCTCTCTCTCTCGCGGTCTCTTTGGGTCTTTGTCTATCTATCTCCGTCTCTGTCTTTCGTTCTAATTAAACGGTACAACAATACCGAGACTCCCGCACCAGCTCGACATTTGAAATAGGAAAAAAAAACGCGTACGAGATGACGATCGTTCGGTTGGCAAATTTGTCGAGTCGTGACACGCAAAACTACGCAGATGGACGCGCGAATAATGCGTTTGTAACGCGATTTCCGTGTATCGTTCGAGCTATAACGAATTCCCCCGTTTTAATGACGATGATTGTGTCGACGATGATGATGATGATGATGATGGTGACCGTCGTCGTTCGACCGAAGAGCCGCGACACCGCGCGCACCTTTTCGGATCTCCCTTTGTCCGCGCGCGCCGTGCGACCGTCCTTGACTATCGGGTCATTTCGCTTGCACTCCCGACGACGACGACGTTACGACGACGACGACGTTACGACGATCCGTTGAGCGATTGTCGACGCGATTTTACGATAAATCGAAAAAACAATTGGTTTATTTGATTTTTTGTTGATATTATTTCTCGGACGCGGATGCAACACCGCGACCGAGAGAAAAACAAAGCTTCCTTCTTCCTCCCCTCCACGAGGTTTGTCGTCGGGGTGCAACGATACGAATTTTCGCCCTCCTCTCTTTCTCTCTCTCTCTCTCTCTCTCCCTAGCGACCCTTTTTCCGTCTATCTCGATCTTTCTCGCTCGCTTCGTAACCTTCGACGCGTCTCACTCGCTAGCTCTCTTTCTCTTTATTTTTTTCTCCTCTGCCTTGGCAATTCTCGCGCTACCCTCGCGATAACATATCACAAATTTCTGACAGCCCTTTTTCGACTCGACTCGAACCTGCGCCACGCTCGCCACCTCGAACTATTCGACGTCAATTCGTATCTGATCCTCGTTCTCTCCGTCTATTCACGCGACGGGTTTTCGACCGTTCTAACTCGCCATCCACGACACTCTACGGACCATCACCGTCACACCGAAACAGTAACGCCAACACACACACACACACGTACGTTTGTGCGATACCACGCAACCGTCTCACGTCTTCTTATCTATCTTTTTCTCTGTCTCTATCTATCTCTATCTCTCCCTCTCTCTCTCTCTCGCGCGCGTACGTTTCGTTGTTCTCGGGCATATGTTTCGCGGTTGATGATCGACTGATGTGTGTGCAACTGTGCGGTTTGTGCGTATGTACCTCGATTTTACCCTGAGCTCGGAGAATTCCCGAGCCTGCGCTTCACGCACGGTGCACAACCAATAGTCGGACTCTCCTAGGGGCCTTCGGGGATTCTATAAACACGCGCGATACTCCCACCGTCCTACTTTCCATTGGTTCCTTCCTTCGACGAGAATAATAATACGTCTTACCGACGGTTCGAGGAACCGCGAGAACTTCGACGGAGATGTGTGAGGTGGCGTTGAACGCAATGCGCGGGGGCTGTTTATTGCTTTTAAATATTTAAAAGGGATGGTGGAAGTTTGCCCCGTGTCAGTTGGATCCGTGTCAGTTTGCCTCGCCGTCGGAATGACGTCACTCGGCCCTCCTTCCCTATTTCCGAGTGAGCCCGAAGGCGAGGCGATCAGTGGATCTCAATCCGCGGTTAGCCGTCCGAACTTCGGTGCAAACACAAGCAAAATATGAAAATCGAATATATTTATGCGGTGGCGCATAATGTTTTTTGTCGAATGTTCGATGGATATTCCAATTTCAATGATTGTGTCCGTCTGCGCTGATTCGAAAGGGATGATAGCTATCTGACTCTCGCCAATCTGACTTTTCCCAGTCGGGTTCCGTCCCGGCTGGGTTCCATCTAGATCTGACTTTACGTCGCGAGATGAAGCGATCACGTGACGCTGGAATTATCTCGAGCGTCACGTGGTCACCCGAGTTTCGTCCATCGACATATAGATATGGACCGATAATACGGCGAGAAAAAGTGAAATCGTAATAGAAAGAGAGGAGACTAGGTGGGTTTATCCCTCTCTCACGGAAAAGAGAGAGAGAGGGATAAACCCATCTAATCTTTTCTCTTTCCATTACGATTTCACTTTTTTCTCGCAGTATTATCGGTCCGTATCTATATGTCGATGAGTTTCGTCGATGCTCGAGATAATTTCAGCTTCACGTGATCGCTTCATCTCGCGACGAAAAGTCAGATCTAGATGGAACCCAACTGGGACGAAACCCGACTGGGAAAAGTCAGATTGGCGAAAGTCAGATAGCTATCATCCCTTTCGAATCAGCGCAGACGGAAATAATCATTGAAATTGGAATATCCATTGAACATTCGACAACAAAACATTATGCGCCACCGTTTATATTCGATTTTCATATTTTGCTTGAGTTTGCTCCGAAGTTCGGACGGCTAATCGCAGATTGAGATCCACTGATCGCCTCGCCTTCGGGCTCACTCGGAAATAGGGAAGGAGGGTCGAGTGACGTCATCCCGACGGCGAGGCAAACTGACACGGGTCCAACTGACACGGAGCAAACTTCCACCATCCCTCCTGGAGCTCTTGGCGATTTTATAAATACGCGCGATACTCCCACCATCCTACTTTTTATTGGTTCCTTCCTTCGTCGAGAATAATACGACTTACCGATCATTCTAATCACCACGAGAACTTCGACGGAGATCTCAGAGATGGAATTGAACGTAACGCGCGCGAATTTGTTGAATTTAAACATTTAAGGCGACGTGCTGGGTGCTTGGTGGGTAAGGTTGACACTGTAAATCGTGGTTGTCGGCTAAGATTGATTTTCCGGATGAAAGATGATTACGATGTAATACGTCTCAGAATTATGCAGTCACCGTGGACGTAATTTATTCGAGAAATCAATAATGTCGGATAAAGTCGGAGCGCTTTGGAAAAATTTAACGATGTATTACCCAATTGTGGAAATTTGGAGAGAGACGGACGACATGTAGCACTTCGCAGCAAGAGTACGATATTCTTGGCGCCGCGATTTGATGCAACTTTTGTATAGAACACCCCGAAATAAGAAGAAAAACAAGAATAAAATTTTTTTGATATCTCGCTTAGATTTCAAGATATCCAATTTTTTGTGTTTTATTTCAAATAAATAACCTGAACAAATAACTCTAAATAACCTAAACAAAAGAAATAAATAACAAATGACCCTAAATTCCCGAAATACCCAAATTACCTAAATAAATAGAAAATAATAAAAAAACAAAAAATGCCATATCTCGAAATCTAAGCAAAATATCCGAAAATTATTCCCGTTTTTTTCCCGAAAAAAATGTATTCTTGTTTTTCTTCTTATTTCGGGGTGTTCTATATAAAAAGTGCATTAAATAAAATCGGATACTCTATTAGAAAAAAAAAAATTCGGACAAATAATAAACAAAAAATTCGAAATCTCGAAATCCAAACGATATCATAAAATTTTATTCCTGTTTTTCTTCTTATTTCGGGGTGTTCTATACAAAAAGTGCATCAAATCACGTCGCCACGACTATCGTACTCTCCCCACTTCGCGTTTATTCGAGACGAGAGGAATCAAGATAATGCGCGATCGTTCGGTCGGTAATCAAAAACTGTAAAGCGCTTTTCTCGGTTGTGATTGATTTCTTGGATCGTAGACGAGAACGGTTGACTGCGTTTTGAAATTCCGGAGCCAACCGTTCTTGTCTTTTGTGTAAATGTTTGAGGGTGACGGAGAAAAACACTTTCGGAAGATTAAGCTATAGCACCTATGGCAATCCGAGACAGATCGCCTCAACGTTGAATTTACCTGAAGTTTTTATTATGTAGTTATCGTAGTTTTGTGTTTCCATCTCTGGTTTTGCGAGGGGAGGTTGGACGACATCGGACGAGTTTAGGCTAGTTTCCCATAACGACGTTTATTCTTTCGGCTCATCGTGAAATCATCGTATATATTTCATGCATCAAACTCGCCGCATATCCGACTTCCTCGACAGAATATTCGTCCACGCACGAGTATTTCCGTTATTGCCGTAATTCCGCGGAATTTGCGAGGTTCGAGGTTGTCCCCAAACGTTTTATTTTATTTTTTTGGTATTTCAAAGAAGTTTTTTAATTTTTTTTTTTTTTTTTTTTTTTTTTTTGGCAGGCCCGTTAACAAAAGATAACGATACGATCGAAATAGCAAAAACGATTTATTATTCCGTTCGTGTTATGGTGTTCGATATACAAAAAATTCGTACAAAAAAACGTGGAACAATGGATATTTATCAGATACGGAAGAATTTGTTCGATTATAATGAATTACAATGGCACGCCGTTCGAGAAATAATCGGAATATAATTACCGTTACTTACGTTTAATCCATATAAATATATTCGGGTTTATAAAAATTTTCGTGAAATATTGCACCTTCGCGTCCTACTTGGACACCGGAAGATTGTCGATGGCTAATTATAATGACGGTGAATTAATTATTAAAAAAAAAAAAAAACAATAATTTAAAAAATAATAAAAACGTTAAAGTCTCGTAAACGTAGAAGATTGTCCTATGGATAGCGATACGTGAAGAATACTGTTGTTTTCACTTAATTAATTAAGTACTAAGACTGTGTGCGATTACAGTGCGCATTAATTGCGATTTTTACGTATAATTGTTTGATAAATGCCCGATAATTGATATGTGATAATATAATAAGCTGCTCTTCGGTTAATTTTCTATAATTCTCTAGACGTTTAAGTTTATCTTCGTTGTCTTAATTTTCTTTTATCGTTCATCGAGACAACTTTTATACTTTCGCTAGGATTACAATCTAATAAAATAAATATCGAGAGTCTATAGTAATATCACGATTATCGATAGATGGATCGAAGATTATTGAAAATAGAAAAATGAGAATTTTTTTTTCAGACCGATCGGTCTTAATCCATAGCAGCTTTTCGCGCAAAAGCCGTCAACGAAAGCATCTCGTTGGGTTCCGTCGGCAGTCTTGAGAATTCAATCTCGTCGCTGACGCTGTGATCTGTGAACGATTAATTTATCGAATTATGTGAGAAAATATTCTCAATTGACCGTAAAAATAATTATAACTTATAATTACTATTTTTTTATTTGAATAATTTATTATTAATATTTTTTATTTGAATAATTTATCGACGTTTGATCCTTGTGCGATCTGTAAATCAAACAGTTAGTCTAACAAATTATAAGATGAAATATCTCGAATTTACTGGAAAAATTATTATCATTTAAATGAAGAAAAAAAATTTCGTTATTGGTTGGAATAAATTATATTAATTTTATTTATTACCAGAAGGTTCGATGGGCCACTGTTTGTGGGAAGGAGCGTAGAGACAAAGCAGAGCGAGAATGTAGACGTTCCACATTCCGTAAATGCCTGTGAAAAACGCCGAAGTCATTTCCAATTCGAAATCTTCGTCCCATTTCCACTGTCCTTCGGCGACCTTTCAAAATATATCAAAATTTCATTTTGAAACAATGATACACCGTATAAAAGAGTTTTTACAACAATTTAAATCACCGTACAGCAACAATTCAATATATATTTAAAAAATGAAGGAAAAATGAAAAAATAATTTTTTTTAAGAATACCCCATAAAAATTATTCGAATTTCATGAATAAAATTTTTGTGGGACAAAAGTTGGACCATTACCTGTCCGAGTATGAAACCAACGATGGTGAGCGATGCACAGAGCAAAGTCGTGATCATTAAGAATTTGAAGCGATAAATAATTCCTTCGTAGTGCAAACGTCGGGCCGAACTCATGCTGGGCAAAGACGCTCTTTTCACGCTGATGTTCATGAAAACCTTCCAAATCATGTAGGTGAGAAAGATCAAGTAAAAACCTGCCGATATACCCGCGAGAATGATGAAGGACAACTGTTGATGCGGTTAAGATAAATAATTTAGCAAGCGATTGCTTAAATAAAAATAAATAAAAATAAATAAAAATAAATAAAAATAAATAAAAATAAATAAAAATAAATAAAAATAAATAAAAATAAATAAAAATAAATAAAAATAAATAAAAATAAATAAAAATAAATAAAAATAAATAAAAATAAATAAAAATAAATAAAAATAATCCTAGATTAATTATCGATGAAAAAAAAAGGATACAGCCAATTGGGTGCCCATTTCGGTGACCCAGATGGAATAGAATGGATTTCGTAGCTGTACACCGCGCTCGCACATGTCGAATATAAAGAGCGAGAGACAACCGACTCCCACGGCGGAAAGATGACGCCAGTAACATTTCAGAGTGCTTCTCTGTTCTCCCTCTTGAATCTGTAATTTAAAAAAATTACGGTAACGAGAGGGCTAAGATGGCAATTGATAGATAGAAAATTATTGATAATTACCATGAGATGTTCGCCGGCAAAAACGAGCCAGAAAGACAATAAAATTGCGTAAAATATTCCTTGTCTGATGTCACCAAGAAGCAGCATGAAGGGCATGTCGAAAGCGAGCGTCAAATATTCCAAGGGCACTGGAAATAATTAATATCATTGAAATCCGGAAGAAATTAGAAATTTTTCTTGTTATAAATTAATGTTATTTTACATTTTGCAAATTTTTTTAAATTTTAAAATTGATGATTGACCAGTAATTATATACAACAGAATTATATTATAGGATTGTGCAATTATAATGGTAATTTAGCAAATGAATAATTTTATTATTATGAATTAATATTATTATTATAAATTTCCAAAATTGATCATTAATTCATAATTATATATTCCATAATTATAATCATAGGAACGAATAATTTCATTATTGTAAATCAATATTATACATTTTCTGAGTCAATTGTTCTGATAATATTACTAAATCATTACATTTTTCAAATTTTTTAAATTTCCAAAATTGATAATTAACCATTAATTATATAAAACAGAATTATATTATAGGATTGTGCAATTATAGTGATAATCTCACAAATGAACAGTTTTATTATCATGAATTAATATTATTATTATAAATTTTCAAAATTAATAATAAATTCATAGTTCTATATTCCATAATTATAATCATAGAAACGAATAATTCTATTATTGAAAATTAATATTATAAATTTTCTAAGTCAATTGTTCTGATAATATTACAAAATCAAAACATTAAAAAAAATTTTTCAATTTTCAAAATTGATAATTAACCGGTAATTATATAAAACAGAATTATATTATAACATTGTGCAGTTATAATAGTAATTTCACGAATGAATAATTTTATTTCCGTGATTAATGATCGATTAACAAAATTGATTACCAATCAGTAATTATAAACAACAGAATGATATTATAGGATTGTGCAACTATAATGATAATTTCACAAATAGATACTTTTCCTACTAAGAATTAATATTATTATTATAAATTTCCGAAATCAATAATTAATTCATAATTATATATTCCATAATTATAATCATAGAAATTAATAATGTTATTATTAAAAATGAATATTATAAATTTTTTAAGTAAATTGTTTCCATAATATTACAAAATCATCTTTAATTAATTTATTGAAATGAATAACTTCCGTTTGAGAAGCGATTGAATAATACTCACTATTGAGGAACGTGAGAGCAAGTCCCAGAGCCAAAAGCATGTACTCCAGAAGCGCAGGTTCTCTCGAGAGCATGCGAACTCTTTTCCAATACCACACGAGGAAGCATATAATTATTGGAAAGTAAATTGTTTTGAGACTGACCCATACTTTCGTGAAACCTCCGTTTTGATTGATGGCCTGATAAATAAAAACGATTACCCATCACGTTATTCATTGAAAAATACTTCGCCGGATAAAATATATTTAGTTTTTTATTTTTGTTGTATATTTTATTCACCGTTAGAATCAAATCCGTGACGTGACCCAAACCCTGGTTAATATTCTTGTCGGTATCGGCGGGTAGACGAATGTTCAATAAATAATAATCGTGATGAAGCGAGCCCAGCTCGAACAGCGGCACCATGCTGCAATTGTAGTTGTATTCCTCCTTTTTCACGAACGAGAGAAATCAAAAGAAAATATTTGTAAAAGTTTTATCGATCATTGAATTTAGTGTCTCGATTCCTCATAGAAGAAGCTTGCGTGACAATGATACCAATTGCCATCGAAATTTTCGTGTAAATATGTTTAAAATCTTTTAAATCGTCCGGAAAAGACATTTGAAGAAAATATCCGGATGTGTGTGGGTCTAATGGCTCAACAGAATTCAAACGTCTATAAATCGAGAACGATTAGAGCTACAGCGACGAAATTTCGTTGAAATTTTGAGCTCTATAATCTCTACCTCATGCGTAATTTTTGTAACAATCGATACAGCCGCTAGGATGTGACAGATTTTTAATTTTTTGTTAAAAAAAAAAAAAAGTCGGTTTTCACTCTAGATTCCGCGAATTTTGAGTTATCGGTCTGAATAGTTCCTCATAAATAGAGCGATGCTCGAAGATGGTTGGTATTAAATTTTGGGCCGAATTCATTGTCAAGTTCGGATTTTATAGGACTTTTTTTTCGAAATTTGTAAGAATTTTTTCAAAATCTACGTTATCGGTCAATCTCAAAGGAAGCAGCTTGCAAGTTTGAATTTGTAGCTTTTTTTTAATACCTAAATCTAAATAAATGTACAACCTATGGGGATAAAAATATAAATATTGAAGCAAATAATAAATAAAATGTGGATATTTACATTATCGATTGTGCACTCCAAATTTCTTTCTACTACAGAAGCAGCGTACGGTTTCCAATCCTCATCTGCATCGCCTTTGTTCTTGTAAGCCAGTCTGGCGTCCAGGGTAAGCTTGGTCTTCGGTGCTGGAAAGAAAAAAACATAAACAATCAATGAACAGATCAAATTCATCGACCAATAATTTTCAAGCCCGAGCATCAATATGTTTTTATTCGTATGTTTTTTACCAATTAGAAGCTCATCGTGATAAACCATATCGACCTGCAGTACTCCGATGAGATTTTGCTGCCATCTGGAGAAATCCAAATCTATTTCGCGAGGCAGCGGCATCTGTCGATAACGACAAATAGTCAGAATAATCCTTGTACGACGATCGGTTTGAAAAAAAAGCGGCGAGCTGTCTCCGACTTACCTGAAAAGCGTAGACCACTTGGAAAGCCTTCAAGTGACTGTCCTTGGTAAACTGTTGCATGTCGACGGGATAGCAGGAGCCTTTGCCTCTCGAATAGAACCATTTTTCAGGACCCGGTAGCGATCCGTTGACTCGTAGGTCCTTGCAAGCTGTACCCGTTATGCTCTGACTGCCAGCTGGGGTTGGCGCTAAGTTGGCAAAAACCAATAATGTTAAATAAACGATCCAATCATCAATAATTATCATGAGTAATCGTCAATAATGTTAAATTTTTCTGCAATTGCTAAACATAATTTACAAAATAAAGAAGCGAGAATGCATTTAAATTTAGACGTATAAAATTATACTCTACTCCAATGATGGAGATAATGATTTTCCGTAATACATGTTTCAAATTTAGTGAACGATGATATATACAAATATATATAGATTTTTTTAGGAACTTTAATTTAAGGACTGAATTAAAATAAAAATGGAATTTCGAATAATTTCTGGTAAGCTTAATGACTAACAGAATTTGCTATTCTTATGCAGATAAGCAATAAACTCTATATAAAAAAAACGAAGAAAATAAATGAATAAACTTAAAAAATAAATTAAATCAAAGTAAAAAAAAATGAATAAATTTCTCTGAGAGAAAATCCCAAAAACTCACCGATAAGACCGCCTATGAGGAAGCAAATGATTTGTGCGATTATCAACAATAACACCAAAACCGACAATTTCCTTCCGCTCAGATTCTCAATAATCGTTCCCTGCATCGTGACAATATCGCTATCAACCACCCGACGAAACGTCAAAACAAACGAACGAAAAAACAAACAAAACAAAAAGATAATCCGAGTTTCACTATCGCCGATAAGATTCCTTTGTCGGCGTTTAACGAAGAATCGCGACTATCTATTGTTTATACGACGCCTGGCATTCGTATTTTCCTCGAAACGTTTGAATTCAACGAGATTGCGAAAATTGAACGAACGACGATCGTGTCGAGAAAAATTCTTAGATCGCGTTAACGGCGATTCTCATCAAGAAATGCCGCCGGAAATGCGGGGCACGAAATTAATCCGTGACGAGCTACCGCCAAAGCCGAAAAAGTAATAAGCCTTCCATCGGCTTCTCGCGCACTGAATCGAATGAGTCGAATAATTGCGTGGCTTGGACCGGTGTGCAGTGCGAGGACTCAGCGGTGAGGTACAAACGCCGCTGGCGAAAAACATTGGAGGGGGATTTCGAGTTTTACGTACCGACTGCTCGGTCGGTAACCAAAAACTGTAAAGCATTTTTCTCGATCACGATTCATCTCTCGAATAAAAAGCGATATGTATAAGCTGCGTTTCAAAGTACTGCAGTCGATCGTTCTCGCGTTTTATGCGAAAAATCAAAAGTAGCGAAGACCAAGGGGATTATATTCTAGCTGATCCTGATGGCGGCGCAAGGGTCGAAACGAGGCGCTCGCGTTGGTTCACGGTAACGACGTTCGAGGGCGCTATCGCGTCGGCTTGCGAATTAGTGGACGAAAAAAAAAGAAGAAATTTATGAAGAACAAAGAGAAACCTTCACAAAACCGCCAATCACTGAGAAAACACACATTCGTATGGGATGATAATAAATGTTAATTATTTGTTATTTCTTACAGGACGGGTTTCGGGTTTTGATTTTTTTCTTGCAAGTGTATGGAGCCTATTATATATCTGTGAAGGCGCTAAATGTCGTTCTTTATTGCTAGGAAAATTGTAAAATCGCTATTTAAACGCATCGACGTTAAATTGAATAATAATAAGAATAATAATAATAAATACATTATTATAACCAGGTTATTTTTCTTTTTTTTTTTTTGCTTTGGTTTATTCGTAGAATTCGCTTTTTATCGATAGATACAGTAGTTACTGCAATGAATTCGTTCATTCTGGATCGCAATCATAATCGAGCCACCGTCTGGCTTTTTGCACTCTGTGGATAACACCCTCAGGATCAATCTCGCAGTCTTTCTCGATGTGAATGATCTCACGACCCCGTGTGTCCCGCACGTCGGTCACGTGATGAATTTTTTTACCGAATTCCGCCATTTCTTCGAGCGTTATGTTTATCATCTTTGAACCATCGACCATCTCTGCAAAAGATTGATCATATTATTCGTTTATCGGGTTATTTTCTTTTTAATTAGTTTTTCTGGCCATGCCAGAGATTGTTGTTGCAAGAATATTTTTTTTTCGCAAATTCCGAATTAGGTTTACTCACCGAATGTTTCGATCATGGAGGAACGTCGCTTGGTCGGGGTGCTCGTGTAGGCTCTGTGCTCTTCCGGCGGCATGTAGACTTCCGGAGGATCGTACGCGTGGCCCGCGACGTGATAACCCTCGGCTACGCTGTTTGGCCTAACTCGCTCGTAACTTCTTTCAACTGAAATCCGTAACGAATCAAATGTTGGGCGTAAATCCAAAAAAAACTGGTAAGACTCCATTTTGGTACTGCTGACCACCGATGGACCACCAATGTCGATGGTCCCTCGATCGAATTTTCTGGCTTTCGGATTGTCGATGATGCATCGACATTTTGCGGAACTTTCATTCTATTTGATTTTGAATGACATACGAATCCAAATAATTTTTATGATACATATGTTTCATATAATGTAGAAACGATGTAAATTATTATTTTTAATTATGTAAGCATTTTTAATCGCATGGACATGATATAAATTATCAATATTAAATTAATATGAATAATTTTGTATTTAAATACTGCCGTGGAAACGAGACTCCGGACATGGAATGCAATTAGGAATTTGAACACTAATACTGAGAATAAAGAATCCACGAAGAACTTACTATATTCGAGAATGTCAGACGTTTGGGTGCTATCGTGCAAATAAGATCCTTCCATTCCCGACAATGCCACTAAAATATAAAAATATAATAGGACAAAGATCGAAACGCAAATTGATAATGATTATGATAATTAAAAAAAAAAGAATAATAATAATAATAATAATAATAATAACAGCAACAACAATAATAATAATAATGATAACAACAACAATAATAGTAATAATAATAATAATAATAATAATGACGTAACGTACTCACTGGTCTGTCTTTCCAAAGGATGAACGGACGAGTCGTCGCCTAAAATTGAAGAATACATCCTTTTCCAAAACCCTGTCATATTAATTAATATGCTTCAGAAAAACGCACTTACGCTCGAAAAACGAAGTTCTTATCAACGAGCTATCATTTCCTGGCGAATAAAGACAGAAAAAATTCAAATTCAATCATCGAATCAAAGGAAAACCAAAATCAAATCGCTTTTACTTAAATTCATCAACGACCTTGGTAAACAAAGGCGTCCGGATTTTTTCTTCGATGATACTGTTCAGGATTGTATTTCTTTTCTCTCCTAGAAGCGTCCCAGTACATCGATGGCAAATTACGCAATTTTTCATTGTAAATTCGTTCCCAATTGTCGCTGGAAAAACCCAAAAATCGTTAGTCGACATTTTTTACGTCACAAATAGAGAAAATAACATAAAAATAAAAATAAAAATGGATGCAAAGTCGAACCTTGCACATTGCTTCCTCATAATCTTACACATTTGCTAGAGTTTCCTCTATGAAGAGTTGTGTGTCGATCAATTTTGATTTCCCCATAGAGGTAGCTTCGGCACATGTGTAAAATTATAAGGACGCAATGTGCAAGTTTCGACTTTGCACCCTTGTTTCCATATCAAATCCGCTCGTAAATCTATCTAGTCTGGAATGAATATATGGCGAATTCCATGTCAAAGCTGAAAAATTGAAAATCGCATCAAACCTCAACGTCTGCATGGCTTTCCCCCAAATTCAATACGAAACATTCTTCCATAATAGTGCAACTTTGTACCAAATTTTAGTCCGATACCTAAAAATTTGCGCAAGCCAGAGAGCGCACGACGATTTTTGAAAAATTTCAAAATTCTCTAAAAACAAAAGCACTCCATGGATTTTGCTCAAATTTAGTACCAAGTATCTTTCTATAATATTGAAGCATTCTACTGAATTTAAGCTCGATATCTCAAAAATTGTGCGAGCAAGAGAGCCCAAATCGATTTTTGAAGAATTTCAAAATCGCGGAAAAACAAAAGAATTGCATGGGTTTTTCGAAAAATTTAATCAAGCAAGGTGCCTTGAACCCTTCACATGTGTGATAAATTTCAGCTTGATATCCCAAGTCGTTCTCGAGTTATAAACGTTAAACGAATGTTCCATACATACACACTAGGATGGTTCTTATTTGGGTCATTTTTGATATGTGATTAAGGAGTGGTGTCAATCAATGGCGGAAAAAAATATTTTTTTGAGCCTAATTTGAACCTCCAACTCCTTTACCTTCCGAGGAGCAGGTGAAGTTTCCCGTTTAAAATACACGAAATTTTTCTCCATCCCGGTAATTATATTGGTGGGAGGACTAATTATTCTTGAAAAAATCCAATACTATATGGAATTCACGGGTATAACCCCTACTCTCAGGAAAAAAATATAACTGTATAAAAATGTAAATGTATGGGTCATTTTTATATTTTTCACTCGTTTTAAAATAAAAATTGATACATCTGCATAAAACCTGAGCCAAGCGGGACGAAATTGACGTAAAATATTCAACTCAACCTTCCCGAACGATCACAATCAATGTAGGGTCCCGTAACTCTCAAATATTCTATTTATTTCAGAATTATCCCAATAAATTGCAGGGCGATCGTCAGGGAGCGGTGCGAAGGTGCGTGTAAATGTGGCATGAAATGACCCATCTGTCATATTTGTTTCCTGAAAGTGGGGTTTATACCCGTTAATTCCATATAGTATTGGATTTTTTCAAGAATAATTAGTCCTCCCACTAATATAATTACCGTAGTGGAGAAAAATCGCGTGTATTTTAAACGGGAAACTTCACCTGCTTCTCGGAAGGTGAAGGAGTTGGACTTAGAGGTTTAAATTAGGCTCAACATTTTTTTTTTGCCATTGATTGACGCCACTCTCCAATCAAATTTCAAAAATGACCCAAATAAGAACCACCCTAATACATACACACACACACACACACACACACAAACATCCGGACATTTAAAAAAAATGCAATTTCTCGGCGGTTTGGGACATTCTGAACACGTCTACATGAAAATCTGTAAAAAAAAATGTTTCCACGAAAACAAAGCTTCCTCGATGAGGAAGCAAAATAAAATGGATGAATCATTACTGCACCCATTGCTGTTCACCCGGACCAAGGATCTCTCTGTCGTCGTTTATCGAGGAACCCAGGAGACTCGGATCAACCGCGTCGCTAGCCATCTCATCGACTTGATGCTGCATGAACGATTCTGCCAATTTTTCCCAGTCGATATTGGCGATCGATTCCGAAGCCGAAGTCGAATGACCGACCGGATTATCATCTTCGTAATCGCAATTGTAATCTTCTCCCGGATTCTCAATCACCCATTTCACTATATCGTCCCAATTGGCATCGATCGTATTGTCGTCACTAGCAACAGCACAACGTTAAATCTGAGAAATCCAATTTATATCCAAGTCTGATTCCTTAATCGCAGCTTACCATTTCACAGACGAAGGATAAGAACTTGACATTATTTTTATTTAAATTTATTTTTTAATTTTCTGAATATGGATATTTTTTTTATACTTCTTGAACTTTACTTTTTCTTTTTCAACTAATTTCAATGCTTTTCATGGTTGAATTTTGATTTGCGGTCGAAACGAAATTTATATTGCTGCTTCGAAAGGAAAAATTTTGTTCGTAATTTTGAGGTTCGAACGTACGTCAGAATTTTATGAAATCGGAGTCGATTGGTTTTTTTTTCATTATTTCCTTTTAACCCAACTTTGATAGCCATAACATTTTTTCGAAAATGTCGAATTTGGCGAATAACAAAATATAGTCCTATACGTACGGAATTAATCTGTCGAACGACGCTGGAACGACAATAAATTGGATAATTCGATCTTATAATTATTACCGATGATAATGAATGAACATTTCATTAATGAGCTTTATTGATTTTCTTCGAATACAAGTTACTCCGGGGATATACAATTGAACATTTTTTTTCTTTATTAAAAATGGACTCTCCTTCGTCTTTGGTTGTCGTCGTCGTCCGAATCATTCATCGCTCTGCATTTGGAACATCTACAAGTTTCCAATACTCGCTCGGCACTCGGTTCTGAAATATACGTCGAGTATTAAAATATAAATAAATAAATAAATAAATAAATAAATGAATAAATAAATAAATAAATAAATAAATAAATAAATAAATAAATAAATAAATAAATAAATAAATAAATAAATAAATAAATAAATAAATAAATAAATAAATAAATAAATAAATAAATAAATAAATAAATAAATAAATAAATAAATAAATAAATAAATAAATAAATAAATAAATAAATAAATAAATAAATAAATAAATAAATAAATAAATAAATAAATAAATAAATAAATAAATAAATAAATAAATAAATAAATAAATAAATAAATAAATAAATAAATAAATAAATAAATAAATAAATAAATAAATAAATAAATAAATAAATAAATAAATAAATAAATAAATAAATAAATAAATAAATAAATAAATAAATAAATAAATAAATAAATAAATAAATAAATAAATAAATAAATAAATAAATAAATAAATAAATAAATAAATAAATAAATAAATAAATAAATAAATAAATAAATAAATAAATAAATAAATAAATAAATAAATAAATAAATAAATAAATAAATTGGGAATTGTTGTACTTTGTTGGTCAACCGGATCCTTCTCGTAATAATAACCCAAATAGTTCTCTTCATTCTCCTCAAAATTGTCACGACCACCACCGAATCTCTCGTAATAGACGCAATTTTTCCCATCCACATTTTCATTCATCTCGAATTCTTCGTAGTAGTCCGATTGATAATCTTTCTTCCCATCGATCCAATCATCCCCGTAGCTCGTACAGCCATTGTCCACCACGGCTGTCGGCCATCGATGATTATTTCTGTTGTAATTCGTGTCTGTTGGGTTTTCGAAAAATTGAATACCGATTTTCATTACCATTTTAATTATTAACAACACATTTATCGAAGTAAAAATATTGAATCCATAAAAAAATGGTTTCAACCCCTACATCACACACAGGGTCACTTCGACCTTCTCATTTCGTTCTTAACAGGCTGTTTTTCAAAAGAAAATGTTTGTTCATGAATTTTTTCATGCATATAAATAGTTCTAATCGCACTTTCCATTATTCAATTGATTTAACATTGTTCAATGTATATTTGAGCATTTTTTCAACCCGAACTCACGGGTGATTTCAAAATGGCCGACAGTCAAAGTTTGTTCACCATGTGTGTGCTATTTGGTCGACAAAACAGGTGCGTGGTGTAATGCTTAACTGAAATTACGTTATTTCTTTGTAAGCAAATTATTCAGCCGCGATACACTAACATTCCCACTCCGGTTCCGGTGGTTCCGGAAGCTTGTGGACGATTCTGGGACAACCAGGACGTCCGCATCCGCCGGTCGACTCCTGTACCATGGTTTCTCGCTGTCCGACCGATTGGTACCTCGTGCTTTCCGGCTCGCAACATCCTCCGTTATTTTCCGTCCGTCTTTGACCTCGGCTGCAATTACAGCCACCCTCGTAACGCTTTGGAAAAGCTCCGTTTCCGCCACAACAACCACCTCCTCCTCCGCCACCGCAACAACTCATTCTCAAAATAATTTAGTTATTGTTCGTTTTTCAATGACGAAAAGTTTTCCAAAAAAATCGCAATTATTTTTATTATATCGGAATATAAATTTTCATGGTTTTGGTCGAGAAGGGATTTTGACGTGTCAAATGATTTGTGGACTGTGAGAAAATACGAAAAAAAGGACCGATAGATGATGCTTGAAAATTCTTTTTTTTTCTTCATTGTTGTTTTTTTGCTTCCCCATAAAGGAAGCTTTGTGACGGTCAAAAAAATCTCTGTCGGGATTTTGATACCAATACGTTCAAAATGTCCTAAAACATCGAGAAATGACGTTTGAGCAAAATGTCTGGATGTATGTGCGTGTGTGTGTGTGTGTGTGTGTGTGTGTGTATGTGTGTGTGTAACGGCCTCCCAAATTTTGAACGTCTATAACCCAAGAACGGCTTAAGTTACAGCGCTCAAACTTTGCACACTCATGCAACCTTATAATGTCTATGTCATGTGTTATTCTCTCGTCAATCGGCAAAGCCGCTCGGATTTGACAGCGTTTTGAAATTTCCAAAAAAGGGGTGTGGCCTCTCTAGCGTCCACAATTTTCGACATATTCGGCTAAATAGTTTTTCACATATAGAATTGAGTACAAGGACGGTTGGTATTGCATTTGAGCCGAATCCATCAATAACTTTAGATTTTATGATTTTTTGAATTTTTCAAAAAATCTACTTTTTTGCTCTACTTGTCGTTAACTTCAACCAATCAAACCATAACTCTCTGCAAGTTTAGGATGTCGTTGTGCTATAATACATATCAAATTTGGCCGAGATCGGACGAGCGGATCGAGTTCTAGAGCAATTCGAAATTTCTAAGTTCCAACCCCTGCAAATTAAAACTAGCTGCAAGTAGAAACTTGCAAAGTCCTTCCTCCGTAATCCTCCGCACTTGAGCCAATGGACGAAATCCTCTATGAGGAAGCCAGAATTAATAAAGAAAAAGGTACTTATGATCCTCATAAAGGATTTCGTCCATTGGCTCAAGTGCGGAGGATTACGGAGGAAGCACTTTGCAAGTTTCTACTTGCAGATAGTTTTATTTTAATTTGATTATCATTAGTAATATTATAGAAGGATGCCGTTTTGCATAGAATCCCCATTAGGGGATTTTCTGTTGCTATAAAACTTGTGCCACGTTGGATTATTTGAAAGAAAACCATTGACGAAGATATTTCCAAAATTGTTCAATTTATTCGGTGGCAATATGTAAATATAATTTTTTCCGTCGTTTCTTCATGTGTCAAAAGATACGCATCTGCCCTCATTGACAGCTTTTTTTTTTCTCGCGCAACAAGGTTCAGGCTTTTTGCGATACATAGTTATTTCAATTTCCTTGATGCAATTCGATCCCATTCTTGATTTCTTATTATTCCTCTTGCAGCAACATTGTCCATTACTTCCATCGCGTCTTTCCGCATTCTGCGAACGAAAAAAAGATAACAGGAGATAAAAAAAAAAAAAAAATGAACAAATTAATTTTTTATTCAATTCTTTGGTACAATTTATCGAAAGATCTTCAACGTGACACGAAGGAAAAACAATAAATAAAATAATATAATAAAAATAAACAAAACAACAATTGTTTCATTTTTTTTAAAAACTTTAAAAAAAAAATGCCCATTTATCAAATACGTAAGAATCTTTAGTACAAATACTCGAGAGATCTTTTACGTGAATTTCGTCAGTTGTAGAAAGCTTCGTTCGCTCGTTGAGATCCCGGCATTCGGGATCGTCGACGACAGTCCTTCGCATTCTTCGGCCCAGAGCTATTTCCCTGAGGGTCGGGGCTTCGCTACAAGGCACCATTCTCCCGGACAGTATGTCCATTGTTCCGGGACAACGATATTCGAGACCATCCTCGTGGTCGTTGTGCCCACGCCGCCTGTGCCGCTTCTCAAATTCGAAATCATCTATTCCGTCGAAACCCGCGGCCGGGCATTCGGAACTTTTATTGTTCATTGCGGGGACCATTTCTGAATACGTGGAAATTACGTTTAAAACCATGGACCATCATCACAAAATTGTCCATGATCACAAAATTGTCCATGATCACGAAATTGTCCATGATCACAAAATTATCCATGATCCAAAAATTATTCATGATCACAATTTTGCGTCATGAGCGTAATGGAACGATCGAAACCTAATTGTTGTTTTTCGGTGCAGTTACTTCGCCACGATGCGGCCATTTTTGTCGGACAGCTCTTCGTGGCGTCCTCTCGATTTCTTCTTCGCTTCGATGGACAAATTTTATTTGCCATCTCAAGTTCCCAATCATATGCTCCAGACTTTATTCATAAGAAATAATTGGGGTTAAGATCCATCGTTCGAAATTTATCTGGTAAAGAATTTTTATTAAGGACTTTTGGAATTTTTAATTTTGATACAACCTTTTAAAATCCATTGTGAAGGATAGTTTTTATCCATTTTAAACATTTTAGATCGTTTGCGGAAATTGCTTTTCCGCGAATATTTTGAAAAAATTTGTTTGTCAAAGTTTTGTGACAGTATCGAGTGATGCCGTTACGTAGTGAAGTCGTCGCCGTAACTTTTATTTTATCGTTGTAATGGATTATGTATGATCTTTTTTTTATTGCCGTGTCATTGAATATGGCTAGTGAATTTCGTGATAAAAATATTTAATCAGCAAAATAATACAAGTTTAGTGTTTTAAAAAAAATGTGTTTCTATGAATTTATGGTTTCTAAGGAAAATCATACATTTTAATAAGTTTTTATCAATTTGTACCTTTAAAATGCCTATATTTATGTGTATGTGAAGAAAATTCAAAAATAAAAATAACTAAAATAACCTAAAAAAGCAAAGGGAAAATAAAAACTACATAGATCTATTCAAATTCTTAATTTCTATTATCATTTGTACATATTTCACACATATATACACATCATTCATTTAAAACCGACTCGAACCTTATTCGTAATCGCCATTTTCCATTGCTGGCCAATTTACTACGACCATCGGTCGCCTTTGTAATCCAACGAGCAGGCACTCACGTTCAAGTGCTTAATTTGAATGGAAAACGAATTCAATCAAGCTATAAAATGAACAAACGCTGCAGGGAGCTCTCTTTCAATAAAGGAAAGAGAAAGAGCGAGGGGAGAAAAAAAAACGAAAGATCGAGAGAGAAACGAGTTTTTTAAGAAGAAGAAAAAAAAACTTTTGATATCCGATACGTGAAAAGAAGGACAGTGGAGGTTTCGTTGTACATCAACGACGTCGGTTTGTACACCGGAGGTCCTTCATTCTTCGGGATCTTCTCGAGAAGACTCCGAAGTTTCTTGACGAACTCCTGGGGGACGGTTGAAAGAAAAAACGAAAATGAGGGACAACGCGCCCGAACGTTTCTTCTGAACGAGCGAGAAAACCGAGCTAAGACGTCGAGAAAGATCGTGTATTTTATTTGAGGCAAATACACAATGCCTAGCGGTACAGAGACTTGCGGGAGGAGGCTTTGAAATTGTTTTGTCAGAAGGCGAAGCGGCGGCAGTCGCACCACTTGGGAAGGATGAAAGAAGGAGGAGGGTGGAAGGGGATGGTAGCAGGCAGAAGCAGCGAACAGCGGTACAGCAGCTTTGGCGCTGCAGTCGTAGGATGAGTTACTCGTGTATGGAAGGTGACGGGGAGGACGTCCGGAGCGAGAAGAACGTAGGGATGGTGGTGTCGCGAGATCAAAGGGTCATGGAAGATCAAAGAAATGGGTATTTGCTACAAGTACGGGTGGAGAGTCGCATGTCGCGTATATAAAACCTTCTTCTTTCCACCTGCGATATCCTCTTCGCCCGTGTAAAACCACGCGGTGTCTTTACGGTTTTATTTTTATTTTTTATTTTTGTTTTATTCTTTCTTTCTTCTTTCTTCACGGGGATAATCATCGATTTGTCATCCTCGAGGTTTCGGTTCCGCATCGATGATGCTGCGCAATCATCCCCGCTGGCGGGAAGTTTTGTAGATACGTTTGTATGGATATGAGCGGATTTTTTTTTGTTTTTGATTATTGGAACGGTTGGAAGCCATTTTGTTTTCTTGAAATTTTTTGTATTTCTGATTTGATCTGACCGAATTTCGAGAGATTAAATGGCACTGATGTAATTAAATGAAATTACAAACGTGGCAAAATGCAGAAATATATATCTATATGTATTTCATTTGAATTTTATTTGATGCAATGAAATTTGATGCATCAATGAGAATTCAGTTAATGCAATTGAATTTTATCGCAAATGTGGTAAAATGAAAATGCAAATATATTTTGGGTCCTTCAAAAATCATATATTTCTAATCCTCTATAACCCAACATCACCAAAAAAAATCATTAATATAATTAAATGTAATCACCAAACAAAAATGCAAATAAATGTAAATTTCCATTCTTCAAAGGCTCATTAACCATCCCTCCTCTTCCAAAATCCACGCATTCCCAATTCGATAAAACCCAACCTCCACAAACAAACATAATCAATACACCATCAACAATTCACAAAAAAAAAATAAAATTCATCAAAAAATCCCCAAACAGTAACAAGAAAAAATGCATCAAGATTCGGAAAAGCGTGGGGATCTCATCGTCGCTAGTTACTTGGTTGAAACCGGGGCCACAGGGCATACGGCCTGTTGATTGGCCGCACTTTGAAACCTCCGGGGTTATCCGCGACGTCCGACAGAGGGCGGCTATAACGCGAGTTATCCGCGTTCTCTCTCTCCCTCCCACCCGCTGGCCGAAGCCGCGGGGGGAGAAGGAGGAAAGCAGGCGAGAGATCCTCGACCGTCGTCGGCCTCAAGCGCAAAACGGACTCTCGGCGCGCGTTTCGCCCGCCCGGAGGAGGACCGAAGTCGGAGGTGGCCGTGGAGCAAGAGAGAGAAAAAAAGCGCGGGCGATGATACGAGCCGAAGAACCGAGGGAGATAAACATAGTTCATGGCGACTGTGGCTCTAGTGCCGCGCTGTTGGTGCTGCTGCTGGTTCTGCTGGTACTCCTCCGTGTTGAGCCGCAGCCGTTGTTGCGCTCGTAGATTCATTCGGAGGCCGATGCACGTTTCGTCCCTCCGTTCGGTATTAATCTCCACTTCGCTCGTCTTAACTCAAACCGCAACAACAATCCGACCAACGCCGAAAAGAAAAATCCAAAAAAGAAGATAAAAAGGTCCGAATAAATAAAACAAAAAAAAAACAAAAAAATTGGTTTGCATCCGCGTGAACGAAACGTCGCGAGAGTAACCAGTGAGAGATATAATCGCGGTTGGGTTTTGGCGTGTGTGTGTGTGTTGCTCCATTATTCGTGTACATGTGTTACGTGTTTGTGCGGCTGTTTGTGTAGGTGCGTGCGGGATTAATAAAATATAAGTACGGCGAGATCCGTCGGGGGTTTTTCTCGCGGGTGTGTGCGCGCGCGCGCGCGGGCGCGCTCGCGTTTTCATCGCGGTGTTAACCGAAAGAACGAGAATCTCGCGTCTTCGGCGTCTCGTTGCGAGTTACGAGGAATAACTGTAGTGCAACCCTATATATATATAAATATATATGTGTATGTGTGTACATCCACGCACACGGGTATATAGCCTATGCGTGTATGTATGGGGAAAGATGTTGTAGGCTGTGTGGTCCGTGAGAGGATTTGGATACGGCTCCGATACGTTACCACTTGATAGAAAAAAAAGAAAGAAGAAGGAAGAAAAAAGGTTTTTTTTTTTTTGAGGAGGCCTGCGTTCAACGACGCGCCATGTGCGCGCATCGTGCCGAGACTGATAACGTTATCGGAATTTCGGTTAGCATAGGAGCTTCTGTTTTGATGGCCGTTGCTCGTTGGTTGTCCCGAACTGCGAGATGATTGACGAAAACGCGAGTTGACAATCCCGGCCACGGGACCGACGAGTCTCCGGGATAAACGACTGAAGGGAAAAAGGCGGCGCCGGAGGCGCAAACGAGATTTTTTCATTTATTTTCTTCGCTTGATCGTTTTTGTTTATTTTTATATTCCGTCGGGAACGGAAAACGTTGCCACCTTCGATCATAATCGGGGATTGATACATATGTATATAACGAGTATACATATGTATTAAGCGAGGATCAAACTACGTTTGAGGATTCTTTGATACAAACTACGACGACGACGCTGCTACTGGTGCTGTTGTTGGTGCAACAACGGAGCAACGACGAACGAGTGAAAGACTACGAGGGGACCAAACGGCTGGTCTCGAGCTTTGTTGCCCGATTGCATCGTGACATCGCTCAGGTAATTCATCTATCAAATTTTCCTTCATCTTTTTCATATTTTTATCACCTTCAAGAATTACCGATTTAACATTGGGTTTTTTTACGAAACGTCTCGGTCGGTAAGAAAGATCGTGGAAAAGTAGATGTTTTTTTTTTGGAGGTTGTCAAATCCACGGAGATAAATGAGTTTTTGAGCGTTTGCCGTGCTGTGTTGCCGCCGTCGGTCCGTCGACGGCGAGAGAAGTTGACAGTACGCGAGGTTTAACGTTGGATACGCGTGCTGGTCGAAAACGACGAGGCATCGTCGTGGTCTCTATGTGCGTATGTGTGTGTGTGTATGTTTGTGTGCGATGTTTGGCTGATGTTTTACGCGCCACCCTTTATATACAGTAAGACCTCGCTTAAGACGATGGGATACAAACGCTCTATCCTTCTCTTTCGCTCCGCAGCGAGCGCCGATAGCGCTGTCACCTTCGCACTGGGCGATGTAGTCCATTACCTTAACGCGGAGCAGACGTTCCAATAAGTTCCAGCGCTGTATGAAAGCTAGTATGTGATACGAGACAATGTTATTTTTTTTTCGTTCCCTACCCCTGCCTCCCCTGGCCGGCGTTATACTCCTGGGTGATAATGGAACGGCCCTAAGCGAGGCAGTGTTATCCCTAGAACCTTGTACATTAGGGTGGCGTGAAATAATTTTTTTTTTCGGATTTCAATAAAAATGGATTCGTTGCAAAGTATCTTGCATCCGGAGAATTCACCGCAAAGATAAACCCGATCGGACCATTTTTAGGGGTCGCGCAAGATTTTTCAAGTTTTTCCATTTGATTAAAATGGGAAGTACGTAAAGTTTTCATTCAAAAAATCGTGGCTCCGCGAATTTTATAGGTACGTTGATCTCGTAAGTTCATTTGAAAACTCTTTAAAACCCGCTTAAAATGGCATGCAGGCCTTTGGAATCCGATTGCAACTTCCGTCAATGATTTTGTTGTTTCGTAAGAAATTATCGGCGGCAATTGGAATCGGATCCAAAAGGTCGGCGAGCTATTTTAAGCGATTTTTAAAGAGCTTTCAGATGGAACTTACGGGATAAACGTAGCTATAAAAATCGCGGAGCTACGATTTTTTTAATGGAAATTTTGCGTTCTTACCATGTTAATCAAATGGAGAAACTTGAAAAATCTTGCGCGAGCCCTAACAATGGTCCGATCGGGTTCTTCTTTGGGGTGAATTCTCCGGATGCAAGATACTTTGCGGTGAATGTATTTTGATTGAAATCGGAAAAAAACGATTTTTTCAAGCCACCCTAGTGTACATGGATCATTCGCGGCCTTCCAATATCGTACTCCAACCACGTTTCACGGCCATTTTGTATTCTTTTATGACAAATTTGTTTTTCGAAAATAAAATAACAATTGTATCGTAAAGTAGAAAGGTTGTGGAATATTTGAGAATTTTTTCGTCCATTTTGTATTTTTTTTTATAACGAATTTGTTTTTCGAAAATAAAATAACAATTGTATCGTAAAGTGGAATGGTTGTGGAATATTTAAGAATTTTTACGATCATTTTGTATTTTTTTTTTTTAAATGAATTTCTTTTTCGAAAATAAAATAACAATTGTATCGTAAAGTAAAATGGTTGTGGAATATTTGAGAATTTTTTCGACCATTTCGTATTTTTTTTTATAGCGAATTTGTTTTTCGAAAATAAAATAACAATTGTATCGTAACGTGAAATGATTATGGAATATATTTGAGAAGTTTTGGAAAATTTTTGATACACATTGACCAGGGAAAAATCTAACAGAAATGAGTGAGCTATGTACACGGTTGATGTATGTTAAAATATAGTACACGGTTCTAGGGTTAAGGCCTACTGGATGAATCGTCGGTCGAAAGATTAGTCCAAAATGGATGAATCGTAGATTTTTACGAGTCTAGATCATGTCGTACATGTTGAGCCTTGTAAATAGCTGAACTAACAATCAATTGACACTTAGAAATGTTAATTTACCGATTTTAAGAATAATTGAAGTCAAATTCGACGATATTGGCGTGTGGTTAACTGACGTTTTGTCAGTGACTGTACAACTGTTTCAACCGTTTCAGGCGATGCTCCTCATTACTTTTATTAATTTCTCGACAATTGCTCACTCGATTTATTTGAAACTAAGCGTAATCAATCTATTGGTCCTAAATCTTAACGATACAATTTTTTCGAAATTTACGGTGATTCCGTTCCATTGGTTTTGCAATCATGAACGTTTGCAGACGTTGTTTGCCCATAGACGACCATGTTAACCTCATAAATTGATAACTATTTAATTACGCGATGAAAAATTCTGAAATAATTCATGTATTATAATTCTATCAAGAACTATCAACCCTCAAATTTTCAAGAATTTTGGCGATTTTTCGAGATCTATCCAGCGGAAGACCTTAAGCGCGGTCCGACTGTACCACCACCACCTACGGCGAAAAGCTTCGTGTGGATACAACGCCACATGCTTTTCGCCTCTCGCCCTCTTTCCGCCCGAACTCCTGTGACTTTCTTCTTTCTCCACGTTTTTCAATGCACAAACGTGTGGGCGCGAGTACGCGGCGTCGAATTTTTCTATGCACGCGCGGAGGCAATGATGCGCGCTTAGATTTTTTATTTCGTGCTGGGTGCATGTGAGGTCTCGCGAGGGCAGAGGTTGGGGGAGAGGGTTTTTTTTTTCGAGATTTAGGGGGTGGGGGGAGAAATCACGTCCCGCGGTCGGTAAAACACGCTTCGGGATGATTTAATGATGGACACGAGGTCTCGGTATCACCCGGGGAGGGGATGAGGCATTAAGTTCGATGAAAATGCGTTTGAAATAATTTTTTGAAGAAATAATGAGGATGAATTATGCAGGCAAGGATTAATTTTTTCTTTATGTTTTTGCAATGATTGTTAATGAATGAGATAAATGATTTTTCGTACGAATTAGTTCGATGTGAATTTTTTCTTGGATTATTTTTCGAACTATTATTGGGATGAATTGTGCGTGCGAAGATAAAAATTTTTCCCGTTTTGGCAATAATTCTTCATTGAATGAATTATTTTTCGTGTGATAGGAATTAGTTGGATGTAAATTTTGCCTGGAATATTTTTTTAAACGAATAATTAAGACTAATCGTGCATTCCACGATAATAATTTTTATATTTTCGGATTAATTATAAATTGTCCTGATAAATCATTTTTTTTACAATAAGAATTCGTTCGACGTAAATTGTATCTGGAATACTTTCCAAAACAAATAATAAGAATGAATCATGTAGGCGACGATTAAAGTGATCACATTTTTGGAATAATCTTACTTTCTATATAAATGTGATAGTTTGGACAATTCTTACTCAATCACGTCTCAACCGCTAGACGGATTTAGATGAAACTTGGTATCTACGTAGTCCATATCCAACCCCCCCCCCCCCCCTTTAAACCTGACGTAAAATACTATACATAATCTTCTCAAGCAACCACAATCAGTGTAGGGCCCTCGTACAAAATTACTTGAATAATGGTATCGGATTTTTCTAGGAATAATTAGCCGCCCCGCCAATATAATTACCGAAGGATAGAAAAATTGCATGTTTTAAAAAACAAAACTTCACCTCGAATCAGCGCGTAGCAAGAGTCGGATCAAAAAGGTCAAATTGCGCTTAAATTTTTTTCCCTTTTCCTTTTTCTAGAATCGATTAAGACCCAGTCGTAATAAAAATTCGAAAATAACCCGAATAAGAACCACCCTAATATACATACGAAGTTGTGTGTGACTAACACGGTGAGCTAGTAATTTTATGTGCAACGTTGGGTAGTCGTCGGGCGTCACAGCTTCGACCGACACTTGCCTCACTCTTTTTCTCTCTCCCACTTTTTGCTCTTTCTCTTCGCTCTTTCACCCCTTTTTTTCTCTGCAATTACGAGCAAACGAGAGAAACCGGGAGAGAGTCTCTGTGTCTATTGTTTGTTTCGACACTCGTATGCCTCGAAGCTCTTTTTCGAGGAGCGCAGGAAGGTGAGCGGGGCCCGGAGGCTTACCTTGGAACGCGGTCAACTTTGCATGAATATTAAAAAAAGGCGGAAAAAGGAGAGACATACTCATTTTCCTCAGATTTTATTGTACTACCTTGAATCGAGTAAGAAAAAATGAAACACAAAAAAATAACGTTAAATAAAATGAAAATATTGTTGTGAAAATATGGCGGAGAAATGTGAGAAACCAGGAGTAATTAATCGAACGGACGATACGGAACAAGTTTTAATTTATCGTGACATGGTAAGAAACTTCGCCATTTATCTTCGACGATTGATTGATGATTTCCGGGAAAACAGATTTAGGGGAGTATTTGAGAACACGACAAAATAAGTTCCAACGGTTAATTCGATGGATGTCCAGTACGAATTGCAAAATTATAAATAGCTGGATCAACGTGATCGACTTAAAAAAAAAATGTTACATTGAAAATGACGGATTCGGGAGACCGGCCAAAATATTGTGAAAAAAAAGAAATTGTTTAAAAAAGAAATTGTTTAAATCAAAGATCGACCTATTCGAACTGAATTATAATGCGACAACGGAATGTCATTACGATCTTCCCAATGCAATTTCCTCTAAATAACAAATAGAACAATCATCCCTTCGGTCTATCAGCGGTGTCTCTCAAACTTTCTCGTTGCCAAAAAAGAAAGATTGCAGCTCTCACAGGCCCTTGCCGTAACCCAGCAAGCAAAAATTACACACCTGATCCTGATCCTGATCCTGATCTGTCCCGGGAGTCAATCCTCCTAAACCGTCTTAGGTCTTCATCCAGCAGAGAAATTGAAAAGAATTCCGGTGGAGAAGATATGCGAAATCGACAAAATATTACAAAATTAGCCGGCGAGGGTGGTGGGGACCTCGGGGGTTGAATGTTTCTAACAATACTTGACCTACGGGATCGAGCCTTCGATATTTCTACAGCAAACAAATGAATAAAAGGATTCCATTACGCGGAGATGGGTGACATCGCCAAAATATTAAAAATTCGTCTGCGCAGTGGTGAGGGCCTCCGGGGGTGGATATCTCGAAGAATAATTGAGCCACGAGATCGGGCCTTCGATATTCTGACAGAAATCGAATAGCAAAGAATTTGCAGTGCGAAAAGATAGGCGATATTGATGGTATATCAGAAAATCGTCTGTCTGGGTAGCTGTCGGGTTTCCGTGGGTCCATATCTCCGAAAATATTGAGCTATACGCGGTTGATCCCCCGATGTCTGTACCTACTAGTCACTGCTCTGCTGGCGTTATATAACGCTAACGGATTCTTTTCGTTGAAAATCAATCACTGCAAAAACCGGACGAGCAAAAACGTTTACTTTGACAAACACTTAGCAACCAAGCAGCGATAAATGCTAGTATATACATAGTGACAATCGCATTTCCAATTGTGCTCCGACGCCTTTAGGCGGATCCTCTATCCCAGCTTGATCCCGATCTTACATCCGAAAATATTGATAACCGGTTCATCGGAATCGCTGCCCAAATTCTGCGCAATGACTGTCGATTGCGCGCGAAGAACTTTGGTTAAAAAAACGTCCGCTGATAAGCCGCTCACCCTTCTATCCCAGTGTCTACCCCTGCAAAAAAGTGAGATTGACACGGAACCGCACTTCCCGCGTTAGATTTTGGCCTGAAAATTCAGCGTCGCCTTTCCCGCGTCGTTATATCGGTGTGACGGGAACACACAAGAATTCCAGTGTGTGCGTCCACACGGACGAGCGTAGCAGCGCCGATGCGGCTGCGGTGTTTGGGAGCGAAAGCTCGCTTGGGAGGAAACGTTTGTGCCGTCAGCATACATAAGAATTGGCGGTTTCATGCATCGACGTATAGATATGGACCGATAATGCTGCGAGAAAAAATGAAATCGTAATAGAAAGAGAGGAGATTAGGTGGGTTTATCCCTCTCTCACTCTCTCTCTCTCTCACGAAAAATAGAGAGAGAGGGATAAACCCACCTAGTCTACTCTCTTTCTATTACGATTTCACTATTTCGTGCATTATTACATCGGTCCATATCGATATATCGATGATTCCATGGGAATATTTCTTCTTTGCCCTGTGGTGTCTCGCTTGGGGTCCGACGAACCCGTGGCGCCTCTCGTGGCGCTTACGATGCATCGCTTTCGACGATTTCCAGAGCCGACGATGATGCGTGGGCGTGCGGGGGGCGGGAGAGGCGCGAAAGAGAAGTTACGATCGTAACGGCGGTATGAGACGAAGAGTTGGAAGAAGTAGACGTACACAAACGTAGGGGCTGCTGCTGCTGCTGCTGCTGCTGCAGTAATGGCGACGAGTCGTTCAATGAAGAGGGAAGAGCGGGCGGGGGGGGGGGGGGGGGGTCGAGAGAAGAGCAAGAGAGTGGCGAGAGTAAAAGGCGGACGAAGGGGCGAGGAGGAAGCCGGGTTCGGAACCGGCCTCGGCCTTTGATGTAGACACGCTCCGCGACTCCTTCACGCCAATGAACTAACGGTTAGGCTGAGGCCTTAAGGCCTCTTTAAGCTTTAATGCCATTATCGTACGTATCCTTGCCCGCGGGGGCTATACAGTCTCCCGGGTTATTCGTTCATCCTTTTCAGACGTTGCGATCCCATAGGACCTCTACGGTCTATCCCGCCCTTCCCCTTTTCCTCCTTGCTGACTTTCGAGTTTACGCGCTGTCTCTCCTCCATTTTACGAATATATCTCTCTGTAGACATATATGGATCATTCCATGACATAAAAAAAATCTAAAAAATTCATGTGACAAATGCATCACCAATATTTGTTGGCGAATTTTTTTATTTTTATTTTTTTTCTCCGGTAGTTTTGAGAGCTCAATATTGCAATAGTGTTTGAGAATTTCCTTATAATTTATAAGAATTCTGTGAATTTTTTCGAGCGAATAATAGTGGACGTTTTTTTTTTTAATATTTTTAATTTTCAAAAAAATATATTTTTAAAAAATTTGAAAAAAATTGGGCTCGTTTTTTTCGATGAGTACTTTCGAATAAAAAATTATGAAAACGATCTGAAAAATTACCGCCAGATCTTGATCGATATGCCATGGAATGCCCCATATATATCTACATATTGAATATTGATAATCATAAAAATTAGCCGGTCAATCAATAATAATAATAATAAATCTATTATGGATTAACCCTTTTAGTGCCGAACGACGATATATCGTTGTTCGCTACACTCGCGACAGTGTGTATGCGCGGCAATAGAAGGATCAAGCAATTTTATACACACAACCGATTACCGTTATTGATATTATTATCATGATCTAGCAATTATTAATCATTAACGATTATCAATATTTCTCGTTCTCTCGCTGACCCGACACTCGACGTTTCAATTATTTACACACCGATGCAGCATGACAGACGATGAAAAAGATCCATGAATAGTCGGAGATGCGTTTGAGTAACGGTATCGATGAATCCTCGAGTTTGTTCTTTCTTTGATTTTTTTTTTCTTCTTTTTCGGAGCCACTTATTCGCACTTGGGAAAAGCTCGTCGTTTTTGCCGTGGTACAACTGCGTTGGTAGTGCAGGATTTGTCGTGATGGGCGAGGGGTCGAGGGAACCCATGGGAGATGGAGGGGGGAGGGGGGGGGGGGGGGGAGGAGACGTAGAGAGTGACTCTTGGCGAGACCCCGACGCTACCACGGTCAAAGGTTGCCTTTGAACGTCGCGAGCCGCTCACGACACGATGCGCTGCCCACGAGGGTTTATCCACGGGGTGGCCAATCGTTGTGCCGTCGGTGCTCGAACGCGGTCAACTTCGTACGCGGAGCGACAACCGGCTATTCATCCGTGTACGCACACTCGATTGGTCGCGTTTACCATTGCCGACGGTATCCCACACAGAGCAATTCCACGGTCTTCGCGGCGATGCCGTCATGAATTTCAGTACGTCGAAAAAATTTGAGATAAATAAGCGAAAATTTCACGCGTATGTGCATCGATGTTTATTATTATTGTAGTGATAATAATAAGTTCGAAGAAAAAAAACCGGTGATAAAAATATCGAAGAAATGGAGAGTAAATCAATAAATGTGTAGAAAATAGATTTTATATATTGATAACGAATAAATGTAAAAACTATTTATTATGTTTTATATAATTTTGTATAATTGGATATTAATATTTGATATTTGTAATAATAATGATGATAATAATAATAGATTAGACGAAAATAACACCAGCAATGAAAAATACTAAAGAAATGGTATGATAATTACTATATAAATTGGAGAAAATATATCTGACAAATTTAGCCGAAGTTGAGTAAATTCACTTGACGGTAAATAATATATGTCTATCAAAAAAATCGACAAAAAACATCCCAGCAATGGAAAAGCATAAGAAATGAAAAAATAAAATAAAATATATGCATAAACAAACGCACGCGGCAGTTCAATCGAAGTCGAGTGAATTTAGCTGATAAAAAAATAATTGTAACGTAGCTAAATAATTATTGTCACCGATAAATTGTTCAATCGTACATGAACGTCGAGGGAATCATTGGCCATCAATGAAACTTCCGTATCGAACTAATTAAAGAGGGCGCAAGCCAGACAACCCCTTGAACAGAAAGAAAAAGTCGAGAGGGAGAGTCAAAGTGTTAACAATTCCACGCCTTAAGGGGAAACACACATGCACGAATGCACACACATAGTGCCACACGTACGGACAATTCGTATGTCAGCTTATTGTCCTCTCTGTGCATCCCGGCGCGTGATTCAGGCGTCGGAAGACAAAACGTTGGAGAAGTGCAATGAGTCTCGAAGGGCGACTTGTGACGGTTGCAGAAGCCCGGGGTGCGTCAAAGCCCGAGCGAAATGAGAGAGACGAAGATGGATCGAGAGTTCTTGGGTGAAGTCGAAAAGCGGCGGCGTTTAAACGGGCGAGAGCACGGCAGGGGGGAGGGAGCGCAACGTGCCAACCCCTGTCAAACGTCGCCGCTGCCTCCGCCGACTTTGATATCTGAATTAAAGGGTGTCGTACGACTCGAATATAAGGGACGCTGCGTACATTCATCCACACATACTTATTTTTCACGTATAGACGTGATGGTGTACGTACTGGATGATCACGAACGAACAAACCACGTGGTATCTCAAACGTTGGAAACGATCCCCTACGGGCGATTTTTTTTTGTTTCGGACTGACACCCGGTATATATCTGTGCTGGGATATCTGATCTACATAATTTACATGGGTACATATTTTTTCTTTTTATTTGGAATTCGCTTTTATTTTGTATTTTGGTGAATTTTTTGTTTAGCAATGGGAAACGTAATATCCAATTATTTTTGTTGAAAAAAATGTTCAATTATAATATTTGAACATACAGAAAAAAATAATCAGGAATTTTTAAATACAATTTTCTAACTCATTTATACCTAATAATAATAATACTTAATATAATAATTATACTTATGAAAGAAAAATATGATTTACTTATGATTAGAAACATTAGAAATAGTCATTTCCCACTGTTTGACTCAACACTGATGATGAAAATTAATTTGGGACAAATAAATAAACAAATAACATATTATTATTATTATTATTATTATTATTATTATTATTATTATTATTATTATTATTATTATTATTATTATTATTATTTATAATTTTTACGAATTTTTTATTGAATAATTGACGATTTAATACCTAACTATTACAGTTTCAATTCATTTCCGACCGGTAACATCGAAACAACCAAAAAAGTTTAATTTGACAGAATTGAATAATTATTATACTCAATTTTCTAACTTATATCCTTACATCCCTATACCCTTATCCTTATCCTTATATCTACAGCTACATATTTGTATATATATATATTTACATATTTGTCTCTTTCGCGCTGATTCCAAGCCCACCCTACGCCCTTAACCCTCATTCCCCGAGAATCTCACCCTCTCTCGCCACTCATCGGCCCACTTCCCATTGGAGATTCCCCGTGGCTTCTCGCACGACACGATGCGTCCATTATTGTCGCGTGGGAAGGCACAACGCGTTATATAACACGCCGTGTACAATCCGTACACGGGGCATGTACATAACGTACTATATGACATTAAGCCGCACACCTCGCGCTCTTTCCTTTCCACTCATTCTCTCTCTCGGTCTACGTCATTCACTCAGTGGGCGATCGCGCGTGAACCAATAGACTAATTTTGCTCCCTCGTGCCACAGCGTTGTTTTGTATTACACCGCCGCCGCACCCCATATCGTCCGATGTTGTACGATCTCAACCCTCCGCTTATTTTTATTTTCATTTACCTTTTTTCTTTCTTCTCTTTCTTGTTTCTTTTTTTTTTTTCTTCTTTTTATTCTTTCTTTTGTAACCATCGCCACCCTCGAACCGCTCGATGATGTCCGACACGTGTACGACGAATGAACTTAATTTGTTTGTTGTATTAGCTCCCGATGGGGCCCTTTGACGTGGCTGCGCGGTGCACCGTCGATAGAAAATTAATTACCCGGTGATACTTGCGCAAACTTTTTTTTTTCTATTCGTAATTTCTTGCGATTTTTTTTTCTTTTTCGCCTCAGATATTTTTTTCTTCAATGGGGACTCTGGATACAAAACTAGATTAAAATTATAATCAAATGTACAATTAAACATTTATTGATGAGCGATTCGATATGGGTTAAATAAAATAAAAAGCAAATATATTGCAATCAGTGCGAACAAAAATTGTTCATTGAATCTTTCAAATGTTACCAAAAATATTCTTCTTTATCTATCGACCCTAATAATGATGATGATAATAATGATGATAGAAATAATCATAATAATGATAATAATAATAATAACAATAATAACAATAACAATAATAATAACAATAATAATAACAATAATAATAACAATAATAATAACAATAATAATAACAATAATAATAACAATAATAACAATAATAACAATAATAACAATAATAACAATAATAACAATAATAACAATAATAACAATAATAACAATAATAACAATAATAACAATAATAACAATAATAACAATAATAACAATAATAACAATAATAACAATAATAACAATAATAACAATAATAACAATAATACAATAATAACAATAATAACAATAATAACAATAATAACAATAATAACAATAATAATTACAATAATTACAATAATTACAATAATAATTACAATAATTACAATAACAATAATAACAATAATAACACTTATAACAACGCATCTCAGATTTTCCGACAAAGTCGCGTTTTGCACATCGCAGTAGCAGAGGTAGCGCTCTTTGCGCCCGATCGGTTTGGCAATTTCGTCAGTTAGCCCACACATCCGTGTAAATCTTCGGTGTATCCCCGCGTAAGTGCAACCCCGCACGGTGCACGTTACGTTGAAGTACATTATTAGCGAGAAATGCGGCTAGTCCCGTACCGCACGACGCTTTGCCAGAACGTCGGGAAGCACAATAGTCATCAGTCGTTTACCTCGAGCGCGACAAACGTTGTGGACAAAGGAACAAGAGCCGGAGGAAGAGGAGAAGGAGGAGGAAGAGGAAGAGGAGGACAAGGTGGTAAAGCGCAAAGCGGAACGTCGAGTCACCGAGCGTTGCCGAAATGCAGGGGTAGATGCAACTGCCCGTTTGACGTATTATCTCCAGTTGCATCAGCCTGCACGGGCCAAGAGAGACGTGGAGAGCGCGAGAGAGAGTAAGGGGGGGGGGGGGGCGGGGGGAGAAAGGGATGAGATGCATGCTCCACAATAATTTGGTCTATCGTCGTCGGAGTCGAAGAGACGCGTATCGTTCTCGATGCACACACATGCATGCAAAGCACGAGTGAGAGAACTATGGAAGACGGGGCAGGAAGGGGGAGGAGAATTCCGCCGCGGGATCTACGGCAATATCAAGAGAGGAATACAGAACCCGTGTTCATTGGGTACTCCGTGCTTTCTCTCCCCATCTCTTTCTCTATCCCTCTCTCTCTCTCTCTCTCTCGCAGTGCGAGCGCACGTCTGCTAATGCACGTCCTGTCTGCATTATGGCGAATGGTTTGGCCGTTAGATCGCTTTGACCATCGTTGGAGTGGCGAACCCGCGTGGCAAAGGGCACGGGATACTCCGAACCGAGAATCCGATCCCCCCCCCCCTCTCCTTTCCAATGTAATTCACTAAGGAATCAACACTCGACGGGGCGTTTGTCATTAAACATTTCTCTAAACGGCAAATTTGGTTTGTACGGTGAAATAAAATTTGTGGGGATTTTTATTGGCGTTGCTAGGCGGGTATTTTGGAAAGAAGAACCGTCTGGGAGCGTGTCGGGAAGGGGCATGATAGGGTTCCGTAAGCTGTTTTGATTATGATACGCAATGAGAGGAGTTTTACCTTGACAAATTTGCTTGCTTCTGGGAAAAAGTTGTTCCTAATTTTTGTATGAACTATTTTTTATACAGCGTATGTTACAATTTTGATTGGAAGTACTAATTGAAAGCGACATTCTGGAATTTTTCCAGATTTTTCGCATGTATAGTTTAGAAATTGAAGTGGTCGTCGCTCTGGTAACGGCTTTGAAGGCGAATGTCTTGCGGCTGTAGTCAGAATAAAATGGTCCTAAAATATTTTTTGTTGCATTTTGAAAGACCTATTTAAAGACACCCCACTCAATAGGGTAAGTGGAAAATATGTCGAATACACTCTTCGGTCTATGAGAGTGAAATCCAAAAAAATTTCTTTTTAAAAAGTCTCATTATTTCTGTTTATTGGTCATCAATCTACGTCCGGATACAAAATTTCATCTTAATAGGTAGGTACATAAATGAGAGAAAGGGAGGACGGTGACATACAGACAGACGACGGAAAGATCGAAACCATAAGGCCTCCTAGTTAGCCACGGAAACTTAAAACCAAGGAAAAATTTGCGGCAGTCCTTTCGTTAGTCTTAAAATTTCTCCATCATCAATCAACCATATTCGAATTTTCTTTTTTTTTTTTTTTTCTCCTTTGGATGGAAACGAAAACGTCGCTCTCAAAAAAACAACCTCTCCGCGATCCAATTAAGGTCGTGCCTGAGGGTTTTGACAGTGATCCGAAGAATCTTCACGCCAGTCGCAAATAATTCACAACTTGTGAATCACAAGCTTTATTTTCAAATTTGTGGAAATTCGACACGCAACCCTTCGAATCACGTTAAAGTGTATTATTATTATTATTTCTATTATTATTATTATTATTATTATTATTATTATTATTATTATTATTATTATTATTATTATTATTATTATTATTATTATTATTATTATTATTATTATTATTATTATTATTATTATTATTATTATTATTATTATTATTGTTATTATTGTTATTATTATTATTATTATTATTATTATTATTATTATTATTATTATTATTATTATTATTATTATTATTATTATTATTATTATTATTATTATTATTATTATTATTATTATTATTATTATTATTATTATTATTATTATTATTATTTTTATTTATATTTTTATTAATATTGTCATTATCATTATTTTTTTTTTTATTTTACTCTTTCGAACGTTCAATAAGCGCCGCCAACAGCGTTCGGCACATTGCAACGTCACAATCCCTTTGGTCGACGATCGTCACGGATACTTCACGGTCCATTGGATTTTTAAACATCTGGACGTATCGAGTAGACGAAAACGACGACGACAACTACGACGATGCGCGGCATCGACTGTGACCCAATGAACGAGGACTCGCATGTCTCGCTTCGGTTATACCAAATTCTTTCGCTTCATTTACAACTTTTCGAATCGTTAAGAACGTCCGAGTGATTGCGAGCGATTCGAAGACCTCGTCGTGCGTGCATGACGCGCATGTGTTGTGAAAAGGCGAAAGAAAAAAAAACAGTTCGATGGTCGGTCGGGCTTCCTTTCATCATCACTCGTTATGGACGTTATCGGTCATTCGGTTGTATAACGCGAGTCGTTGCTTGACTGACGGACACGTTCGAGTGCCGGATACGATTTCACGAGGATGAAGATCGACGAAAGTCGTCCAACTTTTGCTTAGCCTCGAGTTTAATATGAAATAATTATAACAATAATAATAGAAAAAATTTGATACGGTCATTCTACGCCATATCAAACGTAAGAGTGGGACATCAAAATTATTCCTCTTCATTTTTCTTCAATTATTCTCCTTTTTTTATGTGACGAATTTTATTCTACGCGAATTTAAACGGAGAATCTTAGATCACTTATTTCTCAGAAAATAGTTGTTTTTTTTCGTTGATTCAATATTCGATGAATTCAAAATTTATAATAAAAAATAAGAGTGAACACGATTTCACAATTGACGTAAATAATCTTATTTCTCTCCATATAAAAAACAAAAATTCGAAACCTTTTTCTCCATCGTCCCGTAACTCATAATTTTGAAACACAATTTTTCCGTTCATCTCAAATATTTCACGAATTAAGTACAACTGATTAATAATTCCGAAAATGTCATCTTCCAAAAGAAACAAAAAGCCTCACCGGAGCCCAACATTTTTCCAATACGACGATTTTTCTTTTCACGAGTCGCGCGTGGAACTCACGCTGCATAACTTAAAGAATAAATGGATAATTCAGAGAAACGAAAGTAGTATCGCTTGTTGCTTTTAGAGAACGTTTTTTTTTTTTTTGGTGCCAGAAGAGGGTTGTAGGTGCATTTTCTTTGCTGCCACCCCCCCCCCCCCCCCCCCTGCATCCTGACCCGCAATCGTTTACCCGGAGCTCACCTAGCTCTCGCTTCGGGGATCTCGGTGGAGCGGGATAAGATTTCGCTTTTACCGCTTCTGAAAGATTAACTTGAGCAGTCGGAACCGAGGGAGGATCGTTCGTATCGTCGGGAAAACTGCTTGGTACCGAGACGTAGAAACCGAGAAACGAGTCGGCGGACGACGGTTGCGGGGCCGAGGAGGGCCGACCGGGGGGCGGAGGGGGATTAACTGGGAAAACATCGCCCGGGTTCTATACCCCGGTGTACTCTTGCCGTCTTTGATCCCTCTTTCTATCCCTCGAGATTCTTAAGTGCCGCAGTTTCACCTTTCGACTTTTCCCGGGGCGATACCTCGCGATCCCAATGGAACCCCACAATATACATAGATATATTTATGTATATATGTAGATATGAGAAAGCACAAAAAATACTAACTAATGAATAACGTTATACTGATAATAGTAATATCATTTATACAAATATTTCAAGATATGTAATATAATTCAATTATGACTTTACGTTGTTCATTGGTTAATAAATAACGACTAATGAACAACCCCACACTAATGAAGTATTTATAAATTAAATTTAGTAAATATATATGCAACTGTTTTATAAATGAAATATTTTTATCAGTAATTATTATTTTTATTATTATTAGTAAAAAATAAGTATTGTATTATTCATTAGTTATTAGCAGTTATTCGTTTTTATTATTTGTGTACACATATACAAATAATAAAAACTAAAAACGCTATTATTGTATATATATGTTTGTACGAATTAACAGCGCACCGGTGCAGCATCGAAAGAACGTCCAGGAGAGTCGCGGAAAGGGAAAAAGTAAAGCCAGACGGGCCAGACGTAGATGCAACGAAAAGAAGAGAGGCCGTTGAAAAAAAAAAACAATAAAAATTTTTTTTTTTTAAACGTCAAAAGCGCCGCCACGTCGCGCACCTCGTGCCGCTCTTCAACCTTTTGTTGTTTTTTTTTTCTTCTCGTCTCTCTCGCTCCGACTTCGTTCTTTTTTTTTTATTTTAGTATTTTCTTTTTATAATTCTCTCCTCCTTCCTCTCTCTTCTCTATTTCACTGGACTGATATCTTCCTTTATTCTTTGGCGACAAGGCCCGACCGTGTTCCCTGTCTTTCTCTCTCTCTCTCTCTCTCTCTCTCTCTCTCTCTCTCTCTCTCTCTCTCTCTCTCTCTTGCTCTCTCTCTCCCGCACAATACTCTCAACTCTGTACACCGAGTGCCGCTATAACTACCCCACAGCGTTCGAGTAAACTCTCTTTAGCAACCCCTTGCGACCGGGAAAAAAAAGTCCCTTCGGTTTTGCTGCCCCGGCAACCGGGCCTAACTGCAGTGCAGGGATCATCAAGCAATCGTAAGAGAATATATATATTATACACACATAAGGGTGGTTCTTATTTGGTTCATTTGTGAATTTTTATTGCGACCAGGTGTCAATCGATTCAGAAAAAATAACTAATATTTTAAGCCTAATTTGACTTTTCTCGTTCAATTTCTACTACGCGCTGATTCGAGGTGAAGTTTTTCGTTTAAAATACAAGCTATTTTTTTATTTTTCGGTTATTATATTGGCAGGGCGGCTCATTAGTCCTGGAAAAATCTAATAACATAGGGAATTGATGCGTATGAATACTACTTTCATGAGAAAAATACATAAATGGGTCATCTCTTGCCACATTTACGCCGTTCCTCTGACGATTATCATCCAATTGATTTGAACAATTCGTAAATTACTAGAATACTGGACAGTTCCAGGGTTCCACATCGATAGTGGTCGTTTCAGAAGGTTATCAAGTGTATTTCACGTCAATTTTTGGGGCCATGAAGCCCCGGGACCTTCAGACATTCGCTTCAGACACGGAAAATGTCAATGACCCGAGGATTAATCTTCGCACAAACGATAATAACAATAATAATACGAATAAACCTTTCCAAAAATCCGTGGATCAATGACCGAATTGAATTCTGCGTGTCGCAAACCCATCTTATCCAAAACAAAATGAACTTTTTTTCCTTGCGTTCAGTTCCTGCAATTTTCTTTATCGAGATATTATCGCGAAATACGATATATAATATTATCTCTTTCGTACAAGTTCATCCTTATCTTCTTCAGACATGCGATCAGTCATGCTCGCCAAGTCTAAACGTCTCGGTATATACGTGCATACATATATAAATCATACACCGTTTTCTCGGCCTCACTCACACACGTTTCTCACTGGTTTTCCTCGACGACGATGACGGAGACGATGACGACGACGACGACGACGACGAGGAGGCTATACGCTCGGGTAAATACGTGTGAAGTGGATCAGAAGGGCGGCAAAGATGAAAGAGAAAAAGAGCTCGGCACGCTTTACCCGCCGCACGACTGCTGCTGCTGCTTGTGCTGCTGCTGCTGCTGCTGCTGCTGCTGCTGACCACCTCAGCTGTCGCAGACTGCACCAGTCGCGACCCTCCATTGTTCCCCCCCGAGCTCTCTTTTCAAATAGCTACCGTCTCTCTTTGCCGACATTCGTACGACAGTGAAAGCTTTCTCGGCCGACCCGGGGTGACTCGTTAGAAAAATGTTCTTCGGCGCCGTATCAAATCCCAATCGGATGCCCGTGCTCTTTTTAATAATTTTTTTTTATGAATAGCGCTGTCTGTAATTTATCAATTTTCGACGTTGAACCAACCACAACTACCGGCTGCGGCTTCTTCACACAGACAAAAAAAAAAAGCTCCATCCGAACTACTGGAATGAATGAATTAATGATGAAGCGGATTATTTTCTTTGTCAATGAAATTGATTTTAACAATTATTTCACCGATTAAACTGAGTTAATGGATAACGATGGAATATTTTTTTTACTCAAATTTGTTATAACATTTATTTTATCGATTCAAACTGATTAAAAAATGATGAATAAAATGTATTTTCTCACTGAAATTGAATTAGCAAATATTCCGACTATTCAACTGACTTCGTAAATTGAACAAAAAATAACTCTCCCGAAAAATTGACTTCACGAAATCTTTTCACCGATTCAAACGAGTCAAAACAAATATTTCATCGATTCAACCAAACCCTCCACGATTCAATAAAATCAAAACATTACCCAAACCTTCAATCTCACGATTCTATCCACCGTCAAACAAATCTCCACCCTCCCTGCTTCCGTCGCTCCATAAAATCGTCTATCTCGCGAGGTTGTAAACCTCAACGAAAAAAAAAAAAAAAAAAAAAAAAAAAAAAAAAAAAAAAAAAAAAAAAAAAAAAAAAAAAACGATAAAATGATAAAACGAAAAATTTCGAACGATAATACACAGCCCTGAGCATACGAAGCATAATTTATAGGACACACCTTCCGGTATAATAATATTCCGGAGTATAATAATGGCGCTCATGGGCCGACGGGGCCTCAAACGTTCTCCGGGGCCCTGTGGGCCCTCTCTAGGCTCACGGTCCATCGGGTCTGACGTATTTAATTAAGCTTCGGGGTTGCGAGCGAGAGATCGAGAGAGAAACCGAAAGGAGAGCCCACGAACGGGCAAAACGAACGAAAACTGGTTTGGGCCATGCACAATACGCGATACTAAAGGCCGCTGCTTGCGGATCTCTCGGCGTGCGTTCCTCCCTCTCCTTCATCTCTTCACCCTCCCTACTCACCGGTTCTCCGTGGGATTGTACACTACCGGCGTATAATGCGGGTTTATCAAGATCCCGCAATGGCAGCAGCGGAAACCATCAAAGAGTCCTTTGAAGTTCAGAGTTGGTGTCCTCGGCTCTCGGATATATACCTCGGTCCTTATTTATCCACGCTTCTCCGTCGTCGCACCAGCGTTCTGTGCGCTGCAATACAACCCGGCTGATATGCATACACGTATATGTCCCATTCGTGTGCACCTATAGAAAAGCGTTTAAGTACAAAAATCTCTTTATCTCTCGCGTGTCTCTCTCCCTCTCGCTCGCTGTCTCTCTCGCTCGCTCGTTCTCTCACTATCGCGGGTCCCGGGGACAATTTATACTTCTGACTCGTCTAGACACATGACGATGACGTTATAACGTCCCACACGTTCGTCCAATGCTCGCTTGGTAATTGGGCATTTTTCTTTTTTTTTAATGTTTGATTTTTTTTTGTTTTCTCTCGTTGGTTTTTGGAAATTAGAGCGATATTTATATCGTATGCTTTGTTATTTGACGGATGGCAATGGTGAAATAGTTGAGAGAGAGTGGAGGGTTGTGTGTGAAAAGTATGAGTGACTCCGAAATTATTGGGGTCATTGCAGCAAGAATATTTGCGTCGAATATGATTTGATTTCGTTGATTAAATCGATCGAAATTGTTGATCGTTAAATAATTTAATTTTATGTTTAATAATTTAATTTCCGTTTTATATTCTAAGTCGACGGATTATCTCCAATATCTACACCTACCATTATTTTGTTTTTGAGATCATTATCATCATTATTATTGTTGTAGTTTTTGGTATTATTATTATTATCATTATTATTATTTTTATTATTATTATTATTATTATTATTATTATCATTATTATTATTATTATTATTATTATTATTATTATTATTATTATTATTATTATTATTATTATTATTATCATTATTATTATTATTATTATTATTATTATTATTATTATCATTATTATTATTATTATTATTATTATTATTATTATTATTATTATTATTATTTTTATTATTATTATCAAATTATCTATACAATTATTTAACTTTTATCTTGCTCCAGTATTATAAATTATTCTATTCTCATTATTCTTGCATATCGATACAATTTTTATTTTTGTTTTGAACCGTCGAAAAACAATGAAAATTTCTATAAAAATAAAAACATGGCGTCATCATCGAACTTGAAACTTTGGCAAGTTTGATCTCCGCACGAGTGCCTCGTGCCTCATTACGAAATGTCTTTGCCCCCGAGGAAATGGCATACGACATTAGCGAACAACGTTATTAAGCCAAACCATCAACATATAATTTTGAGCGAAAAAGTACCGGCAACTTTCCGTCAGAATTTTTGCCCGTGCACGCGGTGTTTATTACACGGGCTATGCCATTAAATTGTTTTTTCCTCTCTCGTTCGGTCTCACCCGTTCTTCTCTCCCATTGGCCCACGTATCCCTCCCGTGCGACCCACAACACAACCCTACACATTACGATTTTGCTCGCACGCCAGTCGTCCCGGTTCCTTCATTTCCTCGTCCCACAAAAACTCCCCACGGAATTAATACCATCTCGCAGTTTCTCATTTTTATCCAATACACGGCCAATAACTGTGTGCTGGCCAGTGACCTCATATATCTCTATTCTATACATATTTGTGGTTTGTAGGCACAACCAAATAAGTCCATAAAACGAGTTTTCGAAAAATAACGATTTTACGTTGCGGTCTATCGCAGCGGACGGATGAATTTCAAAAATAATAATTATGATATTATATCTAATTTTTGGGACTATTCAAGGTAGTATTGAATAAAATTTGAATAGCCTGTAACTTATGGATAAAAATAAACACAGTCTGGTTTATTCGGTTCTGTCTACAAATAATGAGCTTATCTGGTTGTTGCCTACCGATGCGAGACAGTTAATAATCGATGTACATTGTCAGATAACGAAATTTTATTTCACCCATAGCGATGTTTCAAAAAAAAAAAAATATAACACGCGTCTCATTGTGTTTCCTTCAACAGGAACCGGTAGACCCATTCGGTTTTCCAGAAAAAATAAACTCATTCAAATAGGTTACTCTCGTTTATTTCATCCCGTATGGACGATTCACCTCAACTCCGTGCTCAAAAACTTTATTCGCAATCTAAATCACAACAATCTAATTTAATCCCATTTTTTCGAGGAAAAAACTTATTCGGTTTTGCCCTGAAACGCGCACATACGTACAAACGTATTCTCTCACGCATATTCACACCGAAAAAACCGGCGCTCCCCCCCCCCCCCCCCCCCCTCCCAACAATCCCCATTTTCTTTCCTTCCATTAATTCCTTCATTCCTTTTTTTTTGTTTTTTATCAACCACGCTCTCGCTCGTTCACACATTTTTCGATCATTGCTCGCATTTGCTCGGTAAAAGGCGTTTGCCGTCTCCGTTACTCCGTTACTCCGTTTCCGAGCTTTACCCCTCGTACCTCGCCCCTCGTCGACGTTCGAACGGTCGCGCTCTCGCGAGCTTCGCTCTTGGGCGCGCGCGCGTGTGTGTGGGATCGCGTGCGGCGGCAACATCAAAGGAAAATCGTCGGTCTCGCTCGAAGCCCCTCACGCGGACGCGCGCACGTTCGCCACCCAGTTGTTATCTTCGTTTCGCTCACGCACCCGGTATGCGTTCGCGCCTGACGCCCCGGTGCGGATAACGCCGTCGTCGTCGTCATCGTCGACGACGACGTCGTCGTGGACGCCGCCACCGCCTCTCCCGCGGTGCGTGTGTGTGTGTACCTAAACCCTCGGTGCCAACGTAAGGACGCGAAGGGGGATGACGGAAAACGCGTCGACGACAACGACAATGCTCCGGGATGCCTAGCACTGCTGCTACTGATGCTGATGCTGGTTACCTCGATCAGCTGTCTCGCCTTTTTTTTTTTTAACGACTCAATAGCCGCAGTGACAAGCCAACAACGTGATTCTGCTGCTGCTGCTGCTAATCTGTCCACCCTTTCGGCTTCGTTCAATCTTTACTCGATAAATTTTTGTTTTGTTTGGAATTAGTTTATGATTCAATTTTTTTATTTCTGAGTTTTTATTTTTTGCGACGTTGTCTTCCGGGTTTTTTCGTTGGTGTTTAGCTTGTGGTGCCTCCGATCGTATTTAGGCAGGGTGGACCTCACGAGTCGTCACACTTATCGGTATAATCTTTTTTTCTAGTGCTCAGTTCTGCTCGTAATCGAAGAATTGCTCTATGTATTGGTGTTTGACGCGTGAATTATGAAATAATAAAATATTCCCGGCGCATTTTTGTTTTTAGCTATGATATTTATTTGACAAACTTGAAATTTTCGAATAATTTAATTAACGTTGATTATTGTTCCCCAATTTTGTAATTAATTTTAATTCGTTTGAACGAAAGAGAAAAAGAAAAACTCAATTGTTTATTCGAGGCTATGCTATTTACAAAAATATTGCTATTTTATTCTTTATTTTACATTACTTTATTTAATATCATTTCATTCCATTGTTTATTTTCGAAAAACCGGGTGTCATAATAGAAGAAGCTCTTCTGTCTTTGCGTTCAACGTAGCGTCTCCGAGCCAGCTCGTTCGCCGCCCGGGACTAAGAGATTTCCGCGTGCGGGACGATTCACCTGTACCGCGGAACGACGACGACGACGACGACGACGACGACAACGCGCGTAATTAATCCACCTTCACTTCGCCTCTCCCGCGCGTCTTTGTTTTACAAATGCTTTTCATGACGCTGCAGTTAGCAGGATTCACGGGCCCGCAGGCACGAGACGAGCCGCTTGTCCTGGCGACATCCTCACCGCAACGACATGTCTGATGTCGACTCCCCCCCTTCCCTCCCCCCTCCCCCCTTCTATATATATATACAAAATATAGCATACAAATCTACGTGTCTTCCTTTGGTGAGCCTCGACTGCCTCGCAACGGCGGATTTTCCTTTTGAACGGGTCACTCGCCAGATCGGCTGTCTCGTGCAGAGATAGTGAGTTGTCGAAAAAAAAAAAATTAAAAAAAAAAAAAAGGATTTACGAATGTACGCTGTGCCGACTCTGTGAATTAAAAGTCGTGAACCGGATTAAATCTCATGTGAAATCATGGTACGACCGATAGCACGATAAGATTTGGAGTTACAACTTCCGTACATTCTAGTTTACGATTTTTTTTAAAATGAATTCGTCGTAATCTCGGTTGCAATTGAATTATATTCTTTAATTACTCGGTAATTAGAATTATTTTTTCGGTTGATACAATTTTTTTTTCGTTATGTATCGATGGTGGGAGCCGGATAGTTGCTAAAGGTTATGAGGTCTCATGACGTCAAGGTCTGCGTATTATTCGTTCATTCGTTATTATTATTAACATTTTTCGGACTTTCGTTAAATCAAAACAATTATAATTTTATATAATTATACTAATATCTAATGATATATCATTCGGTTTGACTTCAAATTGTCTTGTTGGTTGCTATTTTTCATTCTCAATTCACGTGGCAATATACATTAAAAAAAAAACAATTAAACCATTATTAAACATATTATAACGAACAGATAAATTAAATCATCGTCACTATATCCTTATTTCGATAAAAGAATCGATGAAATTGAAACAAAAATATATTAAAATACATCCATTTCAATTTCACTATCCTCAATGTCAACAATTTTTTGCCCTCGATAAATTCATCGAATTATTTATTTCATTTATTTTATTTATCATTATAATTTCCATTTTTATTAAAAAAAAAATTTCTTTCAGATTATTATTTTATTATTTACGTTACATATTTTTTATATTTGACTTGCAATTCTTCCGCAACGCATAATACATAAGAATAGCAGCTGTAACAACTTCCGCGTGCCTGCAAATACTATTATATATATATTCTATTTGTCCTACGACCGTCGCTGCGAACCGCACAGAGCCTGTACTTCGTAAACATATCCGAAACGTTCAAAAAAAAAAAAAAAAAGGGAAGAAAAAAAAATTCTCTCCGTCCTTTTACCTATTTCGTTTAAAGGTCCTCCCAAGAATTTGCCCTTATACCTGCGCCGCGGTCCTACATACTTTTCTTGTGCGTCTCGTGCGGCTACGCCGGCCGGTTGCCGGCCCCCCGAGAGCGCGTACGATTATCTCGTCCCGTGTGCGAGTCTCTCCTTTGCTCCTTCCTTCTTGCTCTCTTCTTCCTTCTTCGGAGCGAAAACGCGCGCGAGAACGGCTACCGCGGCGACTGCAACCGTCCTCGTGCGGCGAAGGTACAACCGGGACGCCGACCATCTTATGCTTCACCAACGGAAGAAATATCTTTCGTACAGTTGCAAATCCCATGCGTCACTTTTCCATCCTAATTCTCCCCATTCAACGATAACCGCAAATCCTCGACAAAATTATTTTAAACAAAATGGTGTCGTCAATATCGACGCCAGGAGCTGCAAAACTGTATATAAGTCTAAAATAATTTTTCAAATCACTCCGAAATACAAATATGAACCGGAAATAAAATGATTTTATATCAATAGAATTGTCTCTAAGATCGAAAGAATAATAATGATATTAATAATAATAATAATAATAATAATACATTGACAATAAATAAGGAATGAAGACAAAATAAAGAATTAACTATTATTATTATTATTATTATTATTATTATTAATATTATTATTACTATTATTATTATTACTATTATTATTATTATTATTATTATTATTATTATTATTATTATTATTATTATTATTATTATTATTATTATTATTATTATTATTATTATTATTATTATTATCATAATATATAATAATAATAATAATATTAATGTAATATATAATTAAATTATTATTAATGTAATATATAATTAAATTATTATTATTATTATTATTAATATAATTATTATTATTATTATTATTATTATTATTATTATTATTATTATTATTATTATTAATATTATTATTATTATTATTACTATTATTATTATTATTATTATAGTAATAATAATAATAGTTATTTTTTTATTTTGTTTTTATTCCTTATTTATTTTCCTTAATTTCATTTATGGCTAATTCTTATCATAATGATCCCATTTTTAATAATGAATATAATTATTATCGAAGATACAATAATTATATCAACAACAATTTGACATAAATAAAATTGTTTGTCAAATAAAATTGTCCAAACCTCACCGCCAATCGAAAAAAACCCCCTAAAATATGATTTCACCCAAATTAATATCGTCTAACGTTCCGAATTTCCCCCCTAGTCCCGTATTTCCGGGATCGAGCCTAGATGTGTCGCTCGAATTCGTCACGTTTCCCAAACATACGCCCCCCACACGCGGGCGAAACATTGGAAAAAAAAAAAAAAAAAAATGAAACAGTTGGTTAACTTACGAGGTAAGCTACTGTACCGGTGTGCGGAGCAAAAGGCGACCTCTGTGGATGGGACAGAACGAGTGGGAGAAATCGTGAAAGCGAGAGAGGGGATCCGAACGACAGCTGGCTCTCTCTTCTCTTTCTCCGTCTCCTTCTCTCTCTATCTTTCCTTTTCTCTCCGTCGCACCATCCGACAGTGCTTATGGTCACTGTGCCATGGATCCCGCAGTCTTACCGTGTGCGTCGCTCCGAACACAAGCAACAACCGAAGAGCATGAGAATTCTCTTCTCTTCTCTTCTCTCAAACCTTACTCGCGTCGCATCTTTCATTCGCCGATCCTAACAAACCGAAACGATTCGAAAATCCACACCCGATCCGTCCAGTCGCATTAAAAATCATCGAACTCCAATCGGTTACTCCAATATCTAAACCGGGCACACGAATATTCTTAATCACTCGTCCCGAATAATTACAACGAAATAAATCAAATCAATTGATCGACGAATCAACGAGATTGTTATTGTGTGATTTAATAATAAGTGAGGATGGAATTCTGTTTTCAACGTGTGTGAGAAGTGAAATTTCGATAGTGGAAGAATAAACGTGGAAGGTTTCGGTGCATCGGAGATTTCAACGCGCGTGGTGTGATCGTACGTTGAAACGGCGCTTGCGCTCCGATCGATAATAAAATTTGAAAAAATTTTTAAATGATAAACTAAATTGAATAATTAACTGAAGAAAAAAAAACGAACAAACGAAAAAAACGCCTTGGAGGCATATAAAAGAGAAAAGTTGAGGATAAACGCTGTTACATCACGGATCATTGATAATGAACGAATCAAAGGTATATAATAAATAATTTATTGCGTAAATAGTTGATTAATTAACGAGGGCTAATGGGCGTCTATAAATATTTATGCTTGGATATATCTATGGTGTATATGGGAAAAGGCAGATGGCTGTTTGACATTCGTTGTAACACATTCGAACGTGCGGAGTTTTAAGGGGCCACGGAAGAGCTCGATGACCGCAGCGGTTATGACCGTGCTAGGTCCTAGTTCGTTGGTTCGCGTGTGTGCGTTGGGAACCCATTATATACGCTGTCATTAACGGCAGCCGGTCAGCCGCACGCACTCGTGCGTTCTTCCCGCATTCGACCCATGGAAATTCTAAAGCACGCACCGACAGTTGCATTCCGTACTGGTCGGAGTAATTTATTGTTGTTTTCTATTTTATTTATTTATTTTTCTCATTTTTCTCGTACATTATTTTCTCTTATTTTTAATTCTACGGAAACTCATGAAAATTCCAACGCATGCAACTTTCCATTTGTGGTTAGTAGCAAAAACTTGATTTATTTTTTATTTATGTATAACAATTTTCTTGGGACCAACTATTTTTTCTTTAATTGATCGATTAAAATAGAAATATATATGATTTCCAACGAAACAAGAGATCTATGGATGTATTTATATGTATTAATTGCGACTGCCAATTGACTGAACAAACTGTTACATCGGTTGGCCGATGATAAATAATGTCACAAATGGTTCGAAATTTTTACAATACCCCATTAATTCATTTAATTCCTATTTCTCGGCGCATTATCATTTACAGTAAAGTATTCCTCACGCCCCTGAGATCCGAGAAATCGATCGATTGTCACAAATTCCCCGTGAAACATTACCCGAATCGTTCGAGGAGCAAAGATGATGGATTCGGGTTAAATGATAATACGCAGTGATCATCGGAGTTTTTTCAATGCTTCCTCGACGATGAACGACGAGAAGTAGGGTGAAGGGAGGAAGTGGAAAGGCGTTTGAAGAGGGGAAGGAAGGTTTTTCAGGGGTAAGGGACGATGCGGAGTTTTCCGAGAATCGAAGAAAGAATAAGTTTTTCGGAGTTTTTAGATGTGGGGATACACGAAATACACGCAAACACGCGCACTGACGCACACCAGGATGTTCTGGGTCACCCTTGGACCGTACCGTGTGGTTCCTTCACTCTTTACGAGTTGGATCTTTCGCTCTTGGCTTGCCCTGGCCGCCCTCCTTCCCTTCCCTTCCCCCCTTAAACCCCGGATTCCCCTCTTTCCGTCTCTCTTTTTTTTCCGTGGCCCCCTTCGTCGTCATCCCTCTCGAGCGGAGCCTTAGCCCGAGCCTTTGGAGCGGCTCCGAGGAGTCAGGGGCGCGCGTTCGCGGCCCCTCAGAAGTTTCTTTGAAAGATTCCCGGCGGCAAAGGCCGAAGCCTTCTCTCCGCTCGACGGGACGCCGAAGCCCGGAGCCGCACAACGGCCCCGGCAACTGAGAAACAAACTCCGGAGAACGTGGCGAGAACGGTTGCTTGCATAGCACGAACACACATATATATGTACGTGTATGTACGTGCATAACACGCACGTGCACACCGGTTTGTAAGACCTCGGACGTTAACGCACTTTTGTCGAAGCCTGCGAGGACGGTACGATCCGCGGTCGGACACACCGGGTGTACGCCTTAATGTCGGGGTTCACGGAACCTGTCGCGGTTTTGACGAGTTTTCCCGAAGTTTTTTGTGGGGCATGGGAATTTCGTGGGAATTGTTGATAAGGGTGATGTTGATTTTTGTGGGTTCACGTTGTTAAGGATTGTTGAATTGTTGTTCGTGGTGGTGGTGGTGGAGTTTGTTGCTGACTTGGACATTCGTTCGATGAAAATGTATTTGAAATGCTTTTTTTAGTGAACTGTCATGGATTATTCGAGTTGCTGTTGAATATTGGAATCAATTTTAGAAGAATGGATGATGAAAATTATTTATTATTATTGCAGGGATGTGAAAATTTCAACTGTTGAATGATAATTAATCATATTTGTTTGTTTGAAAATGGATTTTAGATACATTTTTATTGAATTAATGCCCATCCCTGGATTGGGTAATATTTATGATGTATCAAAGAGTTTTGTAAAACTAGTTTTGAGAATTTTTTTTACTTTGGGGGAATCATCGTGAAGAGTTGTTTTGACGACGAATCGTCCAGGATTTTGCGGATTAATAATGTATTTCTCCGTTTTATTATTATTATTATTATTATTTACCGGATAAAATTCATTGTTCGGCGATCATTAACTATTTATTATAATCGTTATAATCCATCGCAGTTTCACATAGGGAAATATTTTGATTGGAATTTATATTTTTTCATGTCAGAGTAAAAATTGTTCAGTACCTGAAAAAAAAAAAGTTCAAACATCTGCGAAAAAGCGAAAAAAATCAATACGGACTTTGAAGTTAAGTATATTTATATATATTTTTTGAAGAATTTGAAGAATCATTAGAAAATATATTCTTTCCGTAAAAGTGACAAATATCAACTTGGCCACACCTCCTCGAAAACCCATGAAAAATACAGATCGACATAAAGATTCGACGACCGACCGAGTTGGAAGAAGTTTTTGTAGGTACAAAATCTTGAAGCATTGCCGACAAAACGAAAAATTTCGAGAAAGAAACGTTTTCGGGGGTACTGAACTATTGGTTGCACGTTCGGTTTACGCTTAGGCTCATGGACCACCCGAAGGTCTATGAGGAATTATCCAGCTGTGCGAGTCTAGGAAACCGAGGTGAGGGGAGACACCTCTATATATGTATATAATACGAATTAGACTGTCTAAAAACAACTTTTTATCTCGCTTCGCTCAGACTCAAACGATAGTTTTTGACATAACAAAAATTATGGCGTAGAGCGAATTAAATAAAAAAGTTTTTTTGCCAATTGTTGGGGGAAGATCCCTTTTCCCTTCGAATAATACGGAAAAGCAAAGTTTTCGCATTATTTATCGTGTAATTCGATAAAAATGGTCGGAAATTAAATTGGCCAGATACCGTTTTGTAGGGAATTGAATTATCTACGAAAATGAATTCACCCGTAAGTCTAATAAATTAATATTTTCAAGACCTACAAGCATTTCAAAGTGATTTTTGTTGAAAATTCGTCTTCAACCGAGTTTTACAGATGAACTCTCCATTTTACAGGAAAATGAGGTAATACATTTTAGAGACAATGAAATTCTCTGCAAGAAGGGTCCGCTGAAAAAATAGTCTCAATCGAATAATTCACAATTCCCAGCTCCTTGAAGTTTATTTTATGATTAGATGGAAAATAATTAGATCGGCTGTTGAAAAACTCTTTTCATTATTTATTATCCAAGTTGAATAATTTGAAGTTGAGTGAGGTCGACTTCAGTTGACCCCAAAAAAAGACGATCCTCCAAGTTCCAGCGCTTTATCTTCATATTAAGGGGTGCCGTGGAATTTCTTTTTGCATCTTGATAAAATATTGACGTAGCCTTCTATTAAACTCACAGCTCTTACTGTGGTATCATTGACAATTTTCAATTCTTTAACAATGTTCAGACCCTTCTGAAAACTGTCGTCTGGAGCGCAAATTACCAGATCTTTTGGTAAAAAAAAACAATTTTAATTTCGAACCTCTTGAAAAATGGAAGTGACTGTAAATCAATGAAATAATCTACTTTATCATGTAGTCCTTGTCAATGTCCTTAAAATGAGTAAAGAAGATAATCGTCATAAAACCCTTAAAGAGCAAAATCTCAAAATAATTTAAATCGCATTTTATAAGAATTTAAAGATAAAAAAAAATTAACCGACATCCCTTAATATTAAAATGGAGAACTGTAACTTCAAGATCTTTTTTTTTCAAGGTCAACTTTGACTTTCTCAACTTGGAGACTAAAATTTCCACGTCAAATCGAATACCCATACATATAAAATAAATAAATCAGTTCTAAATATAAATAACTATACTTCAAAACCTACCTCCTCATAAACGATTAATAAAAATCGATAAAAATACGAATAATATTCCACCGAATATATCTAAATAACGACCAATCATTACAATTATTTTTTCACAAATATTCGACACGAAGCAAGATAAATACTTTCACGTCTTCCATACATTCATAAATAATCCCCGTACTCTTCATTAACATACAATTAAATATATTATCATTAAATTCATATACACCATAAATACTCACGAATCTATATACACGGTGGTGCATATAAACATGCATACCGTCTCTCTTGCCGGGCGAGTAAAAGAGATTTTGCCGACACCGCGGAGTTGCCCCCCTCTGCCCCGCCCTCCCCCTCCGCGAGAGTGAGACGGCTCTCCCCGGGAATTGCGGGGTGAAACCGGCGGAACGGAAAAGAAGTCGCGCGCCGCGAGTGGGCGAGAACGAGATAAAGCCGAAGTACGCGAGAGCCACGGAAAGGGACGCAACGATGCACCGAGCACGGGGCCGCGAGTGCGGGTGGCGGCTGGGGGGGGTGGAAGGCGGCCGGTCGAAGAGGGAACGAGAGACGAGGATAAAGTAGTGGGGAGAAGGCCTGAAAGGGTTAGTTGAATGGGAGCCGTGTGTATGCTTTTCTCGTTCGTGGAACTACGGATCGCCCAGTGCCGTGTTTAGGTCCCAAAGCGCCCTTCCTCTTACCGCACTGCAAGCACGACAACCTGTCCTCACCCTCCTCATCGCCCGAACCCGGCAAAACCTCCCTCGCCCGGTGCAACCCGTCGGCATCGCACGTACGTGCATGGAAAAGTGTTTCATCGCTCACAACCTCGAAAAGTTGCACGCTCGTACACTTTTACACGCGCAAACGCACACACACACACGCATGGACGGCTCCCACAACTCATGCGCTGCAGGGATTTACAGTGTAAACTAGTCTGCACACCTGTGCAAAGGAGACCGCTACTGGCCCTTCGAAACTCAACCCTATCATCGATTTTACCTCAACTTCGTTTCGTTCTTGTATTTACCCTTTACTTTCTCACATTATCTCACTCGCTCTTGCAAACAGGCTGGGCGTATTGTCTTTTTTTTTTGTGCGTTTTTTTGTCTTTGGATGGAAGTGCAGCAGCACGTGAGGTCGGTCGATAACTTTTAAATCGGGGCTTAAATAGTTATTTACTCATTTATGATAATTTTATTATTTTGAAATTCATTGAAAATATAATATTGAATTATTATTATTATTACAATATATTTTTTATATTGTAATATAAGAGAAATGATGATGATGATAATAATAGTAATGATAATAATTATCATTATTATTATTATCGAACTGTATCATTATTCATTATAAACCGAAAAAGAATAATTATCACGATAATCAACAATTACATTGTCGAAAAATGTAAAATAATTTGTATAATTATTATTTATTTTACGAGTAATACATTTTTTCGATTAATTCAATTTGATAGGCAATAAAGGCGATTGATGGGATCAACGGGACAATACAATTAGTTCGAAACAAGATATCCCGTCTCTCGGTGTTTGATATGAATTTTTATGGCCATGTGAATTATCATTTCGTACACGAAACACAATTAGACGAAAGACGGGGACGACGACGACGAGGAAGAAGCCGAAGAAGAAGACGAAGAACGCTGTGTATGCAATTAACGTAATTGCGTATCTGGGGCCCTCTGTTCTCGCTCTTAATCGCTCTCGTCTTCTCCCGACAGTTCCGTCCTTCTCGCCATTATGCGATCCACTGTTGCAGTCGCAACGGAGCTCACATCTTTCTTATTCGCAACTTATTATTATTATCATTATTATTATTATTATTATTATTATTATTATTATTATTATTATTATTATTATTATTATTATTATTATTATTATTATTATTATTATTATTATTATTATTATTATTATTATTATTATTATTATTATTATTATTATTATTATTATTATTATTATTATTATTATTATTATTATTATTATTATTATTATTATTATTATTATTATTATTATTATTATTATTATTATTTTCAATTTTTTATTTTTAACCCTTACACCCCTTACAACATTGTTAAATCGATTGATATCGATTAAAAGTGCGATTGAAATTGTTTACATGCATAAAAAATTTATAAAACAAAAAACTTTTTTGAAAAAAAAATTGTTTACAAGCGACAGAATCAAAATGAATAGTGTGTGGTGTAAAGGTTAATATAATCTTTTTCATTCATGCTTGTATGAAAAAGAATCGATGTAGTCCTAGGTTAGATAGTAAAAAAATAACGAATGAAAATAGTTTGAAAAAACAAAAATGGTTATTTTGAAAAACTTTTTTCTAAAAATTTACCTCCGCGTGGTCGCTTGCATCGGTCCGAACCATTGCAACACCCTCGAAACGTTGCTGCATCCTATTCCCAAACGGATATACTCTACCATTCTACGTTGGTGCACCCACCGTGTTATACCTGAAATCCGGCAGTGCGTTTGTACCCGCGCCTCGGTGTTTCTCAGAAATTTCGACGATTCCACGAAATCTTTTCCCTCATCTCCGGAGACCCTTCGGTCGACCGTCTAGTGTATGTGTATATACTTGAAGGTTCATAATTCTCAAACGCTCGGCTAAACGCCGAATCTCCTCGAGGAAGAGAGATGAAGAAAAAGAGCGAGAGAGAGAGGAAGCGAATAATTTACTCATTATATGCACGTCGCTTCCATAAGCTATAAAACACACGACGCTCATAATCGAAACTAATGATTGAGGTGTCATATTCCAATTAATCAATCTTGCACAAAATAATTGTCTACTAATTTCTAAAAAAACTAGAATATCCGTAATAAAAGTTCTGAAACATCAATTTTGCCTCGAAGGACTCAGATACGAAGAAAACGCTAATTCCAGCGTTTATCAGGTTTTAACGAGACAATAATTCAATCGGTTCCAATTGCATTTACATAATAATTTTCTCTTCCTTTCTACCATAGCAATAAAAAAATAATAACCCTATCATACAATTATCGTCCATTATCCATCATAAATCAATTATTCTCACGAGAAAATCCGTCAATAATTAAATTATCGATGAATCGTATATAAAGAAACGAATTCCATTAAACAAATTATCAACCATTACATCATCGATGATATTTATATCATCAGAATATCAATCATACTATCAGAATAATCATTCCCTATTTCCCCAAACTTAGCAAAAAAATAATTCTCATTGAAAAACATTATTTTAAAATCGTCTCTCCGTTACGATCGTCATTCGTCCCGTACTTTTGGTACACCCGGTACACAAAGTATAATCGCGGCTGTATCGGTGAACGTACACACGGGGTCTGGGTAGATTCTGGTTCCGTTGGTACGTTTTGCCGGTGGTGTTGCTGTTGGTTCTCGAACACAGTGCGCGTAAGAGGCCTCTCTACGTTCTCTCGCTCGCACGTTTCCCGGTCGTCGCTGACGGCCCGGAGCGCGACCGGGATAGAAAATGACCGAGGCGTTCCGAAAACCTGTAATTACGAACCCGGAGTACATCAAGCGGTGCCGACGCCGCCGCCGCCGCCGCCAGCCGTCGGAGAAGGCCTCCCCGTCTTCCGTCTCACTTTTTATTCGTTTTTCTTTTCTTCCTCTCGGGGTAACCCCACGCGTTTCTCCTCCGCGCCATCCCGCTTCTGCCCCCCCCCGCGCGCTCGGCCTCTGCCCAGTTTCACGTTGTCGCCGTCTTCGTTTTATTCTCACCAATGCGTATCTCGCTCGCACGTGCGGATCCTCGTCTTACCTGGCGTCCTCTCCGAGCCTCGGGGCTTTTGTACACGTTCGGTCTGGACTACCATCGCCGAGCGAGAGAGTGAGAGACGGAGTTGGAGTTGAAGTTTATCTTGGAATGAGTCTTGGACTTGGGGATAGGATTCGGAGTAAGTCTGAGGACTTGGAGTTGGTGTCGGAATTAGCATTGAAGGAAGGTTGAGACTTGGAGTTCGAATCGAAGTAAATATTGGAGTGAGTCACGGAGTTAGAGGTAGTCTTGGAGTTGTGGGTGGAGTTAGTCTCAGGGTAAGTGTTAGAGTGAGTCTCAGAGTAGGTCTTAGGCTTGGAGTTAGACTTAGAGTCGGTCTTGGACTTCCCGTTGGAATTGGTGACTACTCTTAGAGTTGGTATTGAAGTGAGTCTCGGAGTAAGTCCTAGAGTTAGAATAAGTATTAGACTTGGCATTAGAATTCGTCAGTCTTAGACTTGGAGTCGGAGTTAGTCAGTCGTAGACTTGGAGTTAGATTTAGTCGGTCTTAGACTCGGAGTTAGTCTTAAAACGAGCCTCGGGGCAAGTCTCAGACTTGGAATTAGAGTTCGCGTTGAGGTGAGGATCAGAATCAGGCTTAAAGTCGGAGTTGGAAAGACCGAAAGAGATATATTACGGAGGAGACGATGAGATACGTTTTTAACGGTCCCGCGGGACGAGTTTGCGTCGCGGCGACTTATTTTTCGACAAAAGTATGTATCTCATCGACATTCTCGGCGAGGCAGTCACGTGAACGATGAAAAAGATTCGTGGACGGTGGACCACCAGTCGTATACCGAAAAGCCCTCCCGTCTCACTCGCCACATCCTTTCTCTCACAGCCATTCACCTTCGACTGGCAACGAAGATAATCCTCTCGTGATGCGCGAACCGTTTTTTTTTTCGGATCAAAGAGAACCGCGCGCAATGTCGCCTTCTCTCGTATCCTGCGTCGTTTTCCAGCTGGTTTCGCTCTTTCTCCCCCCCCCCCCCCCTCGACGCGACGGGCTTTCAATGATTACGATACCGCCGGCTGGCGCGGACTCCTCGCGCGCGAGACTCCGACCCGGTAATTCCGGAATAAAAATTGTAGCAGCACATCGAGTGGGCGTCGTATGGGTTTTATATACCGGGATGTGTGATCTTCGCCGCTTGGGATTATTAATGAATTTATTAAACCATGTAAATTTCGGAATTATTGTTTTTATATCGGTTGGTTTTTACTTTTTCTTGGCCTTTTTTTGTTTTTGTTTATGATATTCCGCGTATAAGGATTTTAAAGCCGGGATGGTTGCTTGTCCGTTGTGCAAAGTGTTATCGTTTTCATAATTAACTTTGGCTCGCATACGTATGAAAAGAACGAAAGAGATAAATATGTCCACAGAACGAAAATTAGTGTTCTTTGTCGCTACGATTCGGAACGACGATATGCTCAAGAGCCAATCCCTATAGTTATGAAACGTGAAGGAAATAAAGCCCTTTAGGCGTATTTAACAACCTGCCCGAAGTTCTTCAAAAAAAAAAAAAAAAAAAAGGTACATATTTGAGACAAGATAGACTATTTTATTGGCCATAACGCCAACTTTATGATGGATACAAATCCCCACAAAACATTCATCGTAAAATTATTCGAAGTTAGAAAATCAACAGCCTCATAATTTTTACGCATCTACGAAGAACATAAAAAATGTTACCACCCGAAAAAATAAGAAAAATGGCTGAAATAAATGACACAAATGAAAAAAGGGTGCAATTTTGTATATGATAAATATACAATAAATGCAAAGACTGTAAATATTCGTCCGTTACATCTTTCCATCGGCCACGAAAGTCGTTCGATAGCAGCCCCATTAAAAAATACAGCCACGAAAACCCCATGAGTCCCTCCGAACAACTTTTACGACCCTTTGAACCAAAAAATCCCGATTCGGATAAATAACAAATGTTTTCTATCTCACTCAACCTTTACTTGTCTATCGCGACAAAATTATAAAAAATAGAAATCCACTTTTTAAAAACTTGCTGAGCGCTGCGGACTCAACGTCAACATTTTTTCGAAATAATAATAAGAATAATAATAATAACAATAATAATAACAATAATAATAACAATAATAATAATAATAATAAATTCAACAACGATGAAGCCAAGTCTTTCTACGTAACTCAAAGGCTTAAGGTAATACATATTTCTCTCGTTCTCTTTTGCTCTACGGCAAATGCCGATGTCGTTATTTCACTCGCACTCACGGCGCGACCCAGTCGATGTAGCACATCACCTTAAAGCCCGATCGGCAATCCGCCGATAGAACTTTCCGCACAACCTCGTCATTAACCGGATATCCCTGCAATTATGACTTTCCGTATATTATCCCGAAGCGTTTCAGCGTGACAGAAAAAAAAAATCAAAAGACCGCGTTCGAGACTCCATATCGATTGGCTATGGAAATTCAAGGGGGAATAAATTAAAAATCAGAGATCTCGAAGCTGTTTGCTTTAAGGAGCGTAATTCTGAAATATTGTAACTCGGGACACTCACGTGAATAGAACGAGGGAGAGAGAGAGAGAGAGAGGGAGAGAAAAAAAGAAAAAAAGAGAGAGAGGAAGAGCGAGAGAGCAAAGCGCGCAGCCGCTGCTGCAACGACTGCAGTGAAAAAAACATGGTTGGATGAAATCCTCGGACTCGTTTCTTTTGAGATTCCGCGCGGTATCACCGCTCTCATATATATATATAGAGAGAGATCCACATATATATCTATGAAAGGCGTCGCAAAGAACCTTTCCTTCACAATCTTCGTTTTTCTATCATCGTGCGTTCACGTAGGCGGTGTGCCTTGTTTTCCGAAAGAATGCTAATCGAAGGGGGTGATAAGCAAGGTCCGAGAGAAACGGCGAAAGACGTTCGGGGCATTATACACGGACACGGTCGGTCCGTCGGTCCGGTCGGTCGGTCGGTCTGTCGGTGCCGGGAGGGTATTAGAGAGAGGTACGGCGTTGGATGCCGCATCGAGTTGCCTCCAAGCTCTTTTCTCATCTCTTCTCTTCTCATCTCATCTCATCTCTTTCTCGCGTCTTTCTCGCACTCGTTCGAAATCGCTTCGAAACGCTTTGTAACGGCCGCGAAGCCGTGAGCCAAAGCGCGCAAGAGAGAAGAGAAGCAACGAGAGCGAGGCAGATGTAAGACGGTTGGGTCTTCTCTAACTGCTGCTGCTGCTGTTGATGCTGATGCTGATGCTGCTCGTGCTGTTGCCGTTGCTGCTGCTGCTGTTGGTGTTGCTTCGTCGGTTGGCCATTCGCTCGTGATTCTCTCCTGCGAGAGGAGAGAAAACACGAGGGAAAGAACGGCGCGAGTGACGGAGAAGGATTGAGATTGCGAGAAGGAAGGAGGAAAAGGTGGAGAGGCCGCTGGCCTGAAAAACTAGTAGCCCTCATGTAAGAATGCCGCCTGGCAGCTTAAGCCGCGCAACAGCAACGGCCAGCAGCACCGAGCAGCGGCAGCAGCCGCAGCAGCACCGAGAGAGCCCTTCTTCGTTTCTCTTTTATTCAGTCTCATCTTTTTTTTTTCTCTTCTTTTCTTTTGGGCTCTCTTTCGCTTGCTCGTCGGTGATACCGAGGAAATCAAACGGTCATAGACCATTTGATTGTTTTTTTTTTCGGGACTTTGCGATGCAACAATCTTTCGCGGTGTTTGATCCGGTGGATCACTGAAAAAAAAGGATCTTTGATTTTTGCAATTGCGGATATGTTTTCGCGAGAAAAAGAAGGAAACGTTGTGGTTGCTATGACGATTTGTATTGTCACTTGCTTTGACGTTACATGCATTTTTCAATGTTATGTTTGAACAACGTAGTTGATTATTTTTGAAGGAATTATTACATTTATTTGTTTATTTATTTATTTTTTAAATGTGGAAGTTAATGGATTGAAATTTTAAGGCTCTGGGGATTCGATTTAAGAGTAGCGAAGCTGACGAACATTTTTTCTTGAGTTTTGAAAGGATTTTTACGAATCGAGATATTTTAATTTGTAGAATTGAAAAAGAAAAAAATCCGTAAATGGGATTTCTACAATTCGCCAGATCTTAAACATTGAGAATTATAAAGGTGCAAATTAAAAAAATGTTTATCATTTTTGGGAGCTCACTTAGACGAATAAATCATTGATCTTATTCCTCTCCTTGTCTCTTTCCAAATATGAAAATAAATAAAGCCTGAATCATAAACGGAAGCAAAAAATACAAATTTTCAAAATCTTTCAAAATTATTATTAAACGAATTATAAAAATTATGTATTTTCTCTAAACATAAAAATGTCACAAAAAAAAATCCTCGTCGTCTACGACGAAATCGTTCGGACTTTTCGACGAATAATAAATTTTAAAAAAAGTTCACCGTCGACACCGCAAAACCACGGGAATATGGTCGAACAAGGATTCAGCACAATGGGAACGCGAGGGATCTCCTCTATTATTATATTTTTCTCGCAAAACCTCTGGTCTTCCGGTTCAGAGAAATATATCCCCGGCGAGATTCGGTCTCACACGTCGTTGAAACTCCGATATTCGACTTCGAGGGCCGAGTTTACGGTCCGACAATCGCGAATGCCCGATAAATAGCCAACGAGGACATGCAAAAAAAAAAAAAATAAACTCGAAACGTCGCACGGAAATATTCGCAACGCACCGACGAACATATTTTTCTCGCTTCGATAGTTTGGAATCTCGGCTCGAAGACGTTCGCCACGAGATTCGCGAATCTTATTGAAAAAAGTAAACCTATAAAAAAGAAAAAAATTCGTTTCTTTTTTAAATCCCGAGATAGGTTACGTATATCAGGATTTGTATCGAATGGATTCCGAGCCGGCGAATTCTTCAACGGTAGCCATTGAGATTTATCATAAACGACGTTTTTCTCAACGCTGCGCTCGACCGCTCGCAAGAATTTACATATTGCAAAGCCACCCTCTGACCCCCCCGGCGGCGGTCGAGGGCGTGAAGATGGTTCGCCAACCACTACAGCTACGCCACTGTACGTATATATACTAGGGTGGCTTGAAAAAAGATTTTTTTTTCCGATTTCAATCAAAATACATTCACTGCAAAGTATCTTGCATCCGGAAGATTCACCCTAAAGATGAACCCGATCGGACAATTTTTAGGGGTCGCGCGAGATTTTTCAAGTTTTTCCATTTGATTAACATGGGAAGAACGTAAAGTTTCCATTCGAAAAATCGTAGCTCCGCGAATTTTATAGCTACGTTGATCCCGTAAGATCCATTTGAAAGCTCTTTAAAAACCGCTTAAAATGGCATGCGGACCTTTGGGATCCGATTGCAATTTCCGTCGATAATTCCTTACGAAAAAAACAAAATTACACGGGATATTAGCGAGTCGGAGGCGTGACATTCGGAGCATTGCATTTTCGGAATTTTGAACCGTCCCGACATTGATCAGTCGGAATTTCAATTCCCACCCCCTCGAGACGTGTCTTTGAGCGTGGCAATGTATATTATAAATAATGGAAAACGAAAACATATCCTTTGTTGTTAACAAAATGTAAGGAATACAGTCACGTGATTTCTTTTTTGCCAATCGAATACGCGCAGAGTTCACTCGTGCGTTGCGATTCATCGGTGCAGGACGCGTCTGTGACGTGACCATGGAGGATTTTTTTTTTGTTTTCGCCTAAGTTGACTCGTCCCACGATGGATATCTCTGCCACTCACTTCTTTCAAAGTATATTTTTCATTACACAGCGGACCTATTATTTTTTAAGGTGGATTCCGAACCACCAGGAGAGAACAGAAAAACACATAGAAAATTTCCGTTGGTAGATCATGAAGGATAGGCACAAGAAGACCAAACTTCTATGGACGTACTTGACTGATAATGAGCAGATTTGTTGTCGGTAGCATACGGAAAACGAAAGAATGGCGAACAGGAGACGGGATATCAGCTTTTTCGGGATCTTGTTCTCTAGTCATTCGTTTTGCAAAAATTGTCACTGGAATCAAACCTTGCTTCATGTCAGATAGTCCGACGTTATCAACGACATTGCGTCATGGTGCTTACAATCATACCGAAGAAAAACAAAATGGGCGAATTGGCGGAAACGTCAGCCATTGGAGCTTAAGAGAATAACCCAAACATTGACTAAGTTTAGTTATCGACAACTTTGTAATTCGATGAAGTTGCATTCGTTAACAACTCCTCATTCATTTTCCACACGAGCCTTTTATTTGGAAAGTACGCGTACTACTGTAATTGCGACGGATAAGTGCTCGGATGCAATAACGTTAGTTCGGTCTTCTTATGTATATCCTCCATGGATGGTTCGGTGTGCAAACGGCGTTTTTCCACCTAGGTCAGTAATTTCGAAACGCAACCCGGAACAATTGTACGATCTCTACGCGCAGAATAAGATACACGTGACGAGTTCTTTGGATTTTTTCTCACAATGGAGGATATTCTATTTTTTCTTTCCATTATTTTTATTATTTCCATGCTCGAAGACACGTCTCGAGGTGCTCATCCCAAATCCCCGCGCCACCCCTTAACCTTTTACCTCGGAATACATTATTTTCCATTTTTTTTTTCTCCTTTCTTGTTTTTCTTAATTTAACGACAGAATTTAATTATACCGTACGGCGCCGTGAGCGTGTGACGCGCGCGGCACGACATCTCTCAAAGGCTTACGGACATCATTAAGCAAGTACAAAAATCACAGGTGAAAGGGCGGAAAGAGCCCGGAACCGACGTCGCCCGACGGACTCGTTTGGCATTCGAATTAAAAATAAAATTTCAAAAGAATAAAAAAACTATGTGAAACACGCATAAAAAAAGCCGGTGAAGAGAAAACGTGGGGAAGCGCGGAACTAATGGCACGCTCGCGGCGGTGCGACAGAGAAACAGTTGCGGGGTGGACGGGGGGGGGGATGTGTTTTTCAACACATCTTCCGTAATATTATTTATTTTCTCGTATATTAATTCGTCGGGCTTGGCGGCGTGCGACTTTTGATCCTGCGATTCAACGACGCGCGACATTTGCTCGACGGTTTTGTTTTTGTTTTTTTTGTATTTTAATTCTTGATTACGAATATTTTATTTTTTTTTGTGATGGTTAATTGGAATAATGACAATCGCACGATCAAAGAGCCGAATGATGGAAGGAATAATAATTGAGAAAGAAAAAACGTGGATGAAAGATTGTTTTCACCGTCGCGTCCTCTACATTCGTGGTCGCGCAATGCGCGATGGAGAAATCTCCCTCACCAACCAATCACTGATCGATAAACATCTTGTGAAAAACGTTGCCATGACGTTCGTTCGGTTCACGCCAGGAGGCAGCATTTTACCGTTCGAATATTCATGACGCGTCGTATCTTTGTCAATTGAAATTTATTGCACCCGAATTTCCCGCCTTTTTTTTTTATATATATGATAACCAAACTTTTTTCCTCCTCGTACATGTTGCATTTTTTTTTCTTGTTTTTTTTTTCGGTTTTTGGAATAAGGAATTTGTTTTGGTATTGTTCGATCGGCCGGATTGGCAGTTTTATTCGATGGATTTTTCAAACGAGTGAGCAACACGAAATTCCGTTTAAATTTTGTAAAATAGTAATTTTTAGGTTAACAGCAAATAATATGAATTATCGAGATAACGTTTGGACGTTTTAAAAATTAATTTTCGTAATTTGCTGATATTTCATCTTGATATTAATTTCAGAGATTTCGAATTGCGCAAATCCTTTTTTTTTTAGGTTAACTTTATATTGAATTGTCAAATGCTCAAGAAATTAATTTCTGTATTCATCGATACTTAATTGGTATCCAAAGTAGTAGTGGTATCTAAAGGATTCGAAAGAAATAATCCGTAAACACAATGAATCTTGGGATGCCCAATGTGAAAGTGAGTCATAAGACCCCTGAAAAATGAAAATCAATAGCTGCGTAAGGTTGCGGCGTATACAAGTGTTTTGTATCGTTGTAAACCGTTAGCCGATCGATGCTAGAGGATCCCCAAAGTCCACCCCTAGCACCCTTCTCCGGCATCGGCGTCTGCCTCGGTCCTGGCCAGGATGCTATCTTGGCTCAGTTTCCATTCGGCCGTTCTCCGGATGGTCTCGCTGCGTCAAAACACACATTTTCTCTGACAAAAGGCCCTTGTACTAACTATCTCGATATTAATTTCAATAAAAATATTATCCGCCGTCAGATTCGTGCTAGTTTTGAAAGGTTCAATTTCTAGCCCGTTGGGCTTTCCTCATCATGGTATGTAGACCACACGTATTTTCATTCAGGTAGATGTTCGCTGATGCGAGATGATTGATACGGACAGCTTTTCATTTCATATTTTTGCCTTTTGTGATCCAAGGGATTATATTTCCCAGGTAGTACAGCTTCTCTATGAATCCAATTTTCTTTCTTCTCATATCCGTGAGCACAATTTACTTCACATTTATATACTTTACAATGTTTTTTGTGATAAGGACAATTTGATATTTAATAATTTGAGTAATTACAGAATTATTTTGTATTTTTTTTCACGTTTTAACGTTTGTAAGCTAATTTATTAATTGATTTTGGCAATCTCTTTGTTTCAATTCTGTTTCCTTACAATTGTTCATTTTTAAAAACACAAGTTTTCTAATTGAAACCATTCGGATGATAAATAATATATTTGTAGTCCGTCTAGATGTGAAATTATAATTTTTCCTCAATACATCTGCCGTGCCTTTTTCGAACAAAGGCTCCGGGTCTTCCAGAGCACAATAGAATATTTTTTTCCTGCCCCGAGGATAATTGGGCGACCCCTCATAACTCTATTAATATTTGTTCAGCCCTGTCTGCACGGCTCGGCCATATTTCTGTATACGGTTCATAATACCAAAATTATGTGGCCCTCCCCGGCCTTTTTTGGGGTTTTCAATGGATGGTCATAATTTTTTTGACGATCAATACCGCACAAAGCCCGATAGCTGCGCAGACCAAATACAGAATCATCGAAGAGGCGTTCGTGAATGCGCGCATCACCCCTGCCCAAGTTGTTCAGGAGGTTTTACGCTTGGATCGAACCTAGCCGGGGGATGCGTCTGGAAGAAAAGACCTCCCTTGCTGCGCCTGTGTGATCGAAACATGACTCACGAGGCACGAGGTTCGTTGAACCGTCGAGCAGGACTAGGAGAGGCTTTTGTCCAAGCTCGCTTCGCTGCCAATCGCAGCGATGCTCGCCTTGTTCTCCTCCACCGCGATCGATAGCATTCCCAACAGCCCCCCTCGAGCGTTACCTTCTCGAATAACCGACCCGACTCTTGACTTCTTGGCTTCGAGTCATTATTGTATTCACTCAAAGACAATTATTCCACAGCAAAATTCCTCTCATCTCGCGAATTGTATAATATCACTCGACGCAATGACAATAGCACGAAGAATCAAACGAAAAAAAAAAAAAAAAAGAACAATACGTCCGAAACAAACAATATTTTCGAACAATTAGCGAAGAAATGTAGCGCAGCGATAAAAGTTAAATGATAATGGAACTAACGAATGATAATAATATTAAAAAATAAATCTATTTATTTGGTTACAGGCTTGGATTAGCCATGTCAACTAGGAGGCGTAGGGGATTGAAATTCAGCGTAGACTGGAAAGTAGTAAGCGAGAGCCACGACAGATAGGATGAGTGGATCTCGTCGTAGCGAAGCCCGCAGCTTTAATGAGAACTCTCCGAGGCCCCCGGTGCCTGGTAAGAACAATAATCATCATTAATTCTTTGGTCCATTGCTCGATTTTCGTCGCAATGGTTAAAAAAACAAAAAACAAAAAAAACAAAAAATATGTATATAAATTTTTCAATCCCTCGCTTTTTAATAGCCGGATCGAATGAATAAACGCTCTGCCTTGGTTGCTTTCTCAGGAGAGGAGACGGAAGGATACGTCAGCAGGTATCGTCCCCAGAGTCCGATTTTGACGCCGAGGCGTTCGTCCCTCGCGTCAAGATCGGGTCAGGACTCTTGCGATGCTTCGGCTCCCCTCGGGTTTGAGCCAGAGGGTTGTTGCGGCACCACAACCATGGAAATTTACACCCCACCGGCGTGTCTCAGATGGGCGAAAAACGTTTACTGCCTGCTCAAAGATCACGAGGGTTCGCAATTGTTCAAAAAATATCTGGATCAGGAAGGCGAGTCCGTCGCCAGGCCTTTGTACTTCTGGTACGCCTGCGAAGGACTCAAAAATTCCGAAGATCCGGCTACCATACAACATCTCATTAAGGTCATACACAGAAGGTACGATCGAACAAAAATTCTTTGGCTCAATTTTATAATTTTAGTCGATTTTTTTTTGTTTTAAAAATATTCCGTTTGTAAATAATTCAGCTGTTCCGAACATTTGTCGTATCGTTGGTCAATAAAAGTTTCAAACGACTTGTAAATTCTGCATTGTAAAATTTACAACGAAATTTGATGATACGAAATATTATTTTTTAATAATTATACTGAATACGAAAGAGGATATAAAGAGATTTTTTTAGTTTTTTTTTTTTTTTTTACGTTGCTCTTAGGTTTCTTGTCGGGTAGCAATAGGATATTCAAATTTGAAATCCATTTCTTCGGGATATTATATTTCTTGATAATATTAAAGCGATCTCGGATCATAACCACATCCTCCCAGAGCATTGTTCTTCGCCATCGTTGATCTTCCAGACAAAAAACGAGAACGATTGACTGCGTAATCTCGAAACGAAGTCAACCGTTCTCGTTTTTCATCCGGGAACTCGATCGTAACCGAGAACAATGCTTTACAGTTTTCGTTATCGACCGAGCAAATAATCTCAAACACAAAACAGATTTTTAATAAATTTTTTTTTTTTGTAAACTTTCCACGTAGGTTCTTCGTCAGGTCGCAGCTAGCAATAGACAAGGATGTGCGACAAGAAGCTCATCGTCGCGTCCTCGAGGGTCGAGCGGACAACAGCGTGTTCGATGCCGTCCAGTCGGAAGTCGAACAGCTTATGGCCAAAACGACCTATCCGAATTTTCTTCAATCGGAAATGTATCTTCAATACGTACAATCCTGCCAGAATCCCGATTACGGTGGTTGCCCGAGCTCGGATTCGAGTCGCGAAGTGTCGGTATCGTGCGGTCCGACCCCGTTGCCGACCCTTCACGAGGACAGCGAATTCGTTATATCGGTGCACAGTTCGCATTCGGCCAACGAAACGCCCGTTGAATTGAGAAGCGAATTAAGACTGACCAAAGACGTCCTCAGGGCCACCCAGAACTCCAGAGCCCTGGACATTCGGCCCGAACCGGAAGCTTATGCCGGGTAAGATTTTATAACGATTACGAAAAACAAAAATTATTACACGAAGAGATTGCTGTGGCCGGTTTAATCTTACTTTTATTAGAAACTTTGGCGACGATCGACCTAATTGATGCCAATAATTATTTATTATTATTATTATTATTATTATTACTGTTATTATTATTATTATTATAATTATCATTATTGCTATTACTATCATTATTATTATTATTACACGAAAATAATAATAATAATTATTATTATTATTACACGAAAATAATAATAATAATAATTATTATTATTATTATTTATTTGGTCCATTATTATTATAGTATATTATTATTTATTATTATTATTATTTCATTATTATTAGTATTACACGGAAATAATAAAAATAATTATTATAATAATTATAATGATAATAATAATAGTAATTATAATAAGTATAATGATAATAATAATAATTATTATTATTACTGTCATAATAATTATTAATAATAATAATAATTATTATTATTATTATTATTATTATTATTATTATTATTATTATTATTATTATTATCATTATTATTATTATTATTATTATTATTATTATTATTATTATTAATAATAATAATAATAATAATAATAATTATTATTATTATAGTAATTATAATGATAATAATAATAATTATTATAGTAATTATAATGATAATAATAATAATAATTATAGTAATAATAATAATAATAATAATAATAATAATAATAATTATAGTAATTATAATGATAATAATAATAATAATTATAGTAATTATAATGATAATAATAATAATTATTAATATTATAATAATTATAATGATAATAATAATTATTATTGATATTATAATAATTATAATGATAATAATAATTATTATTATTACTATTATTTATTGAGGTTATTATTATTATATATTATTATTATTATTGATTGACAATAATTATAATTTCCTCCAAGGAATAAAATGTAAAAAGTTACTATCGAATGATATCGGTAATGTAGGACTCTCTCCCGATCTTCGCCCATAGGGGTGAATATAGAGGTCCGAAAAAATGTAGCTATCAACGTCAATTAGATCGATCGTCGCCAAAGCTTCTAATAAAAGTAACAAAAGTTATCATATAGATATTTATTTTTTCAATCCTAAACTCGCTTAAATACCAAGAATGCACAAAATCGCTTGAGCACCCGTCGAATCATTCAATCTTCACACGTTTACCATAATTTTTCTTTACCAAAAAACCTCGCTTTTTGTCATTAATTAATTTACATCTGTTTTTTTTCTTTCGTTTCTTCCTTTTTTCTTTACTACGTTTTGTTTACCCGATTTTTTGTGTGGCGTTTGCATTTAGATATTACTTGCAACCTGGAACTAGTCCGTACCATATGTCGTCCAAACTGCACGCACAATATTCCTCGTACAATCCAGTATCCAGACAGGATTCGGAAGTTCAGAGTTTGAGCAGCGATGCGCGCACCGGATCCAATTTGTCTCTCACCGATTCCTCAGTGTAAGTAAAATTTAGAAAATTTTTTTTTTTATTCAACATTCAGCAAACGCGTAAGAATCGATGCAACGATCGGTTACACTTTCCGGTGGTGTTCAACTCGAAAGTAAGTATCCGTAGCGATGGCAAAGACCGAGACTATCGAAGTAATTTTCGACTCACCTACTTCTTCGTTTTATTTATCGCTGTGACGTTGAAACTGCGAAAAAAAAAATGTTGGTCGTAGAAATATGATTGAATAATTGTTAAAATCACATCATTTCATTTATTTTATTGACAGACGTATTTATTCATTAATTTACTGTTTATTAATTATTTGACTATGATCTTTATAAGTTGTTATATGATTGCTTAAATGTTTTAATGAAATTATTATATTATCTGGATCGATTAATTAATTACATTAAATTTCTAACGTTCTAATTGAAATACAATTAGAAAACATACCAATTTAAATAATTAAATTCATTGAAACGATTTATAAATTAATAGGCCAATAAATGTTCACTCGGTAACTAAAATACGATTGAGAAAAATATCTCAAATACCAATTTAAATCATTAAATCCATCGAAACGGTTCGTCAACGAATCGGTGAATAAATTTTCACTCGGTAATTAAAATCCAATAAAAAAATTATCTCAAATACCTATGAAGATCGTATATTTTCGAATTTCCAATAACCCTTTTTCGTTCGTTCTCGTCCACCAGGGATGGAATGTCGATCGGCAAGCCGAGAGCCAGCAAGAAACCGAGCGTTAGAAGATGTCGAGCCATACCGGATTCCATGATAATTCATCCGGATCCAATGCCCGAACAATCCGTCATACCGCGAACCCAACGGTTATCACGAGACGCTCCGCATCCCCAACCACCCGTGGATTTTGCTAAATTGCTCATGGCCAAACTCGAAAGCGTTCAACGCGAACGCGAGGAGGACGAAAAAGCTAAGAGAAAATTGCAGGAAGACGACAGCGCGGCGTTGCGCGATGCTTTTTCCGCGAAAGGTTTTCTCTTCGAGGACGATAACGGTCAAGCGATTTTGGACGAACACGTTTCGCGTGTTTGGTCCGATCCCACACCCTCAAGATCACCCGAATTCGCATCACCACGCCCGCATTCGCCGGATCGTCGACAACAACCGAATCCGCACAATTACATGAGACAGCTCAAACAACGAAAGGACAATCACGTTGTATCGACGTTTTCCGTTGACAGTGGCAACATACAAGATTTCACGGAGGGCAGCGAACTCGTGGGTGCCGGTTCTATGAGTTCGCTCGGTTCTCACATACCCAAATCAAAATCCGTACCGTCCGATCACGCCGATTCTCTTTACAAACAAGATCTTTATCTCCAAGGTAAGATTTTTTATTTGTTTTTGTTGTGCGATGTTTGTTTTTTTTTTATTGGAAAACTGGCTGTTTTGTGGGATTTTTTTTTGGATCCGGGGATGATATAGAGAGAAACATGATTTTTTTTTTTGGTAATATTGTGATTATTTTTAGCTTATAAAAATGTATTATTTTCTTCTTTATCTTCGTAAGGACGGAATTTAAAAGAAAACCGTTTTTAGTGGTTGTCTGTGTCGTGAAAATAATGCGGATTCGAAATTTTACCTTACTAACTCAAATAGTTTGAGCTTTGGGTGTTGATGAGTCACTCAGTCAGTCAGGATACTTTCTATTGTATATATTACTGTGGACCTTAATAGGGGTGTTGACGAATTTCGACAAGTGCACCCCTCAGATAGGTTCGAAATAAATAAATAAAAATATGTTCAAAACCCCAGCACTGTAGTCCAATGCGAAGACGTGCCTGCAAGCACGTTTGTTTCCTATTTAAATAACATGGGATTTTCAGATTAATTCAGTCATTATTTTTTGGAAGTGTTCCCAAGCATTGAAAAGAAATATTATTCATATAAATCTATTCTTAATTGGTATGTCTACGTGTAAAATTTTGTACAAGGCGTTATCACAACCTTTACCCTTCCCACCCCTCCTCTATTATACACGACGGGAAATTGATACAGGCGAGGTCTTGTAAAAAAATTTTACACGTAGATATATCAATTAAGAATAGATTTATATGAATGATATTTTTTTTTCAATGCTTAGGAGCACTGCCAAAAAATAATGACTGAATTAGTCTGAAAATCCGATGTTATTCAAATGGGAAACAAAACGAGCTTACAGGCACGTCTTCGCATTGAACTACAGTGCTGGGGTTTAGCACATATTTTTTTGAATTTATTTCGAACCTATCTGGGGGGTGCACGAGTCGAAATTCGTCAACACCCCTATTAAGGTCCACCCTAGTATACATAGAACGTAAAAGGGTCTATTGATAAAAATAAATAGATAACTAAGATGTAAAAAAATTACGTGTGGCAATGAAATTTCAACGGCGATAAATAAAATTTCAGGTCACGATCAAAGATTACGAAGATCGGATGCGTTGCGAAGATCGGCGACGAAGAAATCAATGACCGAATTGACGGACAGCGGCGTTAGCGTGGTCAGTTACGCTCCCTCCACAGCGTGTAGCAAAGACAGTCGTTTGATGATGAGACACTCGCAGTGCGAGAAAAAAGTCGATTTGAAGCACAGCAGCAACAGCAGCGGTAGCAGACACGCGAAGAACACGCGAAGCGGTTCTCTCGAGAGGACGGGTCGGGAAAAGTCTGGAATTCACATTCATCCGTTCGTCGCTGATCCCGGAATGCCTCCTTTGCCAGGACCCGAGCCTGTAAGTGCCTTTGTCGCGTTAAATTATTTTTATACGGATATGATGGAATTTAAATATCAATATTCTAATCTAAATAAAACGAAAAAAAAGAATAAAATGAATAATTTTTTTAATTTTATTTTTTCAAATATTTTCTTATTTATTCACTCAATTTGTGAATTTATTATTTCGCTAATTCATTTTTTTAATTTATTTTATTGATTCGATGAAATAAATTTAAATAATTGATCAATTAATTATTGATATTGGCATATATAGTTATGTTGGTATATATGCATATGTATATTAGGGTGTTTAAAAAAAAAGCTTTTCTCTTCTAACGTTGAACCATAAAAGTCATTTAACATACAGTGAAATGAAAATCCTGGTACAAGATTAAGATTTTATTATTGATATTTAAAACCTCTCCAAACCAACCATCGCCTTTGAAGATTTTCCATTTAAAATAGACAGAAAAGCTTAGTTTTCGTCCCAAAATTACTCCCATTCAGTAGTATTCAGCTCATCGTCATCAATCTCAGGCTTTTTAGATGAGGAAGTGACACGTTTTTTTCTTTTCTAATTTAATAGTTAAAATTGATTTTTTTTTTCAAAAATCACGTTTCTTAATTGGAAAATCACGTTTCCTGGATAAAAAATTAACTTTTAAAGACAAGTACAAAAGTACTTTTTTGTAAAAAACTTAGTTTCCTGTGGAAAAACTTATTTGCGATTTTCTTACAAATCGATAATTTGACGAGTTATTCCTCATCATAGGGAATTAAATTTTTTACAAAAAACTACTCTTGTACTTTTTTTTCAAAAGTTCATTCATTAGCCAGGAAACGTGATTATTCACTCAAAAACGTGATTTTTCCAAAAAAAAAAATCAATTTTAACTATTAAATTAGAAATTTTTTTTTTCAAGTAGTTTCTTTTCAAAAGGTGTCACTTCCTCATCTAAAAAGCCTGGTAATGATGAAGATGAGCTGAATACTGCAGATTGGGAGTAATTTTGAGACGAAAACTAATTCTTATTGTGTATTTTAAATCGGAAAATCCTCAAAGGCGATGAGAGGCTTCAAATATCAATACGAAGAGCTAAATTTTGTACCAATATTTTCGTTTTAATATATATTAAAAGATTTTTATGGTTGATTATTGAAAGAAAAAAAACCTTTTTTTTTTGTAAACTTCACAATGTATATAATATTATATTCACATATGCCAATCCCACAAAATCTTTGTGTTGCAAATAACTTGTAAAACTCCTATTTAACTATACCAAAATAGAATGAGTAACTTCATCCAGATCTCAGTGACGTGACGTTCAACGTGTCAATTTTCGTCTCCTAAATACACGATCAATTTCTAACGATATTTTCGTCGTTGATTCTTCACAGGCGATGCTGATCGACGAAGCGAAGAGAAGATTGGAGGAGGAAGAAAAAGCACGAGCTTGCGGCAGACAGCGACACGCAACCGTTGGCAAACACACGTACGAGCCCGCGATTCCGAGTCAAGCCATGAATGTTGCTAAGATGGGCGTGCAATCCAATCAATCGACGCTTCGCAAGAGTCGACAGGATTCCGGAGATTTCACAACAGCCGTGTTCACATTCTGCGACGAGCCTTTGGCCTACAGAACCAAAATTCCTGGACGCAATGTTACCTTGAAACAATTCAAGGAATACCTTCCCAAAAAGGGCAGCTATCGGTACGCATTGACCCACTTCAAATACCATCTTCGACATTTTTCTATATTTTCACAAGATTATATGTATAAAAGAATGGGGTAGAATAAAAAAAAAATTACGCCTTTTCAATTGTCTTAATTAATATTGTATCAATATATATCCATATACGGCGCAAAATTTCCCAATTCACCGAACTGAAACCTTTATATCCTCCGATGTGGAAGATGATTTTTCTTTAGTATCCTTTGGATCCTTACCAATTTTTTTTTAGATTTTTGTAGACCCCTCCTTCCCCTCCCTTCCCCCCACCATATTATTTTTATCAAGAGGTAACTGCTATTTGTCCCCTTTTTATTTGGATGAATTTTTTTTCCCGGATAATCTATTGAAATTGAAGAACTTTTTTCATAAAATTGGAGTGGGCAGCGGATTTGTAATATTATTATTTATTTTTTTGAAATTTTGGAAAAATTCGATTTTTTCTAAAATTTGAATATATATGATAGGGGTTTTCCATCTAAAAAAGAAAAGAAAAATGAAATCTATCTCCAAAATCTATCTATCTTCTAAAAAAATCGATATTTCGATTATTTCGATAGAAAATCGATTTTTGAGTATGAATCAATTGTTGCTATCATCAGGAGGTAACTCCTATTTCCTATCGATTTTCTATCGAAATAATCGGAATATCGATTTTTTGCAAGATAGGTTTCATTTTTCTTTTCTTTTTTTAGATCAAAAACCATTATCATATATTCAAATTTCGAGAAAACTCGAATTTTTGCAAAATTAAAAAAAAATATATTAAAATATTAGGAACCCGCTGGCCCACTCCAATTTTATGAGAAAAGTTCTTTGATTTCAATAAAGCATCTGGGAAAAAAATTTCATCTAAATAAAAAGGGGGAAAATAGCAATTACCTCTATAAAAATCGTAAAAATACAATGGTAGGGCGAGAGGAGGGAAAGGAGGGGTCTCAAAAATCTTTAAAAGAATCAGTGAGGTTGTAGGATCCAAAGGATACTAAAAAAAAAATCATCTTCCACATCGGGGGATAATACGGTTTCAGTTCGGTGAATCGGGAAATTTTGCCCCATACATATAAAATACTATGTAATATAATACTATATAATGTTACATCAATACAATAAAGTATTATTCATAATATTTGTAACAAGAGTTCTTGAATTCAACGACAAAATTGTTTAAGAATTTTTTCTCTGAAAAAAAATAAAAATCATTTAATGATTTTTTCGTTTTGTTATTTCAGATTCTTCTTCAAGACCGAGTGCGAAGATGTAGATATGAAAGTAATACAAGAAGAAATAACGAACGACGCGAAAGTACTGCCACTGTGGGAGGGCAAAGTTATGGCCAAAGTAATGGCTCTCGAGTAGAAGATTTAATTGACGATTTGTCTTCATGACACGTCTTTGATGCAGTTCAAAACGAATTTGTACAGTGTAACGGAATAATTATTTCGAATCGATCAGTATTCATGCGTGCGAACCGAACATTTCTTTCTTCCTTGATTCTTAAAAATTTTTATTTGTTTTTTTTTTTTTTGGGTTTTATCTTCCGTTTCACATGAAAAATTGCGAAATCGTGATTCCACAAGATTGTAATTTTAAATGACAATTGTCATCTTTATCGCAACGAACAACTCGGCATTGTATCATGGATATCATAAGAGGTGAAGAAAAACTAAATAAGGACGAACCTCGTTTGTTCGTTTAAACGGCATCGTAAAAAGAAAAAAAAGAAAGAGAGAGTAAGAAAAAATCAGCAACAAAAATTTCTTCCTACGAAGACTTCCTTCCCAATCTGCCCACTTCGTCCCTCATTAGTTTTCCAACCGACTGTACAAAAACCTGCGTAGTTCACCGCCTTAACAAGGTCTGCGTAGACCCTAGATATTACATAGAAGAGTTATTAACACATATTAGCCCGTAAGGAACGAAACATTACGTATATTATCTTACGTAATATCATTTAACGGCAATTATAAAATGATTGAAAGGAAAAAAAGGAATGAAAAAATGAAATCGACACGAGATTGACATGAAATTCGTTACTTATCGTGCCACCATTCATCGTAAAACATTGTAAAATATATTCACCTACACACGGCGACATGAAACATTAACATAACATTACACAACAAGTGATAAATGGATTTTATCGGTAAGAATGAACGACCTGGAGTTTAAAAAAAAGAAGAAAAAGAAGAAAAAAGAGATGATTAGCGTCTAGCACGTGAAGATGTTTTATCGGGTGCGGAAAATTGTGCCTTTTTAGTGCTGTAAGATTTAATTAAGCCTAACCGAACGTTAAGATTAATTATTATTATGAAAAAAAAAAAAAAAAAAAAAAAAAAAAAAATTAAAACAGATGAATGAAGAAGAAAAATCATTGAATGGTCTCGCTCTCGAGAGAACTTGAACGACAAGTGCAAAGAGATCCGGTTAGCGAGGGCTTAATTATTATTCCATTGAAAGTTTTGAGCGACGAGTGTCTCAGAGAAATCGTCTTCGATCGAGCGAACGATTGTTTAAAAGAAGAAAAAAAAAAAAACGTTTTGTTGTACCAATAGCAGCGAATTTGTCCATTGATTCTGATGACAGGTGCAATTGACGGTCTAAACATCGGTCTGTGAACCGAGAAAGCTATGCTTGCGAAAAAAGCGTTCAGAGGAATTTTACAACCAACGTTTAAACGAATTTTCTTCGTTAGAGATATTATTTATACAGGGCAGGCCGTTTTATTATTATTTTTTATTATCATTATTTTTTTTCTTCTCTAAATCGTAATCGCCTTTTGTCCATTATTATTTCACAGCCTTTCGAAAAATTACGCGACTCAATGTTTGTCCGCGTATCTTCTCGAGAGGCATCTCGATCAATAATATTTTATAAATAAATAAAATAAGGAATATAAAAAAAAAAAAAAAAGCGTTTCGCGCATTAGCGCGATCGTCTCTTCCGAAAATGAAAAAAAAATAAAAAATAAAAATACATAACGAACGAATTTTTTATTATCGCCATGAAATTTGTATGACAAAATAAATGATCGAAATATAAGTGAACGAAAATTTTCGAAAACTCGATTATTTCGAATCATCGATGATTTTTTTTTTTTTTTTTTTTTTTTTTTGCTTCCTCGTTATTTATTTTACTTTATTTTTCCTGATTCGTTGTTTCGTACAGGATTGATTACGATTGATGGAACATCGTGGATGTCAGAGTGTTCCTGTACCTAATTAATTGGTAATTATAATTATTGTGTATCAAAGTATGAAAAATAATAATAATTCAATTTTCACCGAATCGAACGAAATTAATTAAATCGTCTGATTTATTCGATCGGGGCTATATGAAGTTGGCCATCGTCTTATCGGTCGAAATTTTCGACTTTTCATGACAAATGAAAAAACCATTCAATCATCGAATCATTTTTTTCAACGCATCAATGTATTATTTATTTATTAATTTTCGCGGAAATTCAACAATTTTTAAAGTTTGACAAACATGACTAAAGTGTACAACACAGAATTCAAGCAAACGCTGAAAGAAATCGTGCAAAGAGTTCCTCTCTTCAATTCACCTTACGGCAAGAATATTAATAATAAAATTTACAATATCCCAAGTTTCGCCTTTGGATATTTTTTCCTCGGTGAAGTGCATTTATTGGCATTATCTTGCAGGTTTTATGCTGATAAGTGTTCAAAGTGTTGTGTTGTAGGTTTTTTCAATACCAAAAAGCCATCAACCGAAATCCTTAAGCCCAATTAATTTAAATTTAATATTTTTTACATTAAAAAACGATTTTTTCAAACCCTTCGAGTTATTTTCGACGTCTCCACTCTGTAAGCATAGGTTACTTGTGCCTGACGCTTCAAAACGTACCCCAAAGTGCTCCAAAAAATTCATGAATTCTTATCATTAATCCTACTATCAAGATCAGTCATCGTATTGCTGCAATAATCGTTTGTTCATAAAATATAATCCCATAAACAAATAAAACCGCAAAAAACGTACAATTTCGGCAAGGCATGAGGTGACCCATGGTCGCAGCCCATGATTTAATTATCGTAACAATTATAGATCGAGTGAGAATCGTCGAGTGGACGCGACGACTTGCCGCTCTGTCCGAGGATACGATTGACAGCGCGAAAAATCGCAACGATCACATTCAATTGCTGAAAATCATGATAAGAGGCGGACGTCTTCACGGAATTTTTCACAAATCTCTTCCGGGTACGGAAATTCCACCATTGGCCGAGTCAATGGCCAATGTATTTTCCGACAAATGTCCGGATCTTCCGCGCGCTGGACCCGTCGAACCCGTTATTTCGAGAAAAACACCGGACGGTTGTGCCTATCTGGCGATTAAAAAAATTCCGAATCGCGGAATTCTTTGTTACATGGCCGTCAGTCCGGATAGTTTGAAACAGAGCGACACCGAATCCGAGGATGAAGGTGGAAATTAATTTTGATTGATCGGTCGGATATGAAAAATAAATAAATCGAAACGAATCAGCAAATATTGTTTGTCATAGAGAATTTTTTTTGTAAGTTAAAATTACAATAAACATGCATTGCGTCGTTTTGTTTAACTTTTTTTAGGTGTTTGTTCTTTGAATAATTGTCTTGCTTCGTTTGATATTCTTTCTTCAACTTCTCCGACGTAAATATACATACAAACATACATATATCTCTCTCATATATATTCTCTTCATATACACGCATCAAAAAAATTGAAGAAATGGAGCATTTTTCCATTTTTTTACGTGATTTTCGCGTGGCTGTAACTTCGCGAAAAATTGTCGTATTCAGATGAATGAAAAAGCATTTCAAAGCTTGACATGTCTAGTTTTGAAATTTCATGATGACATTTTTTTTGGCCATTGGTCATGGCACAATCGAGAAAAATGTTGCAATAAAGTTTTTTAAAAATTGTTCCGTTTTTCAAAGTTATCCCTGGGCTTCAAAAATTTGTTTCTGATTCAATCAATAATACAGTCATTCAGCCTGATTTTTTACATGCGAATTAATTTTTTTTCTGTAGGACAATTTGTCGCTGAGATATCGGCCAGTGAATAAAAAAACATCTTTTTTCGTTTGTTCCTCGATATCTTGAGAATCGGTAATCCTATAGCAAATCGACCGTCAGTCTTGGAAACACAAATGAATTGCGTATGAGCTTTAGTTATTGTTTCGGAATAAAAAAACGTTTTTCATCTTTTGCATCTACTTAAAAAAGTGGAAAAAAATCACTTTTCTGGTTATTTCCGTAAAATTCACCAGGACTTCGCAAATATTGCTGAATGTACAAATGTTTGTGGGTGCCCCCTTACCTCAATGTATCCCCAATAACCCTGTAAAATTTCTAATTGATCCGTCCATCCGTTTTTCTACCCCGAAGTCGCAACCTTTAACGAAAATTGAAGGAACACCTTTTTTGCTCTTTAAACATCATTCGATGATCATTGAGATGAAAAAAAAAAAAATCTCGCTGTCACAATTTCCATTGGTTTTTCCGGAATAACTCGTAAAATAATTGTTTTGTAAAAAAATTGCAGAGATTTTCCATAGAAAATTTTTTACAAATAAGTACTGTACTGATTTTCAAAAGTTCATTCTTTAGCCAGGAAACGTGATCACGTGTTTTCAACTTAAAAACTCGATTTTTCGAAAAAAAATCAATTTTAACTATTAAATTGGAAGAGAAAAAAATTGTTGAAATAGGTACTTTCCAAAAGGTGTCACCTCCTCATCTTAAAACCCTGGCATTGATGACGAAGAGCTGAATACTACTGAATGGGAGTAATTTTGAGACAAAAACCAATTTTTCCTGTGTATTTTCACTGGAAAATCTTCAAACGCGATGAAAGGTTTCAAATATCAATATTAAGAGCTAAATTTTGTACCAAAATTTAAAAGATTGTTATGGTTCAAAATTTAAAAAAAAAAGCTTTTTTTGAAAACCCTAATATATATAGGGGTAGTTCTTATTTCGGTCACTTTCGGATTTTAATTGCCCCCAGATCTCAATCGATTCCAAAATAACAACAAAAATGTTAAACCCAATGTAAATACACGCAATTTCTCTATTCCCCGGTAATTACATCACCGAGGCGACTAATTACTCCTCATAAAACCCAATCCCCCATAAAATCAACGTTCATAAACCCTGCTTTCACGAAAAAACAATATACGCATATGAGTCGTCCCATGCCACGTTTGCTCCGTTTCTCCGACGATTATCATAGAATTTGTTCGAATAATTCCCAAATAACCATGTATACACCGATACAAGCAAACACGAAAACATATGCTCGAACGTTTGGTGGGAGACGAAAGAGTTACGACGTCACGCGAGTGTGGCACAGCGCAGCTGCGATGTTGTTGCTCTGACAGTCGCGCTTTCGGTGTGCTCAATGGCTTTGTTTCTAACCCACGAGCGTCAATGAAAATTGCCAAGTACAAAATCACAAACCTTCGATAAAACGAAAATAAAAAAAATAAAAATATATCAAACAAAAAAAATCTTCAATAAATCGATTTATCGTGCATCCCGAAATTTTCCCCCCCCGCAAGAGTTCACGAAAATACATTTCGTTCGTGCGTCGAAGACGAGAATTTGCCAATTTTCAAGAGAAAAATAATGCGCTGAACGGCGAATAAAGCCGCTCGGGGGTTTTTTTTTTTCAACTTTCACCGACCACGTCATGGTTCAACGATTCTCGACGTCTCTATAGATCGTATTTTATTAACGTCAGTCAGCGATTTTGCGCGTAAGTACGGAACTTTAAAGCTCTAACGTACTTTCAAAGTCTTCGAAGCTTATTTTAAATGCTATACACCGGATTATTCACTTTGACTGCCGTGTCACGGACGTTTATGCAGCTCGGCTCGTCAGCCTCATTCACACCAATGAACATATGTATATTTATATATATTCTTTTCTGTATTTTTTTAAAATACTTATAATATTCAATATTATCTGATACTAATATAATTATTCAAACCAATCGATATATACTCATATTGTTTATATTATATAATATAAACAAAATATAATATTATTATTATATAGTAAATATATGGTATTATTATTATATATGTTATATTATTATATGATGTATTAATTTATTCAAATATTATCACTCAACATTATCCGATACTATTTACGTATAATTCAACAATATTTTTTAGCCTTATTTATATATATAATAATAATAATAATATTTTATATTACTTATTATATCCATATGTATTGTTTATATAGGTATATATAAAATTGGTTTTTTAAATAATAGTATCGTTCGATATTATGCAATATGATCTAATACTAATATAATTACTTGATAAAATTTGTATCTCGATATTTGACTAATGACGATAATACAGTATCGCCGTTCGAGCATCCGAACCAATCAAGCCAGATGAACGAGACAAAGGAAGATTCCGTAGACGGAAATTCGGACAAGCAAAGCAGCGACGAGAGCTTTCATTGGGACGAGTGGACGGTTATAGACGGGCAGGAAAATCCCAAAAATCGTACAACTCCCGAGCTGGATGAATCCAAAGCTCCTTCCGAAGTCATCAGCCAGGGTGAGAGCGACAACACCAGCGACGCTGAGGAAGCTCGAGAGGTAACACCAATTCTGAGTTTCCCACAGTGCGATTTTCATTATGGGCATGTGAAATAGATTAAAGCTGAGTAACTGTCAGGATAATTTGTTATTTTTATTGAACGGTTTTGGGAAATGATTCGTCCACTGGCAAAGGGCCAGCGAAATTTCCTGTGAAGCTTTTTAGTGAGAACAAAGATCTTTTGTGGGATAAACAAAAGAAAAATGTGTCTGTGGATGGAGAAATAACGACAATATTATGCATGGCAGAATTTATTTAATTTTCTTGGCTAAGGAGTTGGAGATTTTTTGATTTTTCAATAATTTATTTGTACATCGATAGAATCATAATTTATTATGTATAACAATATCTAATATTCTGTCTCATAATATAAATTAAATGCGCTGAAATAAAAATAACCGAATAAATTATAATTATATTCATACAAAATAACAAATTATATAAATTTTATCATTTACATAATTAATATCATATGATTCATATAATTCTAATAATTTTAATTCAATAAAAACAATCGATTTAATTATTTATCAAATAATTTTATTTAAATTATGTTGATTAATTTGTTCATTTGTATTCATATCGTATTGTATTGTTCATATTTAATTATTATTCACATAATTACTATCATATGATTCATATAATTCTAATAACTTTAATTCAATAATAACAATCAATTTAATTTTTGTTTAAAAAAATGTATTTCAATTATAATGATAATAAATTTGTTCATCCGTATTCATATCGTTCCGTATTGTTCATATTGTATTATCATTCACATAATTAATATCATACGATTTATATAACTCTAATAATTTTAATTCAACAAGAACAATCAATTTAATTATTTCTAAAATAATTTTATTTCAATTATGTTGATTAATTTGTTCATTTGTATTCATATCGTATCGTATTGTTCATATTGTATTATCATTCACATAATTAATATCATATAATTTATATAATTTTAACAATTTTAATTCAACAAGAACAATCAATTTAATTATTTCTCAAATAATTTTATTTCAATTACAATGATAATTAATTTGTTCATTCGTATTCACATCGTATTGTATTGTTCATATTGTATCATCGTTCACATAATTAATATCATATAATTAATATAATTCTAACAATTTTAATTCAACAAGAACAATTAATTTAATTATTGCTTAAATAATTTTATTTCAATTATAATGATAATTAATTCGTTCATTCGTATTTATATCGTATTGTATTGTTCATATCGTATCATCATTCACATAATTAATATCATACGATTTATATAATTCGAACAATTTTAATTCAACAAGAACAATCAATTTAATCATTTTTCAAATACATTTATTCAAATTAAAATGATAATTAATTCGTTCATTCGTCTACCAGTGCGTCCAAGTTTTGTCGGAGGAAATGTCGAAGCAATGTCCGAACTTGGAAATCAGCGAAGAATCCGCTGACCATCAGAACGAGGAATCCGACGGTGTGTCCGTGATAACGGAGAGCGACGTTGACGAGGGCGCCGGGGTTGCTACGAACGGCCGGGAAGTCGTCGTGTACGAGAACGTTCATCGTACGACGACGAACGACAGATCGAACGTCAATGCCGAAAGAACGTCGATGCCGTTGATGAAGGTACTGCAATCTATCCTTCGACGTACCGCAACGAGCATGATAATCAGAATGAACGTCCGATGATCAGGTTCTCAATGTTATGATCGCCTGTTCACTGGTCGCTGTAATTGGACTAGGGGCCGGACGTGTTTTTAATTCGAACGACAATTCTCCGATTTCCACCGAACTCGATTTGGTTGCCATCAAGATGGAAAGCTCGAAGCTTCGCGAACAGATGAACGAATTGAGCGGCGGTACGTAACGTCGATCTCACGTTTTTATAGTTTAATTATCGTTTTTTTTTCTTTTTGAGACGGCGTATATATGGGGCATTCCACGACAGATCGATCAACTTATGGCGGTCGTTTTTTAAGATCGTTTTCATAATTTTTTATTCGAAAGTACTCGTCGAAAAAAGCGAGCCGAATTTTTTTCAAATTTTTAAACAATATATTTTACGAGATTTTTTTTTTTGAAATAAAAAAAATTAAAAAAAGAATGTCCGTTTTTTTTCGCCTGAGAAAATTCACAGAATTCTTATGAATTATAAGGAAATTTTCAAACGCTATTGGAAGATGGAGCTTTCAAAACTAGCCGAGAAAAAAACAAATGTGGCGAATGGTGGGTGTGGATATTGGTGCTGCATTTGTCACGTATACTATTTTTTGATTTTTATTTTTTTTCTCCGGTAGTTTTGAAAGCTCCATCTTGCAATAGCGTTTGAAAATTTCCTTATAATTCATAAGAATTCTGTGAATTTTTTCAGACGAAAAAAAACGGACATTCTTTTTCTCTTTTTTTTAATTAAAAAAAAAAATTCTCGAAAAATATATTTTTTTTTAATCTGAAGAAAATTGGGCTCGTTCATTTCGATGAGTACTTTCGAATAAAAAATTATGAAAACGATCTAAAAAATGACCGCCAGAAGTTGATCGATCGGTCATGGAATGCCCCATATATTTTTTTTTATATGTATTTTTTTGATTTTTGTGTAGTGAAAAAATTAAAGTATATATTTCTACCATTTCACTATTTGTACTATAGTGAAAATGATGCTAATTCAATTGTTACTATTTGAATAGTCAACATTTTTTTTGTTTATTGAATTATTCTTTTCTTCGGTCGTTGCATATAATTTACGATTTTAAAAGTATTTTTTTATTGTTTAATAATGAAAGAATATTATAAAATATTATGACTATTTTACTATTTTTATTGTAAGGTAAAATAGCACGTATTCGATTGTTGCTGTTTGAATAGTAATTATTTCGGTTATATATTGTGGAAAAAAATATTTTTTATGTGGGAATTTATAAGTAACTACAGAGGAAAAGAATATTTTAATAGATAACGGAAATCATTACCCTAAATTTCTTTGGTGATAATTTTATTTGTTCGTTAAATGATTCTTTTGTTGCACATAATTCTGGATATTAGAAGTACTTTGGTCTCGATTGAATGATGAAAAAATTCAAATTATAAAACATAGACAATAAAAATTATTACTATTTTACTATTTTTTTAATCGAAAAATCACGACTAATTAAATGATTACTCTCAAAATAGTATCAATATTTCTCATATATTGAAAACTTATGAAGGTGAAGCGATACATCGCCGTCGGTAAGTAGATTTACCAAGAATTACGTGTAAATTGTTAAATATTCTGCAGTGCTTCACGCCTGAACGACTGAACGGAATTCGATGAAATTTGTTGGATCTGTGTAGAATCTATCGAGGACCAACCGATATCTCATGTTTTTCCCAAAAAAAATGCAGATGAAGATTTTTTTATTGTAAAGAAATCCGCAAAATTTTGTTGCGATTTTGAGAAAAACATGAGATATAGGTTGGTCCTTGATCGATTCTACATAGATCCATCAAATTTCATCGAATTCCGTTCAACCGTTTAGGCATCGAAGTACTGCAGAATATTTGCTAAATGATACGTATTTTTCGGTAAATCTACTTACCGACTGCTATGTATTACTTCACCTTAAATTGAATTTTAAAAAAAAATGTATGCCACTATTTTTGTTGTTGTAAAACTATGACTAATTCAATAATTACTATTACAAATAGTTTTAACCTCTGTCACCCATTTCAATTGAATTACATTAAAATTACATCAAATTACATTATAATTACATTAAATTAGATTAAAATTACATTAAAACTTATAAAAATTAAACAATATACTCAACAAAATGTACGTCACAAAAATTGTAACAATTTTCCTATTCAGAATCCTAACACAAATCTTTTTTTCTCGAGCAGTGAAGGAGATTTTGGAAGAAATAAAAGCCAGTATTCTTCAAGAACGAATTTCCGATCCATCAAAGCTTCGCGATTCAACCGAAAATTCCCCAAAAAAACTACCGTATCTCAAAAAACAATTCAAAACCGTCGATTCGTCCATCAACAAATCCGACAACACGCTTTCGGAACGTCTGCAAATTTTTTTACGCACCATTTGTCTCGTTCTCGAGGATATTCGCGAGACCAACCCCAATAACGAAAATTTACGATCGACTTGTGACACGCATTCGCAATTTTTCGAATTAAAAAATCTTCACGCTTTGCTCAACAACGCGATAGACGACATGGAACCGTCGGAAAAATCTACGCATCGTCGATTTTTGCAAAACATCGAGTATCAAATGAACGCAATGAGCGATTCCATGATCGCTGATTTGACTCGCGCGCTCGACAAACTCAGCGTTAAAAATCGTCGTAGACTGGAAAAGATGAAATCGAGGCTTAACGAAAGATTGTGCATTTTGAGAAACACATTGCCGAGCGACAGCAAGTTGAGAAATAATTTGGAAAAAAATAATACGTTCGTCGACGATTGCAACGATATCGCAATGAAAAAATCGAACGAACGATCGAAGGAAAAATCCGCAAAACACTCGTCGACGGTGGAAATACCGAAATTTGACGAGAAAAAATTTGACGAGCCAAAGGTCGACGTGAATTCGAATTTGAAAGAAAAATCGCGTAGATCGCGGCTCGAGAGGCAAAACGCGACGAATTCTCGCGATGGGGCGGATACGAGAAAATGTTACGGCGATAAATTGTCGAGTTTCGTGGAAGATTCGGACGATTCGGACGATACTTGCGGATTGCTGATGGCACCGCCGCGGTTCGATTGGAAATTGAAGCGAAAATTTCCGAATATTCGTACGACGGGAGAACGGAAATATGAGAAGAAGATGATGGTCGAGGAATGGCCGGGAAAAATTTTGCTCAAAGGGGATCGAGAAGCATCGAAAATATGGAAGAAAAAGACGAAGGTAAAAATATAAAAATTGAATTTTACGGTCGGGTATTCATTATTTTATTTTATTTTATTTTATTTTATTTTATTTTATTTTATTTTATTTTATTTTATTTTATTTTATTTTATTTTATTTTATTTTATTTTATTTTATTTTATTTCATTTTATTTTATTTTATTTTATTTTATTTTATTTTATTTTATTTTATTTTATTTTATTTTATTTTATTTTATTTTATTTTATTTTATTTTATTTTATTTCATTTTATTTTATTTTATTTTATTTCATTTTATTTTATTTTATTTTATTTCATTTTATTTTATTTTATTTCATTTCATTTTATTTTATTTTATTTTATTTATTTCATTTTCAAAAAATAAAATATTGAATAAATATAAATTTATACAATTTCTAAATGAATATTTTCTATTAGTTTTATATTTTTAATGCTGCTCCAACTACGGAATAATTTGCTATTGAAATTAATTGGCTATTTCAAACCACGTCGTCGAATTTAAATTTCCTCGTGACTCGTTAATTGCTCTAATTATCATAAATTGTCAATCGCTAATTTCAGGAATTGAAGAAATCAAAATTACGTAAATCCGGCGTTTCTTCGTACGATGAAAATGACAAAGAAACGACGAAAAAAATGAGAGACGGATCAAACGGAAAAATCCGTTCTGAAGCTATTTTATCCGAGCCGCCGATTACGAAACCAGATGGGAAATACAAAAAAACGTATCCTCCAAATCCGACGGTCCATCGGACGAAAAAAAATGTTGAAAAGGAGAACAACGAATTTATCGTGTTGGAAAAACGCGACGATGGTTCGAAGGTCGAAGGCAATTGGCAATTCGAAAGGTGAGAATTCGTAGAGCAAATGACGAATTAACGAATGCAATTTCGTGTAATTTAATTGATCAAACAAATTTGAATGTGGATAAATCATCATCGGGCCATCAGACGTTCTTACAGATCTCGTATTCGTGATCAGCTTCGCAACAACGACGATTCCACCGGAAATTGGTATTTCGATCGTGTGGGTAATCGCAAGAACTCGCGAATGGACTGCAACGTCGAGAATCGAGATCCAAGATGCGGCACGTTGCGTCGTTAGCCTTAAAAAATAATTGTCCCTAAAATAAAAGGAAAAAAAAAAAAGAAAAGAAAGAAATATCGAAAGTAAAGGAAACGAGGATCTCTGATGATTATTTTTAAATTTAACGAGTATCGAGAAGAACGATCGATGATTCTCGAAAATAATAAATTATCAACTCTCTATTTAGATTAATTTTTTTACCGTGTAAAATGTTGAATAGGCCGATCTTGACGATCGAATTACTTCGATCGAATTATTTGAGAATCGCATTGTTAAACGGAGTGTTGTTGTGAATTATGATAATGTAGCGTTAGTGTATAGCGAATTACGATGAGATACGTGAGAAACGTAGACGATTGTACATCGACGGATTTATGAAAGTGTGAACATTTTAACTGGAATCGTTTTGGTCTGGATGTTAAACGTTTTACGACTGAATTGTAAATTAAATCATCTTTTTGAACATATTCGAACGTTTCAGCTGCTTATTTCTACCGACGAGGTGGTAAAACATAAATAATAATAATAATCATTATTATTATTTAAAAAAATGCAATTATATCTTCGTATTATTATTATTTTATTACTCTTATTATTATTATCATTATTATTATTATTATTATTATTATTTCTTATTATTAGTATTATTATTATCATTATTATTATTATTATTGCTATTATTATTATTATTATTTTTTTATTATTATCATTATTATTATTATCATTATCATTATCATTATTATTATTATTATTTTTATTATTATTATTATCATTATTATTTTATTATTATCATTATTATTTTATTATTATTATCATTATTATTATTATTATTATCATTATTATCATTATCATTATCATTATCATTATCATTATCATTATCATTATCATTATCATTATCATTATCATTATCATTATCATTATCATTATCATTATCATTATCATTATCATTATTATTATTATTATTATTATTATTATTATTATTATTATCATTATGATTATTATGATTATTATTTTATTACTATTATTATTCATTATTTACTATTATTATTTATTTTATTATTATTATTACTATTATTATTCATTTTTTTATTATTATGATTATTATTATTATTATCATCATCAAAGTAATGATAATAATAATACAGTCTAATGCTTTCAATTGTGATTATTACAGTTATATTATTTATTATGATTATTATTATTCTTACAAAATAATTGCAGAAGTTTAAACAATAGAGCAGAGACTACAATTTATAATTATCATGTTCCGTCGATGATAATGAGTCGCCTTAAATTTTATCAAGACGTTGGCAACGTATGGAGATTGGAAATTGTCGTGAACAATTGAACCTTTTCCTACAGCTACTCTCATGTCATTGTTTTTTACGAAGCCAGTCGTGTATTTCGTTTTCGAAGAGATAATGCATGGACCAGATCCGCAATGCGACGAGTTGAATCATCGTCTTCCATCCGCACGACCGTCTCTCGATCTCAAATCTTGTTCGTACGTATTAAATATCGAATCACGATTGTCTTGGATCATGGAAAATGAGGAAATCTCAGCTGCCACCGCGAACCAATCGAGAATAAAACAAACGTCAAAGATGTGGAGGAAAATGTCGAAGAAATTAAAAATTTTCGTCGACTCACTCCCAAAGCTTCCGTCGAAATCGTAGAAAAATCCGAAATCGAGGATATCGAAATTGCGATATTTCTCGAACGATTAACAAGTTTGTTCGGACGTATAATGAAGAAATTGGAACTTGCAGTGAGAAATCAATTTAATAAATGTTCCTTCAGCTTTTTATTTTGCTTTTGCTTTTATGTAAAATGTTTGAAAGACGTAAAATTGAAAAGGAAAAAAATTATTCAGGCTGCTCTGCCGATTCTTCTAGAAGATCCGGAAATTACGAAAATTCTAAGTGCAAAGGAAATGAAGACCGTGAGAGAAGCTTTGAGCCATCGAGACTCAAAGTCGAAGGTCGAAGAATTTTTGGGTGATTCGACGAATTCTCTGCAATCGTTGGACGAAAGCACGAAGAGTTTGGATTCGGCGTGCAGTTTGGGAGTGAACGGAACAAAAATTTACGAAGCTCTGGAAATATTGAACGGTTATTCGGCTATCAGGGCAAAAGTTAAATCGTCGAGACGAGACGTTGCTCCTCAGTGCTACTCGTTTCTTCAGCACATGAAGTATTTTATCGAACATTGCGTTATTAAAATTCGTTCCACGCCCTCGCAAGCGAGGCTTCGAGAGATTCATTATCGTGAAATTTGGCACGAAAATCACAAAGCTCAGAAAGATATTGCTGGTAATTAACGTTTCAAAAAGAATGTTGAATCTTTGAATTCATAATAATTTAATAAATTTATTTATTCATTTTATTTATTTACTTATCATAATTTAATAAATTAATTTATTCATTTTTGCTTCCTCATAAAGGAAGCTTTGTGACGGTCAGAAATTTTTTTTTCGAGATTTTGATGTCAATAGGTTCAGAATGTCCTAAAACATCCAGAAAACACATTCGGAAAAAATGTCCGGATGTATGTGTGTGTGTGTGTGTGTGTGTGTGTGTGTGTGTGTGTGTGTGTGTGTGTGTGTGTGTGTGTATGTATGTAACCACCCTCTAAAATTCAAACGTTCATAACTCGAGAACGGTTCAAGCTACCGTACTCAAATTTTGCACACATGCGATGCCTTCTAATATGTATGTAATCTGTAAATTTCGCAATTATCGACGCACTTATTCGGCTTCGACAGTGTTTTGAATTTTTCAAAAAATGTCTGTAGCCACGCTAGCGTCCGCAATTTTCGACATATTCGGCTAAATAGTTTTTTACATATAGAATTGAGTACAAGGACGGTTGGTATTGCATTTGAGCCGAATCCATTTATAACTTTAGATTTTATGATTTTTTGAATTTTTCAAAAAATCAATTTTTTTGCTCTATTTGTCGTTAACTTCAACCAATCGAACCATAATTCTCTGCAAGTATAGGATGTCATTGTGTTATAATACATATCAAATTTGGCCGAGATCGGCCGAACGGATCAAGATCTAGAGCAATACGAAATTTCTAAGTTCCAACCTCTGCAAATTAAAACTAGCTGCAAGTAGAAACTTGCAAAGTGCTTCCTCCGTAATCCTCCGCACTTGAGCCAAATGACGAAATCCTTTATGAGGAAGCCAGAATTAATAAAGAAAAAAGGTACTCATGATCCTCATAAAGGACTTCGTCCATTGGCTCAAGTGCGGAGGATTACGGAGGAAGCACTTTGCAAGTTTCTACTTGTTATTCATTTACTCATCATAATTGAAAAATGTTATTTATTCATTTTATTTATTTACTTATTATAATTGAATAAATTTATTTATTTATCTTATTTAGGTTATTTAGGTTATATAAATAAATTCATTTATTCATTTTATTTATTTACTTATTATAATTTAATACATTTATTTATTCATTTTATTTATTTAATTATCATAATTTAATAAATTTATTTATTTATTTTATTTATTTACTTATCATAATTTAATTCATTTATTTACGCATAACAATTTAATAATTTTATTTATTAATTTCATTTATTTACTTATTATAATGATAAGTAATTTTTTATTAGAATTAAATTTCGCTCAGACATTTTTTCTAGCGCTTCTGAGATTTCTGGAGGCGCAAAGATCGAATCATCGCGATCTGATCAAAGCCATTCACTCGCAAAATCAAAAAGATTCAGGAATTGTCGAGAGACTCAACAGAAAATGCGCCGAGGACATCAAACATACGGTGTAAATATTCGAATCGCGATATCATCACTAACATTATTATTTTTTTTCGTGTCCATCGGCAGCTCTGGAAATTCAATCTAAAACGCAAAAATTCCCGACGAATCGTAACAAACTCGAATTTCCAGCAATCGTTCGGAAAGAAACCAAATAATCGAGCACAAAACTTCGGAAATGCGACAAAACGATTTGATCCAGTATTTGGCAATGGCAAATAATAAATTAACAATTCTCCGAGACACGAATCTTCGAACCGAGCAAGATATTCGTTCCAAAAGGTTGTCGTTGTTTTTTTTTTTTAATTCTTCGAGGACAAATCGTCGCAAAAAAATTTTATTCCCAAGAATATATAACGTAGATTCAAAGTTTCGTCGCAACTTTTGGGCCAAATCGCTAAACACGATGCGGAAGTGGGCGCGCGCAAAGAAATTTTGCAGCGACTGACCGAAGATTTCGACAACGAAGAACGACGGAAGCAACGACTTCAGGAAGAAATGGCCGAACAATCGATAATTTACAATGCTTTCGTGGAAGAACGCGAAGAGAAGATTTTCGCGATATTTAGCGAAAAATTGGATAAATTCGTGAAAACGCGAGCCGCAAAAATAATTCAACGTTGGTGGTTGCCGATATTCAAGCGTCTGAAGCTAAAAAAAAAGAAAAAAAGGAAAAAGTCTAAGGTTCGAACGATTTTGCGTATGAAAATATAATTAGTCTCGTTCGTGTTATTCGTGCAATTCTATTTTCAGGCCAAGAAATGAACCGTCGCCAAACTTCGCATTCTTGGAAGCATCCGCTTGGAAATTCTGCCAAATTCAAGATTTTTTGTATAACAAAAATTGTTTTATTTTATATTACGTAACAAGAGTCGGTAAAACGTCGTTGATTTTTTTTTTTTTTTGTACAATTATTTTCATACACCCATGCACCTTCGTGAAGATAAATACTGAGGTTTTTTTTTTTTTTTTTGATGGATCGATATTGATCATCGATAATATTATTTACAATAATTACAATGGAATATCTTGATATTCTTCTATTCTTCTTCTCGAATGCACTTTTCCACCAATTCTCGCAAATTTGGATTTTCCATGGCCGCCGCTATTCGTTCCTTGTCGTTGATTTGTTTGTTTACTGCAATTATTTTTTATTTATTTGATTTTCGTTGGCCACAGTTTTTGATAATAATTAAAATAAGAGGGAAGAAATAACCTTCACCAATGAAGATTAGATGAAAATAGTGAAACGCATAATGAAGGCATCATAAAATCGTAAAATAAGATCTGTCGTTTACTAAGCTGAGGACGAATTAGAGTCGACAAAATTTTACTCCGTTTTATTTTATTTGGCCATAATTCGTTGATAATAGGAGAAGTTAGAGAAAAAGTAATTTGATTATATTTGATCATACTAATTTGACTATAAAAATTAAGGTCTCACTGAGATGGATATTAAAAAATCTTTAAAAATTCTTGGAATTATGGTTTTTGACGGAATAATAATACCGGAATTATTCAGGTTATTAGGTAAATTTCATCGAGACTTTAGGAACGTTTGGAGCTTGGAAATTGTTGTAAACAATTGAACATTTTCCTACAGCTGCTTTTATATCAGTTTTTTTCCACGAAACCAGTTGAGTAATTCGTTTTCAAAGAGAAAATGCATGAGCCAGATCCGCAATGCGACAAGTTAAATTATCGTCTGCCATCTGCATGATGATAATTATATAAGATAAGCAAAAATGTGGAAAATGTCGAAGAATTTAAACATTTTCATGGACTCACTCTCAAAGCTTACGTCGAAATCAGGTCAACTTCCTAGTACAGGAATTATTTCACTGCATAATTTAGTAGTTATAAATTTATCAATTAACATGGTTGCTCATGGCAAAAGAGCTTCTGCAGACGTTAGGGGTAGCCAAACGAATGGAACTCAATCGCCGTAAATTCTGAAGAAATTAATTAATATAATCAAAGTATTGAAGAGTTTCGCTCAACACAGTTGAAAAGGTTGTTCAGTCCCTGACAAAACGTCAGTCAACCATGCGATATCGTCGAATTTGACTTCAATCATTATTAAAAATGATAAATTAACATTTCCAAGTGTTAATTCATCATTAGTTAAGCTATTTGTAAGATTAACCATGTACGACACCATCTAGACTTACACGATTCATCCATTTAGGACTAACTTTTTGCCCCACAATCCTACCGGCAAGACCTTAGATTTATTTTGCCATCGTTTTTCGATAATAAAAAAAAAAAAAGTGAAAAACTAATTTTCACCAATAAAAATTAAATAGAACCCAAGCAGCATTGCTTTGTCTTACACTTAAAAGAAAATAAAAAGATTACTATGATTGTAAATCCCACCAACAAAAACCAAGAATTATATTAATTAAAATTCTATATCTAGGTTCCATCGATAGTAGTTTAAATGTAAAAAACGAAAATCATACTTTCTTGTTCGGTCGCGTGAGCGCCGTCTTTGATGTAAATGTCTAATTTGAACAAAGCCATAAGGTGCCTCTCAAGCTTAACCCTGATGCAAAGTCCGATGAGAGTCGCCAGCGAACAGTGAGGAACGGTAGGATTGAATTCCACCCTTATCACGCAAATTCCTTTGGGCGTGGGTTTACAAATATTTATGCAATCCTCGTAGACGACGTCCAGCTCTTCCAGGGTCTGAGGTTTCTCAGGATCTTTGATGGTCCTGAGTATGTCTAAAACCATTCGTTGCAATATCAAACCCACAATTGCTACAAAAAACTTACGTTCCATCAATTATGTAATAAAGCAACATTGCTTGTTTTTTTACAAACTTTTGGAAAAATAAAAACAAAACGAAAAATCCAACGAATAATGGAAAAATTAGTTTCAAGATGAAATAATAATAAATTCTTGCCATAAATTGCATCTTTGAGCTCTGACTCGTCTTTGAGTATGAGATCGTTTTGATTCTTCGATCTGAGAAGATCTTCGGCTGTACCCATCACGCCCTCGGGCAATATACCATCTCTGATTTTGCCACCGATCGATAACTTGCGAAAGAACGATAGCATGATTTATCTAGATCTTTGTGTGTGTGTGCGTGGGGGTGAAAAAAAAATGATTAAAAATTGCATCCATCGACGCACACTCGTCGAATTTATTTACGAAAACGGTTTAGTCAGGATGTGTTGACGATTTTTAGTGTGTCGCGACTAGCGACGTCTGGCGGACGCCAACACGTGTTGTTTGCACACCGGGTGTTGCTGAAATAATGTGTTTACGTTTTATATCGGTTGTTGAGATTATGTGCTTGGTCGTTTATGAAAACTGCAAAGTGGTTTTCTCAGTCATCATGAGTTTTGATAATAAAAAAATGAGAACGGTTGCCTGCATCTTTAAGTTTCGCAGCCACTCGTTCTCAGTTTTTTTCCGAAAAATTAACGGTAAAGGAGAAAACCACTTTGGGAAAGTCCAACGTCCTCCTCGATCGTTCTAGCAATCTGATGAAGACGGATGGCATGCAGCTTACCCCCTTATACTGCTGGTTTTGTTATTTTTTCTTTGTTTTGGATTTTTCCCTCGAGCAACAATAGCTGAAACTAGACTGAGTCATCAACAAAGTAAGATTATTAATTAATTAATAGCTGTGTGCTTATAAATACGAACTTTGTAGTCATTCAGATTGTTGACACATTTTTTTGCGACACCCTGTACATCGCTGCTCCACTTCTATCGAGAAACAATTGCATAAAAAATATTCCATTTTCGACGAATGCATCAGGGTAACCTTGAAAACATGAGAATGAACTTGAAAAGCCACTAATCTCAGAATTCGAGACAATTGAAATTGTATACATAACAATCACGACGATCGAAAGAATGTGTTTGAATTCAGCGCCACTGCGCGAGCCGGATAATGCGATTTGCTAAATCACCGAGCCAATCCCGACGCGGAACACGCTTTAGCCATAATGCAATGGTATATTTACCTGCGTTTCTACGTGTGCTTCGTGCGATTATTATCGAGATATGAAATATATTCTTCTAAATAGGTTATACAAGTAAAATAGTATAAATAAATCACGAGGAGACATTTATTATGACGTTATTCCCATAAATATTGTAAAAAAAAAATTTGTAAAAAGAAAAAGACAAGTTGAAGACAAATACGGAGAGCCACAATGGTTAGTTTAAGAACTTGAATACTCGATGTTGTGACGTTTGCTCCTATAGAATAATTTATGACTCAACTTATCGAATTTTATTTCTTCATTTGCCTACACCCTTATTATTATTATCATTTTTACCATTATTATTATTATTATTATTATTTATATGATTTGTGTGGCCGTTGATAATAGTATAATATCAATCATTGTCATCGCTACGATTACTAGTTGGCAATGTTTTTGCGGTGTATTATTATTATTATCAATATTATTTGTGTACTCGTTAATAATAATATAATATTGATTGTCGTCATCATTAAATAAATTACTGGTAGGCATTGTCTTTGCTGTCGTTGTTATTGCCGTATCTATTATTTTTATTATTATCATTTAATTCATGTAATGTCTCATGAGTTTTTAAAAATGTTGCCGATCGACGATATTTGATAACAATGATAATTAATTTTTAAATTATTGTAAAAAATTAAAAAATAATTAATCTATTAATAATTATCTGTACGATTTCTGCAGTCGTTGCTAAAGGATATTCAACTGCCGGAAACAATACCGCCTTTCCTTCTGGATAAGCACAGCGAATACCTCATTTCCTACGGAACGAACAAAGATAATTACGTAGGTATTTCCGTAACGACTCCATTTTATTTCATTTTATTTTTGTTTTTTTGGACTTTGTTTCGCTTTTGATATCGGCGTCGTTAAGAATGCATTCATCGGCGAATTCTTCGCAGGTTTATTTCATGACGGAGCACCTGAGAATGTCCGGAATTTATTGGGGCCTGACGGCGCTCGACTTGATGGGAAAGCTGGACAGCACGAGCAAAGACGAGGTTCTAGAGTTCATCGCCAAATGTCAGGGCCCCTGCGGCGGCATCAGCCCCAGCATCAATCACGATCCGCACATGCTCTACACCCTCAGCGCCGTACAAATTCTCTGCACTTACGACGCTCTTGACGTCATCGACGTCGACAAAGTCGTTAAGTACGTTCGCAACAGACAGCAGCCGGACGGCAGCTTCACCGGAGATATTTGGGGCGAAGTGGATACGAGATTTTCATTCTGCGCAGTCGCTACGCTGTCTTTGCTGGTGCGATTTTTAAAGATCGAATGATTTTCGAGGATCAATATTTTTGAAACATCATCTTCGACGTAACTTTGTGTTTGATTGTTTTGTCGCAGGGTCGACTGGATGCCATAGACGTGGAGAAGGCGGTTGAGTTTGTAGCGAGTTGTATGAATTTCGATGGGGGATTCGGTTCTAAGCCAGGATCGGAGAGTCACGCTGGATTGATTTATTGCTGCCTTGGACTTTTGTCGATTACGGGTAAATAATTCACATTTTTTTAATTTCGCTGCTCGAAGAGACTTAAAATAGTTATTTTTCTTGCTTATAATGGGAGCGTTTCAATTCGGATTTCGCAGCAACAACGATTAGATACTTGGATAGATTTATAGATTAATAGATACTTATATGTACCATAAAATAGATGAATAATAATAATAATAATGATAATAATAAAAGACTCGGAAGAGGGAAAGAAAAAGATGGATCGGTAGATAGTACATACATTGTATACAATAGAGAGTTAAAAAAATAATAATAGTAATTATTATTATTATTATTTTTCCAACTCTATTTTATATGATACATTTCATTTTGTAAGATCTATCTATCGGGCTATCTTTTTCTTATATATATCATATAAAATAGAGAGAGAGAAATAATAATTATTATTATTCTGCTATCTGTTTCTTTTATATATCATATAAAATAGAGAGAGAAATAATAATAATTATTATTCTGCTAACTCTCTATTTTATATGATATATCTATCTATTGATTTATCTCTTTCTTTCCTTCTTCCGAGTCTTTCATTATTATTATTATTATTATTATTATTATTATAAATATTATTATTATTATTATTATTATTATTATTATTATTATTATTATTATTATTATTATTATTATTATTATTATTATTATTTTATAAATGATTTTCATAATATTAATAAAAGCCTCGGAAGAAGGGAAGAAAGAGATAGATTTCATTTAATAGATAAATATATAATATAAAATAGAGAGTTAGCGAAATAATAATTATTATTATGTCTTTAGCTCTTTATTTTATGATAAGTTATTTTATTATTATTATTATTATTATTATTATTATTATTATTATTATTATTATTATTATTATTATTATTATTATATATATATATATATATATAATATAATATATAATAATAATAATAATACAATAACTCATCGTAAGACTGCTATAAAGCAAGGTTTTCACCTGTCAACTGATTTTTCATTTATTTTCAAGATCGTCTTCATTTGGTCGATGCCGACAGATTGGGCTGGTGGCTGTGCGAGAGACAATTGCCATCGGGAGGTCTCAACGGTAGACCAGAAAAATTGCCGGACGTTTGTTACTCCTGGTGGGTTTTGTCGTCCCTAACGATTCTCGGAAAATTGCATTGGATAAACAAAGAACGTTTGGTAACGCGTTTTACTCACAATTACCGTGAAGAAAAAAGTTTTCTCATCGCGAATTAACGAGTTCGTGATGTGTCGTTTGCAGCTCAAATTCATATTGGCTTGCCAGGACACCGAGACCGGAGGATTCAGCGACAGACCGGGAGACATGGTCGATCCTTTTCACACGCTCTTCGGCCTCACCGCGATATCCCTTCTCGAAGCGGATTCCGTTCTCAAACCCATTAATCCGACTTATTGCATGCCCGAATACGTCATTGAACGTTTGGGCTTGAAACCCGAACGTCTCGAAAGATGATCGATCGACAAATTATTTTTATCAAAAATCGCACCGTAAATAATGTAAAAAATTTGCTTGAAAAATAAGATCGACACCCGACTGCGACACGCATTTCCATCAGCCACGGTTATGTTTCGATCGACGAGTCGAAATCAACGTGAACAACGTTTTGTGAAGCCACTTTCAACGTACAATACAGTAAACTAAATGGGGGGAAAAATAATGAAGAGGAGAATGAAAAAAAAAAAAAATAATAATGATAATATTCGGTCTATCGTTTAAATTCTACAAAACCTGTTCCATGAGCGTTCTTTGATCCTCCCGTCCTACATTTAAAATACCAATCTCATTTTCTCGCTGCTATCTGTACATAACAGTTTTTTTTCTCATCGAATGTACGTCCGTAAACCCCAGCGCACCACTCGTCGAACTCTCCAAGCTGCGTTAGCGCTTGGAGAGTTCAAAAAGATTGCTCTGTCCCAAAATACTTTCAAGGGAATCAGAAATTAATATTTTTCTATATAATAAATATAATAATTTTATTTTAATAATTCAATAATTTTATTTTAATAATACAATAATTTTATTTTAATAATACAATAATTTTATTATATTAAATTAAACTATAATTAATTTGAGAAATAATCCAATAATTACGGTAATAAGAATAATAATAATAATTAATTATAATAATAATTATTATTATTGTTCTTATAATTAATTATAATAATTATTATTATTATTGTTTTAATAATTATAATAATAATTATTATTAATCTAATAATTATAATAATAATTATTATTATTCTAATAATTATAATAATTCTTTTTATTATTCTAATAATTATAATAATTATTATTATTCTTATAATTATAATAACAATAATAATTATTATTATAACCTTACTATTCTCGTAGTTGTTGAATTATTTATTCACTATTTGATGATAATTAATAGAAAAAAATAATTCAATAATTATGATCGTAACAATAATAATATTGTCGTAATTATGGAATTATTTTCCTACTAATTACAAAAATATTATCATTATTATTATTATTATTATTGTTATTATTATTATTATTATTATTATTATTATTATTATTATTATTATTATTATTATTATTATTATTATTATTATTGTTATCATTATTATTATTATTATTATTATTATTATTATTATTAATATTATCATTATTATTATGATTATTATTGTTATCGAATTATTTCTCTATTCAATCAATTCGATTAATTCGTCATCGTATTCTCAAGGTCCTACATCATAAAAAAAAAAAAAACGAAACGTCATCGTTGATAGCAATCAGTGCGTAAAAAATGAATTCTCCTACCACCGGAATCATCGTGATTTCATTACCGAATCGTCATTCAAAGTCAAAATAGTAAGAAACTATAGCGCGAAGCGAGGAATTACGAATATCCGTGTATCTGGTGGAGGTAAGCGCTCGGCGGCGGCGGCGGGGGGGGGGTCAGAAGAGCCCAAGCCCAGCCCCACGAGCGGCTCTCCGTAGGAGCCCCGAAGCACCTGTTGCACGGCTTATACCTACCTGTTTCCACTTGCACGCCCGATTCCGACGGGGATCCGTTCGTTCGGTTCTTACGTGTTTGCGTGCCCCTCTCGCGCAGTAACTCCAAGTACCTCGACGAGCAGTCAGTACGACGCACGGTGTCCCCCGGTGCACCAGCTCCGACGACGTAGCGTCGGGCTCGCGTTCTATCATCATCCAGTTTTTCCCCCGAAAACGCATGTAAATGAAATAAATTGAAACGAGAAAAAAACAACCGCGAAACGACGAAATATTGAAAGATAAATTGAAAAAAAAATTGAATAATCGATGATAAATTTGTTACAACGACGATGGCTATTCGCGAATAAAATAATATATCGTCAATGTGCAATAATTTATCATTCGCGAACGAAATTACGCTGCAAGTGCAAAAGTGAACGATAAAAAAAATTGAAATTTTTCTTTTTATTTCATGTTTTTTTTTTATGTATAAATATATCTTGTTAATTGAGTAAAGAATTAAGAATTTCGTTGGAAAGTTGATTGTCTGTGTAAAACAGCGTGGTACCGGAGAGTAACAACGTAATTACACGGTGCAACGTGAACGTGGGATTTGCGTGGCCTGAGCGGAGGGTTTCGCGAGAACAGTGAAAAGAAAAAATAGAAAGAGAAAAAAAAAATAAAATAATCACGAGTTCAACATGGAAAAACCTGTGGGAGCCCTTCGTCGTGGTTTATCGCGAGTAAAATATTGACGAGGTTGAAAAAAAAAAACTCCGAGCGAGTGTGAAACGAATTATTGAATATTGGGAAGAAAAAAAAAATAAGGAAATAAATAAGAATTAAAAAATAAATAAATAAATTGGCATAGGAGGAAGAATATAAGTAAAAGATGGAGGGTGAAGGGAGGAATGTCGAGGATAGCTGTTATGGTGCCGCGAGCATAGCGGGGGCTGTGATCGGTACCTTTCTCACGACGATTTTGCTCATCGCCGTGGCAGCCCTCGTCTACAGGCAATGGCGCCGAAACAAGGGTGAGTTTCTCGGTACCTTCAAAGACCCTGACATTTACGATCGGAGTTGCGCTAACAGCACTCTTTAATGGCGTAATAAACATATATATATATTTATATGTATATCTATATGGAATATTATTGCGTCGTTAGATTATTTATTTAGAGATTTTTATATGTTCCATCGATATATGGTGGAATTCGTTTTATATTATTCTAAATATCATGATGGATATCGTTATTGAATAATCTATTATATGATAATAATTATCACATTATTATCATATATAATTGCATTTTTTAAATATTATTCTGAATATCATCATTGATGTAATGATTCAATAATCCGGTATATGATAATAATATGATTATCATTATCATATGTTAGCCACGCTAACGGTACCCTTTAATGACGTAATAAACTACATATGTATATGTATAATATTATTATGTCATCACATTATTTATTTATAATTTTCTCATATATTCCATCGATTATTATCAAATTTTTTTCATATCGTTCTAAATATAATTCATATGATGATTCAATAATCAAATTATATGATAATAATTATCATATTATTAGTGATTATTCCATCATTATAGTATTCATTTTTATTTATCCATATATATCAATCAAAAGAATACAATGATACAATAATTCAGACGTGTGTTATTATTATTATTATTGTTTGTAATTTTTTATACCCGATATAAACCACAATTGGCTGTTTTTCACGCAGAATTTGTGTTTTGTTCTCATCACGATCGAAATTTTGTGACGAAGATTAGGAAAATAAAAAAAAAAAAAAACGTAATCGGTATTTGCGAGCTACCAGCGAGCTGAATCAACGAACGATTTCGGCTCTGTACATACACGAGAACAAGGCTTCTACAAACATAGTACACTATCGATACAATCGATGGTTCGTTATGTAACATTGCTAAAAATAAATGAATAAATAATTAATTGAATAAATAAATAACCCAAATAAATAAATAAATTTAAAAAACGATCCGGAACTTTTCGACCCTACCGTGTTAATGCACGTACATGTACGTGTATGTATGCATTGTAGAGTGAATGATTTTCCGAGGGTAAAAGATTTTTCTACCTGCTCTGATCTACGACTGTTGTAAGTCGTTGGATTCCATCGTCGGCATTTCCTCGGAGACCTTCGCATTTAACGACCTGCCCGACTATTTCGGAATTTGAAGACTGCCTCCCTCGTGTCGTTTCTCGTCCCTCGATGGTTCGACGGTGCTGCTATTCAACGACATATATTTTCACAATTTATCTCGATATTACCATATATCTGTTTGTACAACGTTCGTACAAATATATAATTTACTTGGTATTCCGCAGTTACGGGATATTCCAATGGAATCAACATTTTTATTGATTCAATGATTCGTTATAGAAAATGTAATAATAATAATAATAACTATTAATATGATAATTCTCAACAACGAATTCTTGAACAACAATCGAGTTATTATTATTATTGTTATTATTATTATTATTATTATTTTTATTATTATTATTATTATTATTATTATTATTATTATTATTATTATTATTATTATTATTATTATTATTATTATTATTATTATTATTATTATTATTATTATTATTATTATTATTATTATTATTATTATTATTATTATTATTATTATTATTATTATTATTATTATTATTATTATTATTATTATTATTATTATTATTATTATTATTATTATTATTATTTTTATTTTTATTATTATTATTTTCATAATTATTATTATTATTTCTCCTAATGATTTATTTCTCGAATCCTACAAAATATAATACGGTTTGTTTTATATTTACAATTTTGATTTCTGGCATTCTTTTCATTGCGTGTATTGGAGTTTAGAAAAAAATATGATTTTGTACAATTATCTATTTTTATTAATTTTCGAACAAAAAAAAATGAAATTTATATTTAAGGACGGAAAAAAAAATTCGAAGGACTTTTGAATGTGTCTGTACGGGTTGTAATGTGCGTTGGGTTCGTCACGTTTAACAGCAATCCTTACGTCGTGACCGTAGAGTTATTACCGCGCAGGACATTCACAAACTTTCACATGAATCAATTGCTTTTCACGAGCCGCGAAGGAAATACCCCGAGACGGAGATAACGCGACTGAAACTATCCGCGTACATTAGTTACACTTAATAAGGAATGTTTTAACCATTTAATTTATCGATTGTGCAATTTAAAAAAATATAATTGAATGGACATTTTTTAAAAATAAACTAAAAAATGAAAAACAAAAGATTCTTGTAATATTTTTATTTTTTTGAGCGCGTTGTTATCGCACGATTGTCTTTGATCTCGAGAGCTCCGCCGAGTGTCACTTCACAGAATCTTCAATGACAAAATCATGACTAATATCGGTGTAGAACTATTTTTTTTGTATCCCAAGAGAAATCTTTATTTTTGGAAAATCCAATTTTTCCACGCCATGTTGAAAAATTGTTGATTTCGAAAAGAATTATCGATTAGTATTTATTTGATCGATTATCGATTTTCAATAATGACTCGTGACCGATTTTGACTCATGACTATTTTTTCGTTGAAAATATTTTCTCTATTGCTAGGAAAATCTTGATTTTCGTAAAATCTATATTTTTTCTCATGTCAAAAAAATTTAATTGGAAAAAAATTATTGATGAATATTTATTTGATTGGTTATCAATTCTAACGAATAGCTAATGACTAATTTTGACCAGTGACTAATTTTTCTTTGAAACTCTCTTTTCTATTGCTATCAGAAAAATCTTTATTTTCGGAAAATCAATTTTATTTCAACAAAAGTAAATTTTAGCTTAGAGAAATGACTGATTAGTATTTATTCAGTTCGTTATTATTTTTCCACCGAACTCCTGCAAACATTAAGTAAACTCAATAAATAGCCATTCGATATTATTATATTTATATCACGTTAAAACGTATTCAATAAAATTTGATCCAATTAATTGCACAACGAATAAAATAAAGGAAGGCCAAAAGTTAAAACGTTTTGATTTCTACTCTCAGGATTGAAATATCATCCTTGAAATCCGCTGCATCTTTATAAAACGCATCGTCATACGCTTTATCACGACGACGAAGCCTAAACCAAACACTAATTTCTCATCCGACGTTTCTTTGAAAAAAATTTTTCAAATAAAAAACTTCATTATCGAATAACAATTTTTTTACCACACAAATTTCATTACACATCCGACCTCAATCAACCAACCATCGACGCACAATGACCAAAGATCATTATCATTATCATAATGAAAGAAAGAGAGAAAATCAAAAAAAGAACGAATGAATCATAAAATTCCAATAAAAAAAATTGTACATTAATTTCTTTACGACCGGAGCTCAAGGATAATTTTAAAGATCTCGTGCTTATTTTCCAGAACGACTATCATTCATGCGAGTACATACAAATCTCGATGATTAACGTAGCTCTCAGAACGGAGACTCGAACGCATATTATTTTACAGATGAATTAAATTAAATGAATTAAAATAAACAAAAATCAATAAAATGAAGTAATTATCGTTATGATGATTATGGCAATGAATTTCGGACTAATTCTGGTCTCAGAGTTCTCGTTTGCGGCCAATGTTGTGCAACTAAATACAAATCCTGACGATTGTTGAAGCTCTCAGAACGCAGACTCAAACGCATGTTATTTTTCGGATAAAATAAATTAATAAAAATAAAATTATCATTTTTATGATAATTATGACAATGAATTTCGAACTTAGAGATAATTCCAGTTTCAACGTTCTCGTTTGAAGATAATTCCTTGCAAGTAAATACAAATCTCGACGATTATTGCAGCTCTCAGAATTCAGGGCGTATTATTTTGTACATAAAATAAATGAAAATGAATGAAAATAAATAAAATTAAATCATCATCGTCGTGATAATTATGACAATGAGTTTCGGCTTAATTCTAGTCTCAAGGTTCTCGTTTGGAGAAAATTTCATGCGAGTGAATAGAAATCTCGACGATTATTGCAGCTCTCGGAGCCCAGACTCGAACGCATATAAAGCGTAAAAGTTCTTCTCTATTGCGTCGTACGGAGCCAGGGGCAATCGGTCGGTGCGTGTAGCTTTTGCACAAACACCCACGCACACACAATCATATGAGCACGTTCACATACACACACACACGCGCGCGCTCACGCACACTTGTACATGGATTCCCACACGCTTCGGGCATCAGGTGCGTGGCCTTCGGTTCCATTGGCATGTGATCCTCTCCCCCCTCCTGCGACCTCCGCTGATGCGAAGAAATCTCAGCCGGTGTAGCATCTACGCGCGCACGAGATAAATCGTTCGGTGATGCTGATGCCGCGCGCTCTCCCACGTCTTCGCGCAATGTACGCGCGTGCCCTACCTGGCGCTTCGTCTGGTTGCAAAAAGAAACTTTTTTTTTTATATGGATACGCGGATATAATTGTAGGAATTTTATATAGAATAAAATTGAAAAATAGATAAATAAAGAACGGTGGATGATACGTGGTTTATAAGATATAATGGTAGTCAAATAATTCCACGATAATAACGATAATGCGTTTTATGACGTCAATATATTTGTGAGATGTATATAAATATTTTCGTATTTATACATATTTCAGAAAGTATATTGATACCAATACCGCAACACGCATTGTTATTATTACTATTATTAGTATTATTATTATCAGAACAAAAATTGAAGAAAAATACAATGCATAGAACTATAATAATTGTAATAATAAAAATAATAATAAAATGCTCTAACGTTAGAAAATAAATTATTGTAATAATAATAATAATAATAATAATAATAATAATAATAATAATAATAATTATTATTATTATTATTATTATTATTATTATTATTATTATTATGATTATTATTATTATTATTATTATTATATATTATTTAATAATAATAATAATTATTATTATTATTAATAATTATAATAATAATAATATTATTATTTCATTATTATAATAATAATATTATTATTTCATTATTATATAATAATATTATGATTAATAAATATATATAATTATTAATAATAATAATAATTATAATTATTATTAATAATTATAATAATTAATTATAATTATTATTAATAATAATAATAATAATTATTATTATCATTATTATTATTATTTCATTAATATTATATTCCATAAGTTTTCGAAATCGACGCCAATTTTTGTTGAAAATAATAATTATTGTTCCAATTGACGTGAAAAATTGAAGAGGAATTCATTTATTTTTATTGGCGTATTTGTTTATAAAAATAATTCCATGACTCCGACATATTCGTATCGACTTTTAGAGTCTCGTATTCGCTCGGATGATCGCATCTAACCGATATTGAACCATTAACGACAAAATTGAACAACTCACAGCCGGTTATATTATACCCCCCCGCCTCGAACTCGGGCGTATATATGACACACGGTTCTCAATATAACGTGGAAAGTTCGGTCGAGTGCGCACAGCCCGGTGAATCGGTCATACGTAACCCATTGATATTGACTCCGACTCCGTTGTAGCTTCGAAGCTCGTCGTCGTCTATCAACGAAATGGGAGCCTTCGTTCCGTCGGCGTACACCGTATTATAACGTATATCGTATATCGTAACAGCTCGCGATATCGTTCGCTGCGCTCACGACCATCATGGGATAACGCGTTTGGCCATCGCTTTTGTACACTTGTTTCTCAATCTGCATCCTCGACAACGACATCCATGTCTACACATAGATATATATTTTCTTTTTAAATACAACCACATTTTAGAGAAAGATAAAAATACTTTATTTCACTTGAAATAATATTGATTCGAACTAATACAAAGATGAAAACCAATTGTTTTTATTTAAAAAAAAAATTAAGATAAAATTAATAAATAGGCTCTATTGGAGTTAAATGGGAAAATATTCACATGAGTTGACAATCATTTGATTCAAATTGTAGCTTTAGAATCAACTTCGTCAGAGTCTCCATCAATCGAAAGTCGTACTTCCACCGACGATAGAAAAAACTATCGACTCGAAAAAAAAACAAAAAATAATAATAATAAAAATAATAATGTCAATCAGAGACGAACGAGCAACGAAATGTGTGTTCTTGATTCCCGAAGAATCAAATAAGGTCCAGCGTTCCAATTTTCTGCTTTCAAGCTACGCGAAAAAAAAACGAAAAAAGAAAAACAAAAAAAAAACGGAAGCAGCGACGAGGACTCGATACGATCGTTCACTCCGTACAGTCGGTGAACGCGTACAGGTTGCCCCCGCTGCTGTAGCTGCTGCTGCTGCTGCAACGAGCTGCATCGACCAGGAAATATATATCGTCGAGGGTAAAAGACTTTAAGGAATTTCAGTGTTTCCATTAGCGGAGGATAGTTGGCTTCGACGTTCCTTTCCTTCCTTCGTTTATTCGTTTGTACTAGCTCGTATACGATCGACCGAGAGAAAGCATGGAAACCAAAAGAAGGAAAGAGAGACAGAGCGAGAGAGAGGGAAAGAGTGGGAAATACCGCTCTTGGCGGAACCGCATGCATTGGCTTCCTTCGGCTATTGCATACCGAAAGCCGTAACGCGTTACTCAGGATTAACGGAAACTTGCGGATCCCAGATCCTGCCGGGATTTCGGATCTCCTCCGGGATGCTATCGAGATTTCATTATTTACACATACCTACCACACGTACTCAATAATAATAATAAAAATAACAATAGTAATAATAAAATAAATTAAAGAAATACGACTAATAACCTAAATAATAATGATAATACCATAATGAATAAGATTAATAAAATGAAGAAGATGAAAAATAATAAACGTAATAAATATGGTAAAATTATTATCATCGTTATGATAATTATGACAAATAAATTTCGGACTAATTCTTATCTCAAAGTTCGTGCTTGTAGAAAACTTTATTTGCCCAAATAAAAAAGTTTTTTATCCTCAAAAAAGGAAACGAAGTAATGAAATTATTGAATTATAGAATAATAGTAATGATAATAATTATCTTCATTGTTAACAATGGTGATGATGATAATGACGATTATATGATAACATTTCTATAAGGATCGCTGCGACCGGAAAATTCCGAGGAAAATGATCGAAGGAGTAGAGACTCGTTGCGGAATACGGTATCTTACGGTATCATAATTCCAAAGCGAGGGTATTATACGGCTGCATTGGATTTTCCGATGTGCGGAAGTATGCGTTACACATAATACACGCGGGCGAGATCTACAGTGACCGTACGAATGAATGGGTGTGGTTCGGTGCCCGTGGCAAACGAGGAATAGGAGAAATAGGTATGCCGAGCATGCCGAGAATCGTCGAAGAATGAAATAACCGAGAAAATTTCTTCGGTCTTGCATTTTTCTCATTCTTCAATGCAGGTTGACTGGATTTTGGGAATTTCACCTGTTTGAGCATTGAATCTTGTGAGAAACTTGGCAGTGTGCATTTGTTCGGTGAAAATTTTTTATTTTTATTTTTATTTTTATTTTTATTTTTATTTTTATTTTTATTTTTATTTTTATTTTTATTTTTATTTTTATTTTTATTTTTATTTTTATTTTTATTTTTATTTTTATTTTTATTTTTATTTTTATTTTTATTTTTATTTTTATTTTTATTTTTATTTTTATTTTTATTTTTATTTTTATTTTTATTTTTATTTTTATTTTTATTTTTATTTTTATTTTTATTTTTATTTTTATTTTTATTTTTATTTTTATTTTTATTTTTATTTTTATTTTTATTTTTATTTTTATTTTTATTTTTATTTTTATTTTTATTTTTATTTTTATTTTTATTTTTATTTTTATTTTTATTTTTATTTTTATTTTTATTTTTATTTTTATTTTTATTTTTATTTTTATTTTTATTTTTATTTTTATTTTTATTTTTTTTTTATTTTGAATTTATTTTATTTTTAATTTATTATATTTTGTTGAAAAATTAATTCCGGGGTTACTTATAAACCAGTGAATTACTTCTCGAAACCGGAATCGAAGGATTATAGAAAGTCGATTTGTCGTTTGGAATCGAGACGTTTTTATTTCTCGTAACGGGACAATCCGGCATAATTAAAATCCCACATTCAAAATCGTTTGATGCTGGTCTCTTCGATCTTTGGGGTACAATAAAAAAGAGAATTTTTTTCTGTGCCGCCCATGAAAGCCAGCTCTCGGCTCTTGGATGAAAGAGTCGCCATAGAACAGCCTCAAAAAATCCTGGGCGTAGCACTTCACCCCTGTCCCCGCACCGCCCCCCTCGCTCTCTTTCTTCCTCGGTCTTTTTTCATCAAAGTGGTGTGTGGTACGTAAAAGCATATCTATTCATCACGTCTCCTCGAGTGCAGTGCACTTGGCGTAATGCACGATACCGGGCTACGAAACACAACTACCGTATGTTAAATCAACAGTGTCCAGATGAGGCATTGCGATAGAGAAAACCAGGTCCATATTATCTCTATCGAAAAAATTAAAAAAAAAAAGATCAGATTGTTCGAAGAAAAAGGAGTGGCGGTAACTCGGTTTTCTACAATAATGCTTATAACAAGTCGACATCTCGTCCAACTTGTAAAGCTTTTTACAATACATTTAAAACATTTTAATTTTTTTTTTTTTAATTTGAAAAAAAAATAATGATAAAAGTGTTGATATTACTGGCACACCGACATAGATTGTCGATTTCGTACTAAATATTATTGCCATTACCTGCCGTGTGTTCATGGTCGATAGAGTAGAGAAGTGTTATGTGAAAAATTGATTGAAAATAAATAATATAGATTACAGAAAAATATTGATGATCAAGTAATCGACTATTATTGTGCAGTTTCGATTGAATCGCTATCATTTTTGTCGAATTTCAATCTCTTTGTTAATTTTGAGAAAAAAGTATTCGAAAAAAATGCCGTACCTTTAAATCGTGTCAAAATTCTATTCTCACAAAATTATAATTACACAATTATATGAAACTTCCATACAAAATAATAAAATTCAAAAATTTCCGAACAATTCTAAAGTATAAGTAACTAATAAATAAGTAGTAAAAAAAAATAATATTAATAAAAAAAACATTACAGTAATAATAAATAACAATAACAATTCCCAATCCATCACACCCACACAAACACTCGACCATGCAAGTTGCAGTATCGTCCCGAGAATTACGTTTCTATTTTTCTTTCGTCCCATCGTGAACACGCGCAATGCGAATTCCCGGCGTGTCCCGAAAAACCCGCGCTGCACCGATGCACGGAATCGCAATGTAAACGGGAGGCTCGTCGTGCGTGCGTGCTTGCGAGAGTTTGAATCGGATTTGCTGGACGTTTTAACAATCCGCACGGAGCTTTCCATGCACGCGTGCACGCATCCAACGTGTATTCGATATCCAACAGAGCCCGGAGACATAATACAATCACGTTACTCGCAAGACTGTGAATGTGTGCTAGTCAACGGAACGTATGAGACTCGCACACGCACATGTGCTCGTGTGGGTGTGTGTAATAATAATAATAACAGTAATAATTTATGCTTACTGAAGACGAGAAAAAAATTGAAAAATAATTAACAAATAGAATAAAAAATAATTCACATTTTTTTGGGAGATTTTGTGGGAATAGAGAAATGATTTTTTATTATTATTATTATTATTATTATTATTATTATTATTATTATTATTATTATTATTATTATTATTATTATTATTATTATTATTATTATTATTATTATTATTATTATTATTATTATTATTATTATTATTATTATTATTATTATTATTATTATTATTATTATTATTATTATTATTATTATTATTATTATTATTATTATTATTATTATTATTATTATTATTATTATTATTATTATTTTATTTTTTATTTTTATTATTATTATTATCATTATTACTATTATTACAGTTATTTTTTTTTGGACTTATTATTTATTATTACCAAACTTATTTTTGAGAGTTGTTTTGAAATTTTTTAGTTTCATTATTTTGTATGAAAGTTTGATATAATTACGATATTATTATAATAATATGTGGGTGTGTGTGTGTGTGTGTAGTTTATGAATTATAATGAGTGTACAGGTGTGTAGTTTGTGGCTACGACCAACGTGTGCTACGATGTGTGGGACTGAGGTCCCGCGAAATCGGCGAAGGCCTTTAGAAAGTCTCTCGGGTCTTTCCAGCTATCCAGCGGCAGCAACACGAGCACCAGCGACACCGATACCACCGGTAACACCAAACACCGGCTTCACACGTAAACAGGAAACCTCGGAATCATCGCCGGAAACTTTTGTATCGCACTGTAGCCAACAGCTGACTCGACGCTCGTTCGAATATCAGTTAATGATATTTTTTAAAATAACGACTGAAAATAAGGAAAATATTTTAATAGCGAAATTGTTTTTTTTTCACCAAACGTTTTTTCATCAAACGGGATAGGAAAAGTTGTTGCAGCTTATTATTATTATATTAATATTAAGCGATACAATTATTTCCGTACAACAATAATAATTGTTCGAGAGATATAATTATTATACTATTAAGGAAGCCTGTCAAAAATTGTCTTAGCAGTTTCGATAAATATAAATATATCCAAATATATACTCAGCAAAATTGTAAACACAATTTTTGATAAAATTCCTTAATAGTATTATTATATACACATTTCTTTATAACACAATAATAATGATAAGTCCCTTATACATATTTATCAAAATTGCGAACACAATTTTTAATAGAATCGAGGGCCAGTGGCACCCGAGTGCGCACGGCAATACGTGTGGGCCGTTCGGTTGGTTGAATATACGTGCACGTTGTAGGCGCACCGAGCATAATAGTACACAAACAAGCGTCGCAGGGGCCACAGCATCAAACATCTCGGCCGAAGCCACTTCGCGCAGCGCACAGTGCGGGCTCTCGCCTCGCCTCACCGGTGCGGGATCGAGCGAGGTATGCGGCTCGTGAGCCTGCATGCTCGGTGCATACGAGTATAAGTGCATCCGTGCATGGCTGTCTGTTGGTCTCCGGCGAGCCTCAGGCGCTCACAGACGCAGCTCGCTCATATATATGTCGTATACCGTATATATATATATGTATATTTGTACATATATGTACATATATGTGGTATATGTATATAAATATAGATATATGTGGCATGTCCATGCTCGTAGCGCCTTTTCTCGGCGAGATCCTGCCCGCGAGGCACGGAATCCAGGCACGCATGCGCCATGGATCGTTAACACCGTGGCCCGCGCCACCGCATCGGTAAGCGTGCGAAGCTTCCTCGCTAACGTGTAACTCGCGAGCGAAGTTGTGGCTTTTTTTTTTGTATGAATTTTTTTATTCATTGAATATTAACACGACATTGAAATTTCACCGGATGTAAGAAAAATATATGATTAATTATAATGATGAGAAAAATGTTATATAATACTTGTTATTATTTATTGGATTTTTATATTTATTCATGTTGCTATATTATTTTATTTTTGACATAATTCGTTATTATAATTTTTGAAGGAATGAACGCGACATTGAAATTTTACTATATTTTGAATTACCAATGATATATAATTAGTTGTTATGATTAAATATAATGATCGAGGTATTATTATGTCATAGTTATTTGATTATATTTATCGATCTTGCTCTATAATAATAATAATAATAATAATAAATAGAGTAATAGTTATTATTATTATCAAGCAAAATCAATAAATATAATCAAATAACTGAGGACATAATAATTCCTCGATCAATATAATTAATCATAACAACTAATTATATATCGTTGGTAATTTTAGATTCGGTTAAATTTCAATGTCGTGTTAATTTTTCAAAAATTATTATCTTTACTAGTACAATAATTATTAGTATAATACGAAATGAATAGTGATAGTGAATAATACAAAATTATTATTAGTACAATAATAAAAATAATCACTTATTATAATTTTCGAAAAAATAAGCCTCGTCGTAAAATGGTTTGACAATTTGTCGAAAAATTCTACGCCAAGAAGGGCGAAGTCTCCTCCGAATCTTTTCTTTTATCTTTTTCTTCACCGAGACGTCCACGAAATTCCGCAAATTCGGCTGATGCAGTTGAGAAAAAAAAATATTAAAAATCCCAAACTTGGTCGATTCGTTCCTTTCTTCTCGTTTTTTCTTATTTGCCATAAATCAGACGTTCGAAGATCGCATACTCGATCCTTCGGGTATGAGCGTTATATCAGGAGGGCCGGATGGAACTCGCGTGTGCTCTCGAAGTATCTCGTTCGACGGGATTGCCTCCCGCTGCTCCTGCCGAGACGCTGCCTCGGAGCTTCGGTTCCGCGCGTTTCGTGTACGGTTTTCGCACGTTCCTCTCGTGGATCTCAATTTAATCTCGGAAGGGCGATGAGCGCATGCGAAACCGATCGAGAGTTGTTGCCCGTACTTCGTTTCCTTATATAAAGGGTGATTCATGAAGAGCGCGTATTTTCTTTTGATCAAATAAAACACACGAAAATTATTTGAAATAATATATTAACATTGGTTTTATCGTGTTTTTTGTTTTAAGACGTTTATGTATGAAACACAATAATTCGACAAATGCCCGCCATGATTGCTCTGGCAACGCAGCATGCGCGGATCAAAATTTTGAATGACGAAGGGTCGAATTATTCAGACGAATTATTTTCGGTAGTACGAACTGGACGATTACACAGGGCCGTTCTCGCGTTTTGCTTCGAATAGGAATCTTGACATTTTTGCAGAAAATGGCTTATCGATGTGTCGTATTGCCGGTTTTGTTGACCGACAAAAATTCATGCAATGCGCGAAATGCGTATCTTGCAGAATGATCATTTTTACGAAACGTTTCGATCATTTTTACAACGTTGTTGAACTGCATATCGCTCCTTGACTGAATTTGCGCAAGCAAGAAGATAACGATTGTAAAAAATAACAACAAAAAAATCTGAGCATCTCTGAAATAATTGCTGTAAAAAATCAAAACATTTTTTTAATTACCTTCCGCAAATTGGCCGTTCGACGTCATTGTGAACGCTATGTATTTGTATTTTATTTCGATGTATATTAGTAATAAAGATAATGAATAAAGCTCGTATATTCGTAAAATATACGCTTGCTCTCGATTCCGGCGGCAAAACAGGTAGCGAGACCGTGGAAAGACGTCGCAAACGTAAAATCTTCGCGTTACACGGTATATATAGATTCATAATGGTTTCCTCGTACCGTGTCGTCTGGTGTACGAGTTCTCGTTTTTATTTTTTCCATTTTGTTATTCTCTTTAAGCTTTTCATAATCTTTTTTCGTCCAATAAATTCACGGAGGAGGTTTAACTTTGGTGGTTTAAGTTTGGACCGAGCAATGGAGATTTTACGAAGGCCAACGGAAAGACCGTCGTCGCGCGATTACCGTAAAAGGCGAACGGACTCTGTGCACCTTATTCGATAATTAAAATAAGGCCCTGGATGAGTTACTCGTACATAATATGTATATATATTAGAGTGTCCGTTAAAATAACTTTTTTTTGGGCTACCTCTTGTTTCGATAGGTTATGATGTACAAAAAAAGGGAAAAATACTTTTTTTCGATTTAGTGCATGCCTGATAGTGCCGAGAATCGATTAAGGTGAAAAAAGGGCTTTTTCAGAGTTTTT